>WOVY01016115.1:0-140000 GCA_013436015.1 Rhipicephalus annulatus | reverse complement strand
ATATCAACGGTTGCGCCGCAACAGTTGTGGCCACTCCTCCTCATACTCTCACAGTGATCACGTGATGGCACAGCGGTGCCTGCGGCAGTGCTCCTTCGTCGAATGGCCACATGCTTTCGCCGAACACACTTCGTAATTGACAGCATTCTTCAAGTTTTAGCCCGTACGTAGCTTTGACTGTCCAAACCACCCTGCTGGTGAACTAAACCTTTTGCCCCGGGAACTTGAAAGGCGGAATGAAACGTGACGATTATGACAATGAGCATCATTATCTTCGGCATTATTGCGGCATAACAACATAAAAAATATAGGACAGTGAAGCACGAACGACACTGAGGTGTATCCTGTGTGCTTTGGCTGGAATGTTCTTCGCGCTGTCATGCCGTAATGTTCAAGAAGAAGTCATCCCACTGAAAACCGTTGAGCATAGAATTTTCCATTAATACATCAGTGGGGAATGTGGCGCTAGTGTCTATGGGAGCCGCAACACTTGGCGGTTCACCGGGCCGCATGGAATTTAGGGGTGGTACGTGAGTTGGTCGAGCTTTCGTTCTTTCGGCTTAGCTGCTATGTTACAAGACAAGGTTCAGCAAACATTCCCCAGTTCCACATCACCTTGACCTTTTTAGACTCGTAAATCAAGATAAGCTTACTGAGTTCCCAAGTATTCGTTCTTTTATCTAAAACGAGAGCCACGACGCCCTAATATACATGACCGCTAGTGGCTTTGGAAACCGCGAGCACGAACATAGGCGAATCCATGTACTGCCCATTATTTCCACGGTGGCTGTAAAAGTGCAGCGCCTGAGTTCCCTCCAGTAAACTTCGTGTGAAACTGTATGCCCTAGAGCACTGCGGGCGTTGTCTACAAAAGCAGCTTGCTGGTGTGCACCTTGTTGGCAAGCCACTTTGTCAACCGGCAGACTGATTTTATGTGTGTGTGAAGCGAATCTGATATAAGCTGTATAAGCATGCTCTACTCAACCAAGTCACCAATGTAGTCCGTGTGTTTATTCTCTTGCGTCGTGACGCTGGTCGTGCAGCTGAGTGCGCCGTCACCGAGTGGTCCAGCTTCGGACCGTGCAGCGTGACGTGTGGACAGGGCACCAGGACGCGGACGCGCAACTTCATCATGCGCGACAAGGCGTTCATGTTCAACTGCAAGACTCAGCTGGTGGACCGGGAGGTCTGCGAAGTGGACTGTGCCGGGTGAGCAGAGAAGCGTGGCGCTGGTATCAGGGCACCACTTCGTTCCGCGAACGTGTACTAAACGTGTGAATGTCATGTCACACCGTGTGTCCCGACTAGCGATCAATAACGCTTTCGTTTGGGCTAGTTGTTGTATACTGGGAGCATAATGCATGGCTGCGCAAAATGACACGGACAAAGACCCACCAATGAAGGGATACTGAAAGAAACTTTCGTGGCTGAGATAGCCTGCAGGACGAATTCTCGTGAACGTAAGTTAAGAAAAGAAATGTTCAACGATTTTGAGTACTTGGCACTCAACTATGGGAGAACAGAAAGCCGTCCCTCGCTGACGTGCGCATATCATCTAAATGATCTGGACAGCCAATGACATAATTTAGCCGCGAAATATCGCAAGCACAAAGTAAAGAAGGACACAGTGACAAGGACAGGTGGCCTGATCTTGTCGTTGTGCATTTCTATTTTCTGTGTTTGTCTTGTTTCGCGTCTAAAATAAGTCATAAAGAAAGTACTACCTATAGGCCAACAAACAGTATTCAACAGCAAATACAGCTCGGAACGTAATTCATAAGAATCTGCAAATTCGTGGGCCCGATTGAACACTATATAACGCATATCGCAACATCGACATCATAAGAAGTGACCTGAGTGTGACTCGTACATGTACGCCCCGTTTCCAATGGCCACAATTGGCTAAATTATGACGTCATAGTTGCCGCTGCACTTCTAGCGTGCTTGCATCAGAAGTATACTATTCAAGAAAGTCTTTGCTACGAGGTAACGATGGTCACGACGTTGCTACGCACATGCCGCTTGCGAAAGAACGCGAGCAGAGGATGAGGGCAGCGCGAAAGTTCGAAAGTGACCATTACCGTTTCGCATGCTGAGGAGGCATTAGTTGCACACGATGGCTTGCCGTTCTCCGAGCTCTAGCCAACCGCAACTTCGACTGGTTGGTACTAAACATACTACTTAATATTCTGTCACGCACTGAAGCAAGCGATGTATCACGTCGTGACTTATAGATCTTCAGCCACATATTGCAGCAAAAAACCGCCCTTCCAAACTTTGTGTGTCAGTACCCATTTATGAAAGCCCTAATGAATGTTGTGGGGAATTTCTTAGAGCAACGATACATCAGTTTATTGATCTTGACGCCAATATAGTGAAATTGGAGCAGTTATTTGCTTTATTAACTTATTCTTTTATTTGCTGGTTGTACATTTTGGTGTGATGCAGACTTGCATAATCGTAATAGATGTCAACGTCAGATATTTTATGGGTAGAACAGAACATCATGTAAATACAATGGTATATACATTGCGCTAAATATAAAGAAAACACAACGTGACTGCACGCCAGCACGCACAGGGTATCAGCTCGTCAGAATAGTATTGGTCAGGAAGCAGGCTGTTATAACAGGGATAAGTTGCTTAAAGCATAAATGTTTTTTCACATCAGCAATTTTATTTCATTCACAAGCCACTACTGAGGAGCTTGACACCGCAGCAACACAATTATTCAAAAGGTGCCGTGTACCGAGCGCAGTGACGAATGGCGTTCTTGGCAACTCGGTGACGTGATGTTCTCAAACTCTTACCACACTACTAATCACCAGCTCTAGCTTATCTTCTGTCAACGCATTCCACAAGAGCGTATAAAATGTTGCTAGCTTCAGCAATATAAGTCAGCGGCGACTAAACCGAGCAGTTGATATATACAAAGAATAAAAATTAGATTTCCATGGAACAATGAAGCATCCGCGCTAATAATCCATTTTATTTATTTATTTTTACTTGCTGCAGCGCAATCTGGGCTGTCGCAGGAGGGGATTTTCTCTGCATCAGAACACAAACAGGAAAGGCACTGCAATAAAACTGAAATATAAAGAACACAGAAAAGAAAAAGACAAACAAATGAAAATAAAGCTCCAAATAAACAAAGCGCTAATTTATTCATTCAAGAAATATCTTAAAGGCAATGATCTAGAGGACCTAGACAATATTTTAATTTTTCTATGGTGCGCAAAAAAAGCTGAGTTTGTATAAGTTGGCACGTGGATTAAGTGATGTCAGGTTCAGGTTAAGGCTATTTATTGCGTGTTTCAATTTATCGACAGACACATAATTGTTAGTTAATGTGTAGCGTGTGGTATTAACAAGAATATTCACCAGCTTTAGGCATTCCTCCTTGCGTCGCTCGGACAGGGTTTGTACACTTAACGTAGCAAGGTGCTACGTTAACGTAGCAAGATGGTAGGCGGAAATATTGTAGGCCCGTCTGCTCAGATTTGGGTGCACGTTAAGGAACCCCAGGTGGTCGAAATTTCCGGAGCCCTCCACTACGGCGTCTCTCATAATCATATGGTGGTTTTAGGACGTTAAACCCCACATATCAATCAACGTAGCAAGGTGAGAATAAGGTGATAAATCCTAGTCGTAACGACGGAAAACGAAACGGATGTTTTTTTTTTTATGTATTCTAGCGTGCTGACGTGGGATATTTTATGAGGGTTCCAAAGGCGGCAGCCTCAATTGAGGATGGGACGGATCAGCAGTTTATATGCCAGAAATTTTGTTTCACGTGGAGCATCTTCTAATGCACGATTCGAACAGCCCAGTTTCTTCGAAACTTTACTTCAAGTGTAATCAATATGTTTAGACCAAGACCTGAGCCCCGCCGCGGTGGTCTAGTGGCTAAGGCACTCGGCTGCTGACCCGCAGGGCGCGGGTTCGAATCCCGGCTGCGGCGGCTGCATTTCCGATGGAGGCGGAAATGTTGTAGGCCCGTGTGCTCAGATTTGGGTGCACGTTAAAGAACCCCAGGTGGTCTAAATTTCCGGAGCCCTCCACTACGGCGTCTCTCATAATCATAGAGTGGTTTTGGGACGTTAAACCCCACATATCAATCAAAGACCAAGACCTGATCATCTTTGCCCGACAATTCGTGAATCACGTCTTGTGCCAATCTTTCTTTTTTTCCTTTGTTCAGCACACCTTAAGTTTTGCGCGAGATAAGTCGAGCATGTTAAGCCGACCAGCCTTTCATAAAGACCTTTCTAGTTCAGAGCAGTTTGTTGTAGATAAACTTATCTTCAAGCCGCGCTTTGAACATAGCCCTTGATATCCGGGGTATTCTATGGTTGAATTTCGGAAGACTATGGCACGTCGACCTCGAAGGTGGATGCACATAACCATGCACCATGCAGCACGCATGCACTCTAAGATGACGTCACGAGCCGGACAGATTGTGACCTTACCCCCGAAAAATCGTGATCGAAAACATGAGCAGGACTGTGTCAGTAGTTCCAATGGTAATTTACTGCCACGCTTCGGTTATCTTACCGGGATCTCTACTGCAACATTTAGTTGTACCCGACTATGTTACTGCACGATAAGGGCTGTGTTCCAATACTCACCGTAGACGGCTTAATAGACAGCTAAATGGACGGCGGCCATCGAAAGTCCCAATCTAATTCTCACGTAGCCGGCAAAATAGACAGCTCCGACAAGATCGCATCGTAGACAAATACGATGCAGGCTACTTTGCTGTCTAAACAAGCAGGTGGCTCAGCGAATCACTCAGATATGCTCAGAAAGATCAAATCTCGCCGGTATATATGGTCGTCAGCACACAAGCTGACGCTTCTCCAGACGCTCAACGTGAGTAAAGTTTATTTTGTTTTTTGATTTCAACACGAAAAAAAAGTCAGAAAATACAACTGTTACGTTTGTTTATTTTAGCTTTTCCTTCTCGACGCGAGGTGGCGAATCGTCGCGTAAAAGCCATCTAAATGTGTTTCATTTCTCGGACGGCATGGGCTCGATGCTGTCTTCTAAGCAGTTTTCGTAGACTGTCTACGTGCTGTCTGTAAGAATTGGAACACAGCCGGGGTGTTCTTTGATGCGACCACGTGACGTCACCCCCACAGGGGCGTGAGCTGCGAGACGACGCCGTGGAGTGAGTGGAGCGAATGCAGCGTCACCTGCGGCAAAGGCGTGCGCATCCGTCAGCGAAAGTACAAGCAGCACATGGCCAGGAAGCGCTGCACGCTCGATCTCATGGAGAAGGAGATGTGCGTCGGCGACATGCCCACCTGCAAGGACGCCCCCGAAGTGGTGCGTGCCATATCTTCACTCGTTGCCGGCAGTTTGCTTCGTGGCGGTGAAAAAAAAATGTTCGCGTTCCTAGAAACATTGGGGTGTTTCCATACAGCTATTCCGTTAGTTTCCATACAGCTATTCCATACAGCTATTCCATACAGCTATTCCGGAGTTTTTTCCCACTTGTTACGAAACAGCGTAGAGTCACTTCATAAAAAGAGTGCATGTGTTGACGCACATGAATCTTGACAGAATAAGAGGGAAAGGGCGATGGTTGTAAGTCGGTACGATTGAGGACTTTCTATGACACCTTTTTTTTTAATTCATGCGTGTACACTATATGTAGCCTTAGACCCACTAATGCTTTGCTTGTAAGTCAGTGCTTAGTCCGTGTATGTCATGTTGTCCTGTGGTTCGCGCTCCTTCTGTCGTTTGCTGTGGACGTGTACCGACTCACCCAAACAGTCACTTTAATGGTAGCGTTCCCTTTTCTTTTTCCAACTACACTAGAGAAAAAGAAACGAAATTTGGACACGTTAGATCTTACGTGACAGGTAGTTCGAGGTTAAGATGACCGAAGCCTGGTTAGCCGTGCACTAGACGTGTAACGGCCGTCAACTGAATTTGTGTCGTCTGTTTCCATGAAACTTTTTTCGCAGTTGGACCCGAACTGCGCGGTGACTCAGTGGGCGGAGTGGTCTCCGTGCACGGCCACCTGCGGCAAGGGAATCAAGATTCGAACCCGGGCCTACCTGAACGCCATGGCGGCGGCCATGGCCATGTGCAACGTGGAGCAGATTCAGAAGGCCCCCTGCATGGCCGAGAACACTGACTGCAAGATCGACAGCCAGGAGGCGCACGGTGCGTAATACTACTGGGAAAACTTTAAATATGCAAATGGCTGACTTGATGCTCTGTGTGCGGAAGCGGATTAGAGATTGAAAGCAGGGAAAGCGATAGAGAAAAAAATGACAAGATGTTAAGATAGAATAAAAATAAAAAACGAGGCCCAGTCTTTTGTATATTGGACGAGGACGTGCTTGGATAGCCTCTGATTGCATAGTTTCAAGACACAGCTGCAGTTTCTCATGCAGACCGATACTGTATAAATACGTGGATAAAAGTTTCATCTCACGACTCTATAGCGTGGACGCAGTGCCTGAAACTATATAGTTGTCTATTAGTGTACTGAAACAAACTCTGGCGCTACGGCCTCCGTGGCACCTTGTGCCACTTTCTTGCAACATGAAAATCAGCAAATTTTTAGCAGTTCCACCTCACCAGTTTCAACTTTTCGGCTCTATTATTCGAATCACGATTCGCGAAGTTCACAATGATCTATTCTTTAATCCCGAGCAAACATGAGAACACAAGAACAAATGAAGCCACAAGTGCCTTCAAAGTCGCCAGTACGAATATTAGGCAAATCCTTGTGCTACCTATCATCCTATGATGGCTGAATGATCGCAGCGCCAGAGTTCCCTGCACAGTTTATTTTGAAAATTCTACGCCTACAACAACGATGGCCTAAGGTCCCTACGTAAAATAACTTCTTTTATCTAGGGACCTTGTGATGTCCGTGAGGTGTTCTCTGTGGGCCGAGTCAAATCTGGCGATTGCAGTTGCTCGAAAGCTTAGTCCTCGATATTTTGTCGTGGTTGCTCAGAGGAAGCGCTGTCGCCGAGATGTTTTGAGCATTAGGTGCCTGAAGTGTGGCGCCGAGGGCGTAATCAGCGATTTCAGTAATGAAAAGCCTAGTCTTGTAGACTTCTGGTTGTTACTAATGCAAAGCGATTGTTGGAATGAGCTCTTGGACACCACCTGTTACCGCATTTAAGATGGGCTCGACAGCTGTCACTCAGATGAGTGGTTGCGTATGCACGAAGGATACACAGTACAACTTAATAGCACATGCAATGCGTGGCACCTTTTTCTTTTGTTCAACCTGGGGGGATGATCACACTTCATTGCCCAATTGATGCCCCAATTTTCATGCTGTTCTAATTTTAAAGGACCTAAACCATATACTTGCCTGTATATAAATACTCGAATGAACGGTACGTGATATCTTCATAATTCTTCTTCGTAACGACGGTACGAAATATTTCTTTTTAACATTGTTTATTACCTTAACCTTAACTGTTCATGCGTACTAGTATTCTAATGTGCTATTCCAGTTTATCACCAGCTACACAGTTATGGCCGAGTTTCCCTCAATCTGTTAAGGGCATCATTCATTGCCCGGCGAGACTTCCGAATCAAATGCGAATAAATTCAATTCTTTCCGATTCCCGACGAGAACGAAATAGGAAAGTGAAAAGGAGTGTGACCAATTGTGCTCGCAGAAATCTGCCTGCTGCCCAAGGACATCGGACCGTGTCGGGGGTACTTCCCGCGTTGGTACTACGACTCGACCAAGCGCATGTGCCTACAGTTCGTCTACGGGGGATGCCGCGGCAACAGAAACAGATTCGAGCGATATGCGGAGTGCAACAAAATGTGCGAGGTCACAATATCACGTGAGCTCTCACATGCACAACGCCCTTTTTTTTTCTTCTGTCATTCTCTTCCCTTTCTTCCTCTGGCAGCTGCTTCTGGCAGCTGTTACGTTCCCGATACGTTCCCGCTTCATACGGGCATTCTTGTTTTACACGTTATAAATATACACATACGCAGTTTGGTTCGTGCGGTCCAGTTTGTAAGTTTTCACTCGTACCGCATTAAGTGCCATTCACTTTCATGGCATTGTGACGTAGCTCAACCAAATCGTAATGAGCGTTTTAGTGTGACAGATAACATCCAAACTGCTTTCACAAGAACACCTATTGCATCAGGAATGAACAAAAGTCACAGGGCTAGGGCTTTTTTTTTTTCCAATGATGACGCTGCAATAGAACTTCACCAGGCGTGTCCAAAGAAGACATCTCTTGGTCGAATAGGATACCATATCGCTGTAAAGTGCTCTTTTGGCTGTGGTGTGTACAATCATCACCAGGATTGGGAGACATTTGCGCGTAGTGCCAAATCTCGTAGGCGCCATTGGTGGCCTGTCGTAATTGAATGAGAATTACAAGAAAAAAGTCATATCTGACGGGGAACAATCGGTTAGCGCACGGTACCTATATCTGACGGGGAAAAAGCTCTTTATCAAAAAACGACTCCCTCTTCTACGCAGCGCAGGCTTAATTAAACATTCGATTAAAATTACAGTATCGTACTACAAACCACGTGGCTTCCCGGTGTGTTAATTATTTTACGATAGGTCCCATGTTCTTCGGATGAGTGCAGTGTTCAATTGTTTTTGGAAGCCACCCGCTTTCAATACTACGATACTGAAACTTCGCCGAGATGTTTTAATAGGTCTCTCAAGTTCAGATCCCGGAGTCGTTTTTAGTAAGGGGCTTGATTGAAAGATATGATCCTTTTAGCCTATTTCTCATTCAGTTAGGATAGGGCGCCATTGCTACCGCTAAGGCACAGTGCTACGTACAGATATCCCCAGCTCATGTGAATGTGTACTTACTGTAGCTTAAATATATAGGTTAATGAGAAACAAGTGCTCGTTTGTGGAGTTTTACGCAACAGCACTATATTTTAATAGTACAACACTTTATCATCTGCCATGGGCTTTTAGTTCTCTTCATTCAGATGTTCCAGGGTTGAACACGGCCTCTAAGTATCTCTGTATGTGACTACAAGTTCACAAAGAAAAAAAAAGACCTAGCACGATTACTGATTCATTCACTTTGCTTTATCTTTAGACTTGAAAGACTTTTAACAATATCGGACGCAAACTGAATTGACATTTCGAAACCCCAACACAACTTACTTTGAGCGCGGCCTACTTGGAGAACCGGTGTTCAATGACAGTTCAATCAGTAATACTAACGAAGCTTAAAACATTTGGAAAGCCTAATCCCCCTTTGAAGGTACTTTTTATAGTACACGTCTGCGTTCTCTTTGTCTCTTTTGCTTGGTTTTCATGGTTAAATGTTGCGATAGTCGCCGAGTTTGTCAATGACAGCTAATAAAGAAATATATGTGCTGAATTGTTAGCTTAAACACAACTTTTCTTTTTTTTTCTCAGTCAACGCCGCTTCAAGTGTCCGCAAGCTACCATTCCTCTTATAATCCTTTCACATCTATGTGAAACTTCGAAAGACGTATGACGTCTCCTCTGACGTAATAGGCTTTGAGGCTACGCTGAGAATATAGACCGTCGTAGGTTACCACGTCGTGATACCGGTACAGTCTAGACATTATAAGAGATAGCAATAAAAAGCCATGGTGCAAAAAAGTAGAAAAAAGTAAAAGTGCCCCTAATGCACACCTCGGGTCATTTTCAAGTTTTCAAAGGTCAACTCTTCATTTTATTGTAGTACACTTCATATCTCTTGATGTGTCAAGGAAGTAAGGAGAGTGTATGAAAAATGTTCTGTCCTGTCTTAAGGGCTCTGCGTGGTTTACGCACTGAGGTAGAAAGGTCACTTGAAAAACGTGCCATAACATCTATTAGATTTATAAGGCAAGGCATTGTATGCTGTTGTACGGCAAGGCATATATTTTTATGTAGTGGTAGGCTATTGTATGGCACGGTTCGTGATGTACCACATCACGCGAGCCTAAAAGTTGGGCTAAGCATTGATACATCAGAGACGAGAAGAGCGCACACACGGGTGAGACGAAGATCAGGTGACACAACACAAGCACCAACTCTCAAATTAGAATACCCAAATTGTTTAAATTCTTACGATAAACATAATTACTATGCGCAGAGGAGCTAACAAGGGACCATCATGATGCAAACAGAAAAACTCGCGCTGAGGAGACTGCGCAGGTACGACACAACGTGAAGTCAATCAAATTTACTGCTGATTCGGGTTTCTTCTTTTTCATCCAAAAAAGCCGATATCTCGCTGACGCATTATTTTCCTTATTTATTAATGTAAAAGGCAAGAGAAATCGTGGAATCCTTCTACAGTAAAAAGGAAGGACAGTCATGCGTCTACCAAACATCGGCCTACTTGCATAAAAAAAGAAAACCTGATCAGTAGTATGTTGAACTGGCTCTCATTTTAGATAGAGTAATGACTTGGCGGGCTTTTTCTAAGCTACAAGCCACACAACGCCTCACATATAGCCTAAAGGGTGCTTAAGCACACCCATGTGCCACCCACCATTCTCACACTACCAAAAGTGTCTTGTGCTGCAGCTCCCGCCGGCACTATAGCATCAGTTTTCCTTCTATTGTTTTATTTTAAAACGCTACGCTGTCTTTAAGAGGTGAGATAAGACAGAAAAGCTATTTCAGGGCACTTTCAAGGGCTGTTTTCCGTTTCTCGAAACATTCTGCTATGTGCTGGTCTCCTTTTTATAACGCTTGCAGTCATCGCGCCCTCTTGCGCCAGCTGCGTTGTTCCTCCTTTCTTATCACTGTTTGCCGCTTGTTGCCTATCTCACTGTACCGCCTTCCTTGGGGGAGCTAATCTCGATGTCTTCTATCCAACAGTCAGGAGCGCGTTCAGTTACCTGAGAAAGCGGTGAGATGTGATGTCATTACCACGTCGGCACACTGAACGCTCAATGCACGCTCCCAGCATAAGAGGAAACAAAGAGGGTGTAATGTACACTGTCAAAACACTCAAACTTGACAGTTCTGGCCTTGCATAAGAGCTCGTTCCTTATGCTCAAAAGCTGTACAGGTTCGACTTTCACGGGTGCATAATAGAGGCGGCTGCACGATACCCAATGTGAGTGCTAATGCGTTCACGTAATCTGAGTTTATGCACGGCGTCAGAGATTAAGGAGCGGATCTCTGGAACGTGCGTTCTTTGTGTTGAACCACTCTCCGTCACTCTCATTTCTCCGGAGTGCTGTGAAAGCTTTGGACGTCAAAATTGCATTGTGGACGAAAAACCTCCAACAAGGGGGCGCGCTACTCGCCGAGCGCCAGCTAATCAGCGGCGATGGGAAGGTACACTTCATTATTTAATTATTTATTTATTTATTTATCTTTTATTTATTTATTTACAAGTACCTTACAGGCCTCGCAGAGGCATTGTGTAAGGGGGGTCGATACAAAGTAATAACAAATTTGGTTAACAAGTCAGTAAGAACAATGTAGTACGTCAACAACAGCAAAAATATGTCCAAGTACAGAAGTAGTCGTATGTATTCCACATGAATCAATAACGATTGAAACATGTAAAAGAAATGCAATATCGTGCTGTACAGATCAAAAAGAAGCGTAGTGAAACAGACTACGCAGTTTACCGTGCTGGTTTGGGTTAATGAACAAAGCTTTAGACAACAGCTTCTCTGTGATGATGAAATAAAAAGAAAAAAAGGGGTACATGAATTCCGGAAATAAGTGGACCAGCTAAGCATTATCAGTGAAATTAGATGAACACATCGAGAATATCTCCCTTTGTGTTACGTGCCGTTTTGCCTCATCTGTCGCCCGCCTCTTTGTGCCCGTCTGCCTCTGTCGCAGAGCTAACGCAAGGACTCCTGTCGCCTTCGGCACTGGGCCAAAGCTACGCCATGAAAGACACCACGCTGCACGTCGAAAAGGGCCTTGTGTGTGGTCTGTCCCGCTTGCCTATGTCGCTCGCAGACAATGCTTCTTCTTTTGGGGCAGCGCCGTGGTTTGTGCGGTGCATTTGAGTTCGCGCCTGAGGCTTGCACCTACGTTCTTAACAATTTGCGGGAAAAGTCTAGATAGCCCTGTTTTCACACTGTCAGTAGCTGGAATAACACTCCTCAAGCTGACTGATCATACCGAGGCGAAAACAGCAAAAACTTGGCGAGGATGGACCCAGGCAACATAGGACACAGACACTGCGTCCATCCTAATCAGATTTCCGCCGTTTTTGCCTCGGCCTCACATTAACAATGTATAATCTCGAAGTTTGCTTTGCCTAACTAATTTTTGTTTCCCTTACTTTGCAAAAAAATTGATCGCTCATTGATCAGTGATTCTGATGAACGCATGTTCTCATTATTGCACAATGATATGAGGTTCTTTGGCCACACTTGATCCCCGCGCCTGAAAGCGCCATCTAGTCATCATCACCATCATCTAATTCCTACATGAAGCACTATGTAGGAGAATCTATTGGAGGTGACGAGTACGCAAAGATGACGCGTTCACGAATGAAAAATGAGTGCATAAGTGTAAAGTTGCGCGTAAAGTGACTTGTGCAACATAATTAGACCTCTATCTTTACGGTGTATAGGCGTGTTCGAAAAGTGTAGCCCGAGCTTAATCACTTCGATATCAGGTTCCGCTATGCAGTGGCAGTGGTTCCGCTAGGCAGTGATAAGTATACCTAGCAAACAGTTCTAGTTGAGCTAACACGTGTAAAATAATGTAAAGCTGCAAGCCAAAAACACTGAGGCATCGATACTTTGCGCATAATTTTATGGCAGTGCTGCCGCAACCATCTCGCGCGAACTTTTCGCCGAACTAACATAGCTTTTCTATACCTAACACCGTTAGCCATAACCACTGTAGCTCCTCGTCGACAGAATCTTAATAAAGCCTTCCTTCATATTCCTCTTTTTTTTATTTTACAACACAGGTAAGCGAGGTGCGAGTAGTGGAGACTGAATTCATCTCTTTAAGGTCAAACTGAAAATGTCACTGTCGGACTGTAAAGCTTTATTGGTGGGCTGAACGGTAATCAAGCTTAAATTTACCACACTCTTTCTTTCCTTCGCCTCCTTACACTTTTTGGCATTATTATTCTGTATTTTAATGAATATAGCCGTTCTGTTTTTCATCTCGCTCTGTAGTCTTTGGCCTGTGTGCTTTTTTATAAAAAAACAAAACGAAACAGCTAGTTCAGGCATCGAGTCTTCGGTCAAGTCTCTACCAACTCTCTCTCTATATCGCTTCATCTCTTTATCGTGTATCCATGGTACCGCTTCTGACCATACTTTCTGCTGCATCCCCTCCGTCCTTTTCCTCCCATCGTGGACTAAATCACTTAGCGCCCATCGGCAAGCTGAACGGTCTGGCGCCGGTCAACGTGCTTCCGACGACGAGCGACGAGCCCACGTCGCCGGTCATCGACTGCGTGCTGACGCCCTGGTCCCAGTGGGGTCCCTGCTCCAAGACCTGCGGCAATGGGCGTCGCGAACGACGACGCATGATCAAGCTGAACCCGCAGAACGGAGGCAAGCCGTGTCCCAAGCGACTGGTCCAGAGACGAAAGTGCAAGGAGAATCCGCCGTGCCGTAAGCCTTTTACTTTTTTATTAGATGCGAAGCCGCTTTTGCTCGCGGCTGTGTCCGTCCCTCGGCGACCGTCCGCTCTCCCAATGCGCATGCGCCTACTCTCCCCTCTCTTCTCGTTTGAGGAGGCAGAGGGGAGGAGGTGGCAGAGCGATGCATTCGCTTAGTGTCTCCTCTCCCGTTTCTTTTTACATAATTTTTTTGAAATTTTCACATGCATTAGAGATCTACTTCTTCATATGATCCCCAACGATTTTCTCTATGTTTCTTTCAATTACCTCGAAGAGAAGTTTACGGTTGCTAACTAGCTGTAAGAAAAGACATGATTAAACAGAAACGCGATACATTTAATGTTTAAGCATGCGTCAAAATATAGAGAGCCTTTGCGATGCAGCAAGCCACGAAAAAAAAAGGCTGTCACCATAACATTAACTTGCTAGGAACTAAACTGCGGCAAGGAGGAAGCCAACAGAGAGGGAGAAGGCAGGCAACTTACCCAGAAAGACTTCTGGTTGCTACGCTTCATTGGAAGATCGGAGAAGGGCAATAAAAAGATGAGAAAGAGAATAGGGAAGAGAAGGAAACAGCGTCAAACACTTTACAAAACATTGTAGAATAATATCTGCACTCTTACTTCATTGTGGGGTCATACTATTCACCATGAAATTTTGTTTAAGCGGTGTTCTCTTTTTTTGTTGTTCTTCACCCTTTCTGTTGTCACACCAACTGAGCGAATATTCTCCTTTCAATTCTATCGGCTGCCTCAGAGGACACGAAGGAATCGAGAAAAGGTATGCCTGTGTGGTCGATGTGGTGTCCAGAACTTGTTCTCTGTTATAATAACGATTTATCCGACATGCCTTCAGGGAAAAAAGACCGGAACAAAGGTGAGCCGATTTGAATGTATACTATAGCTGCACTCGTATGCATTCTACGATGCACAATGTGTCCTCGTAGCATCTCACTGCTCAAATGTTGCGTTGACCGGAGCAAAAAACATGTAACGGTGGTGCACAATGTTGCAGCTTCGATTTAGTTGAGGGCATTTCATTGTCCTTGGACACCGCCTGAGTGAATGCTAAATAAACGCATGGTTGTTCATATTGTAACGATGGTTCGCTACACCTATGTAATCTCATGAATTGCGCCTGGTCTTGAGCCATATTCGTTTGACTATTTATGTCCTGCATGTGTTTATTCGTGATCAATGTTTTCAATGTGCAAAAGTTTAGAGCCATGCAAGTGAGAGGAAGGGCAGCATATGCGTCTGTATAGCTGTTACGGGGCAAGAACACTCCTATCGGCGGCAGACATCAATGTAATTGCACGCTCGTTATGTCATGAAACAAGTCCAGTACCAAATTGTAAAGTTTCCGGCAGGGTTTGGCCTCGTATTACAGGGTGTACCATGCTGCCGACCCGTTCTTGTTTTCTTCCTTGGTTCTATCTCCGATCGTTTCCTCCGTTCTCAACTCCCACTTGCAGCGGTGGACTGCATGCTGACTCCGTGGAGCGAGTGGCGGCCCTGCTCCAAGACCTGCGGACCGGGAGCCGTGCAAGAGCGACACCGCACCATCAAGCGGCACCCGAAGAACGGAGGCTCAAGCTGTGACGCCACTTTCGAACGGCGCTACTGCACGCTGCCGCCGTGCGACTACCGACGACGCTAACACTCCCGGGAAGGCCCATGGGCCATTCCCGACGTCCCGTAACGGGACCGCACACTCTCACGGTCAGTGCCATTCGTGTCCCCTCTCACAAGAGAGTGTCCCCTCTCACAAGGGATTCTACTCTTCGGAAAAGAAAGGCGGCAAACAGGATGACTGTGGAAACGGAAGGCTTATCTACATCTGCTATACTAACAAGGTCCCTCTGATAGTTTGCGAGTGGGGATCCAAAGGCGACTGCGATCATTCCCACCGCAACCCATGTTTTTCAGCTGTCTCGTTTTACCAGTATACCGTAATATGAGCTGACGTCCTGTTCTTACGCATTTGATGGGTTCAGATGGGTTCAGAGGTTCGCCAGTGCACCAATCAAACAACGAGTCACTGGTAAAAAGCAGTCACTCTGCAACCAAAGTAGCAATTTGACACTTCAACCATTCGCGACTGGTACTTTCAAACTGTCTTAGTCGCGCGACCAATGCTGTAGTCGCTGGTGTTAACGAGCCTTTAGGCAATCTAGGGTGTGTTTTATATTTGAGGTTAACAGCGAGAAAATAACACGCTGCGGACAAGACGGGACAAGAGCTGACTTGCAAATGAAATTTATTGACAAGAAGGCTATTATATATAGCTCAGTGAACAGAAAAAGAAAGATTGAAAAAAGATGACACATACAAAGATATGGCATAACATCAACAATCACTGAGCCTGCTACGCCGACCCACGCACCAAAAAAAAAAAACAGAGTTTTCTTTCTCACGGAGCAACTGACGGCTTGCTTACGCACGCGCTACTTTCAAGCGCCATCTCAGCAGCCTCGTAGATTATACGCTCGTGATCTTCTTTAATCTTATCGAGAACTGTGGTACTTTCAAGCTGCGGAGCGCAGCCACACGTGCTTACTTGTAGCGCCAAGAAGCCATCTTTGCCATTACGAACGTTATTGGCGCCTTTCCGTAAGCGTTGGTTTAACCATCTGCCCGTCCGGCCCACGTAACATGCACCGCAAGTCAATAGAGAGTTTTAGTACTGCGTACGCTGCGTACGTGGCGGCGTTCCGTACGTAAGGACGCCACGTTCTGCGTAGTACGCATGCGCAGACCGCAACGCGCACGTATCGCATAACGTACGCAGCCGCTACGTGCGCACGCATGAGATGCGTGCGTGCATACGTATGAGGTGATCGCGCCGCTCTCGAACAAGTTCGCGACAGTGCGAGACTTCGTTTTGCAAAATGGCAGCATCGAAAGCAAGCACCGACTGGCTCTGTGGCTTAAAATATGGCCATAATCTGGCTATAACACTTGGATTAGCTCACAATGGCTGTCAACAACACGTGCTTCTATTTTGATCTACCAGATGGCGCAACACGCTTCACGCTCGTTACGTGCGCGAGTACTACGGCGTACTAAAAGCCGATTAGTGGCAAATGATGCCACCTAACGCAAGGCGCTTGCGTGATGCGTACGTAGCACCATTCCGCAGTACTAAAACTGTCTAATGAAATTCTGTAGACCACCCCTTGCGCACAGTTAACAAACTTCGTCCTCTACTTGACTATGATTCTGCTTTCCGTGCCTCTTCACGGGGCAGGTCCTGTTTGTCAACTGGGCCAACTTGTCATGAGCACTGAAAACCACTTTCACGTTGAGAGGTTGTCCTATTTTCTTTACGCGATGTGACGCAGAGTTCACGTACAAAATGGCCTGCCAATTTTTTCCGCTTTTCCGCAGGGGTGAGCAATATGTTACCGTCCCTGCCCTTACGTTTTCTTTCCCTGTGCATTGCCCCCGCCACAGAAATGAGCAAAGGTCACGGGGATCCTTCTCTTTCTAGCCGCTTCGACTGTGTCTGGAGACTAGCTTCCAAGACGTGTTGGCAGGACCTCTCTAGGGCATTCTGAAAGCATTACTTTACGATGGCTCTCTTTATTAAACCAGTAAATAAAATTTGTCAATATAACTTTAGTTGGAAGTCAGCGCTTTTTACGTCTTTTTCTGTCTGCTGTTTGTTATTTTCGTGCTGTTAACCTTAAGTATGCACAACCAACAAGCCCAGTCAGCCACTTTGTTAGGTGTGTTTTAGTTCCGGTATTCGAGTTCTCTTAACATGTGTTTCAAGTTTAAACTCTTCGTCTTCGTGGCCAAGCTTTGAATGCGCAACATTCCTTGCTGTTTCGTCGTTTTTGTTTTCTCATTTGTAACTCGACACTTCGCAGTGGTCGTCACATGGAGAATAGTTGATTGAACACTCAGGTGTGGACAAGCACTGTCGACCTGCTCGTAATCTGTTAAAGCAGGGCGGGGCATAGATCTGACACTGCCTGATAAAATCTGTTTGTTTTTCTTATGTTCGCAGTGTCAAACTGAAAGTGACCTGTGTATGAGTACTTCAAGACGCCATCCCGACGCGACTTCACACATATCGCCTGGGCCCTTCGACCACCTATCTCTCTGGACACACCACTTCACGACTCGACTACCGCCTCTGCCGTCTTGCTGCTGCATAGCGCCGCTGCTATAGAACGCTGCTCTTAGACTGCGGAGCTCTGTAGTTTTCACTCGCATTCAGTTGTTCCCTTGAAGACGCATCTCTCAACGCTGGTTAGCGCTGCTTCGAAGATAGTTTAAAAAAAAACGGTGCTGCGAAGACAAAAGAAAACCTGCTCCATGGCATCAAGCTCCATCTCACCGACTTGCACTACTACTGCTACATTCATCTATGCTGCACAATACGTCACTACACCACGTGACACCTGCTCCAGACGCTCGCTGATTATGCTGTTCCTTTTTTTTTCTTGTCTATTATCACCGAAATCGGCTGCGACGCTGTAGATATTCGTAGGCTGCTTTGTAGGGCACAAACCGCACTACACTGACACTAGGAATAACGTCTACCGATGAACGAGCCGACTTGGCCTGTCAAACTTTTTGTGAGTATAGAACGCCGAGCTTTCCGTACTTGCATGAGTGGGGCTTTGCGGAATCTCGAAGGTGCCTCGAAATCGAAGGCGAAAACGATGACGCAAGCAGTGCTAGTGCTGCTGTTCGTTTATGTTCGAGGTAACTGTTACTAATAACCCAATGTTTGTGTAAAAGAGTGCGTATACGATGTTATATATAAAAAAAGAAAGTCCCGGTGTATAATTACGTGTTACAGTCGTTAAGATTTGGTGTGAGTATTAATATCATCGTGCGTTGTGTCGTTAGTTAGGCTTCGTGAGTCCTTTGAGCGTGTATTGTAAATATTTCCGCACCAGTTTTACTGGTGCTGAAAACAAAATGTTGCTGCGAGTTGGCAGCTGCTAAGCGTTTCTCCATAAAGATGACAGACGCGTTGCAGAACCGAAAGGTGCAGTAACATGTTACTATTTGATTGGTCAAGTTGATATCTCACCATTAGCAGTGTGAAAGGGGTGATGCTTAGCTGATGCTAACATGTTGAAGCGGTTAAGGAAAATGTTTCCTTAACATACAACTTTAGGCGATTAAGTTACCCCATTACGGATGCGTGTTACTTTATACGTCGTTGCCGCACTCAGTTTCATTTGAAGTATGGAATGGAATGAAAAAATTGAAGTAATTACATTGAATTGCTCAGGTCCGATTGCTAACGCGTGATGAAATTTTTACAATGACGAAATACTTACTAAATCCAATGAACATCACAAACCTCTGGGTGACCAGGAGTCAAACTTTGTTCTGTCTACAAAACGCCTCTGCGGACTATGTGGGTGTGCTTAAGTCAAAGTACTTTGTCATCATCTAACCCATTCTAAACTAAGCCTGTGGCTCAATAGGTCTTTTAATAGTTTCTGCCGACTCCGGGCACAGAATATGCGGAGGTACATTTTGTCATTCATATACAATCCGGTGATCTGGCTAATGGTTGTGAGATATGCATTTCCCATGAGGATTTTTATTGTCATTGCATTCGATATGTTGGCGTATTCATTGATTCGCTGTAAAAGTTTTTTGTGTTTCTACTGACACCCGAATTCATGCGATATTTGATCAGCACTGCAGAGCAAAACAGAAGTAGGCTGTTCGTTGTTGCCAAAGTTAGATTTTATGCTCATCAAAACCAAATGTGCCATTTGCGCATGATTCACGACACAGCGTTCAAGAGCTTGTAAGAAAACACTTTTTACTTAAGATCTTTTGAAGCGAAAATTCTTTAGTTTGTCGAGGCTGAGCACAAAATAAGAAGTATAGTGGCCGTGTCGTTACCCTTAACTCTTGTACCTTTAGCTATTTTTTTTAGCATAAGTGTCCTGCGTCTGATTCGTTACTTGTGCGAGACGCAGTCGAGATGCTGCGCTGACCACATGTAAGATTTGTGCAAATCTGCCTTTTTCATTTTCTTGTGCTGCCGTCTTTCGCTTTGGTAAACCTATCGTAGGGGCCAGGACAACCAGTATGACCAGAAATAAATCCTCCATGATCGTGAGGCATTTCTCCAACTCTCCGCCAGGGGCAAGCGCACATGCACATTGGTATTGTGATAAAGACGGATTGGCACCTCGTATTATGATATACCAGAGTCTCTTCGATCGAGCAGTCCATGGATGCACGCGTCGTAAAAGCACTCTAAAAGATCCTCCCGAATGTTTGCCTGGTGTTCTCTGTATTCCAAGTCTTATCGTTCATGGCATGACCATGGGTCGTTGCAACGCCCACCTGGTCACTGCCATTTTCCACGTCTTCCGAACGCGCCTTCTAAGGTGACCACGGCTGTCCCTGAGTTCATCAGGGACGGCTAAGAGAAGAAGGCTTCTTTTTTCAGACGCTTGTGCATCTATGTATCTATTTATCTCTTACCTGTGCGAGTGCATGTTTAGTGTGTAAATGCAGCTTAAAGTTAGGCGGTGCCTTTGAGATAACGAAAGAGAAAAAGTCACGATTCGCATATTTGTTACCTACCATTTCAATTCTTCGTCCCATTACCTAGAGTCGCTGAAGTTGTGCAGGTTGGCTCAGACCTTTTTGGGCTATCGTGGTTTGTAGAGTTTTGAATATTCTAGGTGTGGCGCTGACGCAAAAACAATTTCGTGCACATGGCCGGCTGAGTTAAGGGTACAGTGAAGTGTGTACGGACGCTTTTTGCAACCAATAAAGACCTCACGAAGATCGCTTGACCTAGCGAAAAGGGAAATCACCGAAAGTGGTTGGAGTCGTTTCGATTGGAAGCACAAGAGAGGTTTTTACCTAAGAACATTCGGCAAGATAACTTTGCGGAGACAAGCTAACGCTCAATGCAAATTAAACCTTACAATAACCAAGTCAATAGCATTAAACGACATATCTGGGACCTAATTAGCCATCAAACACTAATTTAACACACTTGAGACAAACAAGTATTTAATTGATAATGACAGACGCAATATTCGGCTTTATTGGCTGTCCGTGACACCGGCACTGCAGAAGCAGTTTACATTGAAGAGACAACAAACGTTTCAACTTGACTTGAGCAAGGCAGCTGGAGACGTTTCGGAGATCCATCGCTAAATTTTGCTGTGACAATGTCATTGGAACACAAATTTATGCCAGAATTTGTCACTGTAATTCATCTACTTATAAAGTGACCAAAGATTTGTGCATTTTCAACTCGGGTACGGAAGATTTTACCAAAGACTACATTTCGAGTTTAGATTGTCTCTGGTGCATTCAACTCGTCAGGCTTAACTAAAGATACACGAGTGGAACTTAAGAGCACACAATGTTACATTGAAATTTTCTGCAGTAAAACCTGTTATATCAATGTTTGATGTGGTTCATTCATTGCTCAACCTTGTAATCTGTATGGTCAGTATTGAAGATGAATTTATTGCAATGCCGTGGTCACGCTCGGGCAGGTCAATCTCGTGTGGGCTTTTTGAGTCGCTGCGAAGGCCTTTGCTTTTTCCTGTATGTGGTGTTGCATTAGTTTTAAACGATCGTATCAGTTGAGTGTCGTCGTTTCACATATAGCGTTTGAAGTGTTTTTTGCTCTTCTCCAGTTGTGGAGCGAATGATTATTTTGTCCCGTCTCTGTCATGAGGTCCAGTGCTCAAATCCTGCTTATCTTGTTGCATATCTTTGAACAGCACTGGATGCACTCAGGTCAGTGTTATCATTCTCTTTTTTTTCGTTTTTGAAGACGATTTCTAACTGGTGCCACCTCCACCAACACTTTGAAAAGGAGTGCTATAAATACTTGCCATTTTGTTATTTACTAAATTTTCCACACTATCAGAACTGATTAACAGTGAACGGTATTGGTTGAATGATGTCTAGTTTCGGCTGGTTTTGGCTAATTCTCAGTAAATGATGGGTCGTGCTGTGAAACGTTGCCCAGACGTTGCTGTACGACTACGTGAATCAAGTATCATTGTCTTATGTAACCAATGTTTACTGCCGCTAAATCATGGTTAACGTGGCCACATGATAATTGGGTCCTATTGAGTAGGCTAACTTCAGCATGCTCTCTTACAACAACTACAATCTCTTCGCCACGTATCGATTCGGATACAGTGTTGTGTGTCGCAGCTACTACACTTTCTCTGCTCAGTCTTCCAGATTTTTTTTTTACGATCGTGCCCGAAATAGCCAAAATGCATAGAATTGGCGTCGCTTTAGGCTTACCGACGTCTGAAATATTATCCAGCCCCTTGTCAAAATGCTTCAGCTCTGCCTACAATAATGGCCAATCACCAAAAAATAATTGAATATAGTAACTTTTCAATGAGGATTGCAGCGTCTGCGGTAAATCTGTTTTTGTCCAGATAACACGTTTGCACATGCAGACTCAATTGGAAATTGCCAGAACATAATAATATTCAAGGCACGTAACTCAACATGTTGCAATAAAGAAATCTTCTTCTCGCTTACGTCATTAAGGATGTTTATAAATAAAACCAAGCACCAGCTGCCCAGCAAAATTACTAGCTAGCTTTCCAGGAAACCAAATAAACGGAACGAAAAATCACCTCACAGTCGCTGTGTGGGTTGTTTGTGTTGTATAACAAACGTTTGACACCGTTGGTTGTGCCGTCTACCTTGTGTTACGTTATTTCTTGTCGTACTCTTTGCCTATAGCCAGAGTGACTGTACAGTTAGATAATTGTTAACCAGATGCAATATTTCATAAAATAAAATTTCTCTCGAAAAGAACGAGTTGCGTGCTGTGACTTCTTCAAAGACTGATCTAAGAATGAAGTAGGGAACGCCGCGCAAGCATTATAATTCGAGCATTTTTAGATGCGGAAGCATCTTATACTCGCGCCTTGTAGTGCGCCGTCCGCGCCGTCCGCACCGCTTCTCGAACATTCGACAGCTGACGCGCGCGCACGCGCCGTCGCCCACCATCTGTGCCGCGCGCGCTTCTCCTTCGAGAACATTCGACAGCTGACAGCGCATGCGCCGTCGCGCCGTCGCCATCTGTGCCGCGCGCGCGCTTCTCCTTCGAGAACATTCAACAGCTGACAGTGCATGCGCCGTCGCGCTGTATATATACTCAAGGTCGGCGCTCGCTCGCTCAGTTGCCGCTCGTCGGTTGGTTTGTACGGCGCGTCGACGTCCAAGGTCGCGGTGAAATGAATTCCAACGAATCCACAAACACAATGATCGACGTCCCTTCGACCTGCGCCGCCCTTTCGCATACGTGTGTACGTGTTCACTCATTTAACACCCCCCCGCTACAACCACGTTAACCAATTTAGCCATCGACCCAAGTAAGTCGCAATTTAACACCCCATTTCACAACCACATTAACCAATTTAGCCATCGACCCAAGTAAGTCGCACTTTGACACCCCGTTAACCAATTATATGCTCCGCATCCTCCTCAGTGTTCCCCCGAGGGAAGCTGCGGGCAATTTTTTTTATTTGTTTCCTTGAAGTAACGTTCGGGATCGGGATAGTTTGTATTCTCAGTTTATTTGTCAGCGCGAAAATGGACACAAAAACGCTGAAAAGACGGGGACTATCCTGAATTTGAAAGTGGGGTGCAGAACGTAACAGGCACTTCTGTAGTTCCATTTGCGTACTACTTCCCTGTTTTCGCATTTAGAATGATTCGTTACCACCTAGCCCTAATGGCTTGTTTGCACAAAGACGAGAACATGCGTTGTTCGGAATGTATTTGCTAGGCCCTGTTCGAGAAAATTCGAGATCTTGCGGTTCATCTTTATGGTGGTATCCGGATATTTAATCATAGAAGCTGCAACACAAAACAGTTGTTTCAGTAAAACTCCAATATTCTTATGCGATAAAGAACTTGCCGTCTTAGAGCGATCGCAACCCGGTTTTTGAAGGAAGTTTGTTGCTTTACTGTGGTTTTGTTCATCGCTTTTAGGGGCGAAACACTTTGAACTTGTCCGGTGTTCATTGTCCCGGCTACATACATTATATGAGAAAACGCTTGGGTAACGTACGGTATAGACGAAACATACGTGAAACACAAGAGAAGCTTTAACAGCCTGACATCAATCATAATTGTGACAGAACAGTATGAAACACCTGCAAGCACAAAACATTTATACTGGTCGGCGACTTCAATGTCAACATTATGAAGAATGTTCTTAGTCGTCGACAATTTCTATGTCAATTTACGATACGTAGGGCAATGATCGGGTAGCATACGCGAGACAGAAAAGAAAATGGATTAACAGTATGCTAATGCCAATCGTAATTATGACGGAATATAAAAGATCTACGAGCACAAGCCTTTTGTACTAGTCGGCGACCTTAACGGAGACAGAATGGCCCGTTGGCCTGCAGAACGGCTTCGCCCACTCTGCAGGATCCACATCGTAGAGATGTGTGGATCTTTTTTTGTTTGTTTGTTTCTAGTCTGACCATGCCTGTGGTTCTTATCGCTTGTGCGGGCCATATATTTTTGTGTTGTAATCGATTTTCGTTGGAAATATCTGCACTTGTCCTCGTCTTTCCAGTGTCCAACACTGACGGTTGGGCAAACTGGAGGGGCTTCCTAGTTAAGAACGGTGCAAGAAAACGAGAGGCAGAACGTAGATAAATTCAAGGAAGCACGTGTTGCACAACGTGAGCGTATTTTGTCACCAAACGAAAGTTTTAACACGCTTCACGTTCCGCTCAAAAACGCCTTTCCGCGCGCGGCGTCCATTCCGTAAGCGTGAAGCGCCATCTACATTCAGTCGCTCAACTCTTTTCGTCATCGGCGATGGACGCCTTTCGGTTGGGCGCTCTCATCGAAACGACCGAGAAGCGGCGCTTGTACTTCGACGGCGCGCGCTTTTCGAGCTGGGCGTCTTCGCGCGGGCTCTTCTCGACGCTTCCGCTTCCGGTGCGGAAGCTGACGTTTGCACCAGGGACGATGGGCGAAGTGGCCGAAGAGGAGCCGACGCTCTGCGCAGCCCTCGACCTTGGCGTCCCCGTCCCGGAGCTGGCCATCGCGACTTCGTCATCCGCTAGGGTCTCGAATCGGGCCGCCTCGAGTCGCTTCGCTTCCATGACGCCGCGCTTCGTCAGCGGGTCCCGTTCCATGTGCACGGATGCCTGCGAGTGGTTACAAAGCCCGACCTCACTTAATTTGGAAGCGGGGCGTGGTACGTAACACAGACTGAAGGAGAGAACAACAACACAAGCGATTGTGTTGTTGTTCTCTCCTCCAGTACGTGTTACGTACCGCGCCCCACTTCTTCCATAATGAACCGTTACCAACTCACCCGAATGGCTGTTTTGCTACAGCTCACTCAATTTCTTCAGCGGACACGAATCTAAATATCTGGACGAGGCCATATTTAATGAGTACTGAAGAAAACACCTCAGTTAGGCCATGAATAATGAGTACCGCACGAACTCCTCAATGAGAGCGCGAAAGGGACAGCACGACGAAACCTACGGGACAAGCCTCTTGTTCCACATTATTCCGCACTCCTTCCAATCACCATGTTTTACTAGCACGGCCAATAGTCTATACCTCCAGGAGGCCATAGTGCATGAATAGTGCGAATACGCCTCATTGAAGTCATGATTATTGATTAGTCATCGGCCATACCATGCTGATGCGCCTGTTCTCGTCCGATGTATAATGATTACTGCAAAGCACCTCACTGAGACTATTAATAATAGCACAAAAGCACCTGTCAGTCAATAATAAACGAGTACAGCGAAAACACCTCTATGGTGTCCTGAATAATGAGTATTAAAAAGACCTCAATGAGTACATAGTTTATATGTTCTCCATAAGATTATCTCACTGAAGCCATGCTTAACTAAGGAGTTCTGCAAAACCACCGGATGATTACTGCAAAAACACTTAGTGATTTCATGATGAGTAGAAAAAAAAGCACAGTGGGCGCATAAATTACGAGTACTCCATGGACACTTCAATGATGCCATAATTAATGCAAAATGCTTCGATGAAATCATAATTGGTGTGTATATCGAAAACCTCGCTAAATACATAATCAACTTGCTTTAAATAGTACCCAATAAGGTCATAATTAGCATTGCAAAAATACTTCAGTAAGTCTATAAATACCTGGTACTGCAATAAACATGATTGTGGCCTTAATGAGTACTGTAAAGACATCAGTGAAAAGTCAATAATAATTAGCATTGCAAGAAAACCAAAATAAGGCCGTACTGCAAGAGCACCTGCATAAGGCTATAATGAATGAACAGGGTTGTGCTTTGGGTGTAAGACTCACGATCGGTGTTATCACCGTAATAAGGGAGAAAGTATGATAAGGTTTTCTAGAAGTTCGTTGTAATAGGAATGTAAATTGTGTCTCTATAGAAGTAGTCACAATTTTCCAGGATGCCGAGAAATTAAAGTAAAAAGATTTGCAAAGTGACTACATAATAAAAAATGGCAGCCTCCATAATTCAAACTCTCCTGGTTATAGTCTAGGCGGGGCCTTGGGCCCACTCCACCAACTCGCCATACGTTGAAAGAAGTTACTTCCTCCTCCTCCACCATGTTATACATTTTTGTTCATTTTTATTTTACAAACAGCAGAAACGCTTCACAACATCTTTTACCCAATGCTCCTTCCACATGGCCCAGCATTTCTTCCTAACGTTTGCTGCCAACTTAGTGTAAAGGTGTCAGATGAGCACGATGCCTACGATCATTGTTAGCCGAACTTATGTGAAGTGCTTCTTCTAGCCAAGCTCTAACTCGAAGTGTGAAATTTTCGAATGGATATTGATATTGGAAAGTTCCAGCCGGAAGTCAGCTAAAGACTGGAAGGGAAAAGTGGAAGTAAGGTGTCGCTCTATAAAACTTGAATACTCATCTAGTGACGCCATTTCCGTGACAGATGATTCTGCCAGCTAATTTTTGGTGGAACCAGCTAAAACACGTTCTTGTTTAAAAAAGTATAAATGAAACTAACTTACCAGTTTGTAGTCCTTGATGATGTCCCGAAGAATCGCGCAAAACGCCAGCATGGTTACCAAAAGCATGCCGGTACCAGAGATGATGAGCTCCAGTGCCAGCATCGGCATTACTGCATTTAGTTATGGTTGTATCGGTGTTTTATTCGCTCAATAACTCTTACAAGAGTTCGCTGATACTGTAGCGTCATGGTTGGCACATACAATTTCTAGTCTGCAAGACCCCCTCTTAACCACTTTGGTCACATCATACCATTACAAGGCGCAATGAGCAATTCGTGTGTCTGAGCATTTTTGTACCGATCATGACGGTACGGTATATCCACACGTATACCTCTACGATAACCGACTCTGTAAAAAACCTCTACGTGAAACGAAGGTGGACCATGCAAGAAAAAAAGAGTTTTATAGTGTCACAGAAATGCCAAAATGCCAACTCAGTTCACTCATTTGTGGAACATGGTGCAGCCTGGTTATGCTCCGTGGAGAGCTATTACACCCGGCGTGGCCACGCACCTAATATACAAGAAGCGCCATGGCCTTGATTGCTCCTACGGACTGGTGCTCTCAGGTACTCTTTAGCAGACAAACCGTGCGTTGTTCTGCACATCAGTCGTTACGCTTTGATGCGTAATCATGCCAAGTGCACTGGCGCTCTGCGGAGCACGGCCATCCTGCATCATGTTCTGGATGGCGCTGCACACGCTGTACATAAGCTTAAGCCTTCAGGGACCGCTAGCGTTGTGTGAACTCACTTATGTTTCTTATAGGCGTAGCCGCCGTATAGGCTTAGCTTACACAACAAAAGGGCCATATTTATAGATTACTGAGCAAACACCTTTATGAAGCCATAATCATTTAGCAGTGTAAAAATACCTCAATGAGACAATAATGAATACTACAAGAATACCTCACCGAGAACATCATTGACGAGTTCTGCCAAAATACCTCAATGAGCCCAAGAATAATGAGGACTGCTAAATGGCCAATTGTATACTCACGTTTCGCAAAACTTACGCGAAGCATCTGAAGCTTTATTGATGATGATTGATTGATATGTGGTGTTTAACGTCCCAAGACCACCACATGATTATGAGAGACGCCGTAGTAGAGGGCTTCGGAAATTTCGTCCACCTGGGGTTCTTTAACGTGCACCCAAATCTGAGCACACGGGCCTACATTTCCGCCTCCATCGGAAATGCAGCCGCCGCAGCTGCGATTTTATCCCGTGACCTGCGGGTCAGCAGCCGAGTTCTTTAGCCACTAGACCACCGTGGCGGGGCGAGGCATCTGAAGCTCTCCGGAATGGTTAGTAGAATAACTAAGTCAGAGGTTTCTCTCCCTCACTTACCGCATGTGCTTCCGTAGAACCAGTGCTCGTCATCGTGGTCGAGACAGTTGGCGACTCGGTCGCACTTGAAGCCCTCCCATATGCAAATTCCGGACGTGGCGCAGAAGAACGAACCATCTTCGCATTCGCCCACGGAGCCTGCAAAACGCACGTCATCGGGGGTCACCACGAAGCCCGCCTGTACCTTGGCGTAGCCATATTGGGGTGTTCGAACCAGGGCCCACCCGAAATTGTCCCTTTAGCATATATCAACGCAAACATACAAACGCACGCACGAACATACGCAGAAGGTGGTGAAACACTCTTGTGTGAATATCAGAAAATTTCGAATAACGATTCCCACAGCGTTCTATTTGAACTGCCTCTGAACTGCCCGTTCAGAGGCAGTTCTTCGGGAAATTCAAGATCTTCTGCTCTTTCCGCACAATCTTGTTCACCATCTCCTGTAGCCTTTGCGGGAGGATGGCTCGGCACCCCGCTGCTGGCGGTCCAAGCTTCCTTCCTGCTCAGATCTTTTAGCCCTTTCCTTTCCCAATCCTCTTTTTTTTCGGCCCTTTACCTCAACATATTCTTTGCTGACGGAGACAACGAACAGTGACTTGCTACCCCGTGGGACATCATGTCAACATAAAGAGAAGCTAAGGAAGTTAAACGGTATTTTTTTTTTCGTATTGCTATGACATTCAGTTAGAAATCACTCTCACCGAATGCCAAAAACACCACGTTTACTGCTAGACGATGCTTGGTAAACGACAAAACGAGCAAAAGCAAATGCGGGTAGTGACGCTCCAATTAGGCTACCACACCAGTCCCTATCAAGTCATAGATAGCTACGGTGTCTAGTTCGTAAAAGGTAAAAAGACTGCCAGGCCTACGCGAAACATACAGCACTGCCACATCAAAACAGGAAGAGTGGGCTTTGAAAGCGCCTTTTTGAACAATATTTGCGTTACTGCTATAAGCACACTTGCAGAGTACCCACTACACCACAAATAATCACAGTCATAGTTTTATGGCATTAGGCAGGTACTCACTATGCCATCTTTCGTCATTCTTGGCAGAGGCGTAGTGCCCGCTACATACTTGTAAGTAACATTGTGTAATAGTTCGGTGCTGTGGTTGACGAAGAAGATATATGGCCTAAGCTTTTGGAATGGCTTGGAGCATTTGATGACTTACTTGTTGCGCCATTCGCATTTTGTGATGCCTGGCCCTTCCTTTGCTGTTCTTAAACGCTTTATTACTCATACTAACGCTATTCCTTTCTCGACATGAAGCCTGCCTATGCTAACTTAGCAACGGTCTTTCTAGACTCCCAGTGGCTCAGAGGTAGAATACGGGACTGGCACGCAGGGTACCCCGGCTCAATTCCACTGTGTCCTCGGTGTTCTTTATTTTGCGTGATCGCGGCTACAGACATTGGCGGCGGCGGCAGTCGAAAACTTCGGCTCCAAAAACAACCCTTGTTCGGATCTCCTAACAGCTTTCACTGCAAAATAAGTACATCGTCCTCTGCTGGAGCCTGAGACTTAACGTCACATGTTATAAAAATTTTCGTTGAAATATTCAGGGGAAGACTAAAAGAAACAAAAATTGAAATTCATGGCGTCACTTGCGAAAGTTTTAGCGGGAAACTAATGCCGAAACATTTGACCCCGATTTTTTCATCCATAAATGAGAAATAAGTCTATGGGTTGAAGTTAAGATCTGTATACAGTTTTTTAAAAAATAATTTATCTGTAAAATCATTTTTTTAAGTTTACCGCCGCACAAGTACAGCACTGCCACCATATTTAAAAAGCGCACCTTTTTCGATCATGTCTCTTGCTAGGCCATGTTTGCTATGTTTCAGAAAACTGTGAATTTTTTTTATCCTCTGATGCCTCTTTGTTGTCACTTTTTTCATGTCTGGCATGAGATATGATCGAAAAAAGGCGCAGACTTTAATTAAGCAGGACCACGCACACACTTGGTTTGACACGTGGTTATCGGATAACCACTTTGCAGAGTGAAAAAATAACGCAAAAAGCTTCGGCGTATGAAAGAAAATTCCTCCTATTGCCGAAAAGTGGCAGCACATGCTGAGCAAAAGCGCTGGTAAAAAAAGGCGCGCATTTTAATTCAGTCGAACCGCGAATGCACTTGTAGGCGGAAGCGACGTGCTGCACGCCACCTCGCGAAGCATGAAAAAAGCGACAACGGAGGGGCATCGGTGGAAGAACATTCCCCAGTTTTCCGAAACATGGCAGCACATGCCTGGCAAGAGACATGATCGAAAAAGTCGTGCATTTTAATCAAGCGGAACCACGCGCACACTCAGTTGCACACGTGGTTGCCGGATCATCGCTTTGCAGAGCGAAAAAAAAAAAACAAAGGCAAACGACATCAATGCGTGAAATAACATTCCTCCTATTGCCAAAAAGTGGCAGCACATTCTGAGCAAAAGAAGTGGCCGAAAAAAGGCGCGCGTTTTATTGAAGCTGAAACGCGAACACATTTGGTTGCACATGCAGTTGCCGGATCATCGCTTTGCGAAGCAAAAAAACATAAAATAAAAATTAACGGAAGACAACTCTGCGTGTACAAAAGTTTCACTTACGGTCAATACGTGGCAGCACCATTCAAGCAAGAAAACGTCAAAAGTGGCGCGCGTTTCAATTCAGTCGACAGTTATAGCGCAAGACAAGAAGGGCACGAAGGACATTCTTGCCTCTTTGTCATCGTTCTGTCCTTGCGCTATAACTATCGTCATGTCATACCAACTAGCCCAAGCTGCCGCACTTAATTCAGTCGAACTGTGAAAGCACTGGGATGCGATAGCGACCTCCGGCACGCCACCTCGCGAAGCATGAAAAAAGCGACAACGGAGTGATAAAAAAAAAATTTTACAGTCGCCCGAAACATGGCAGCACTTGCCTGGCAAGAGACATGATCGCAAAAGGCGGGAATTTATTCAAGCAGAACCGCGCACACACTCGGTTGCACACGTGGTTGCAGGATCAACGCTTTGCAAAGCGAAAAACAAAAAAACGTAAAAGGCATCGGTATCTCTTGCTTGGCCTCATGCGCCGCGAGGTGACACGCCGGAGGTCGCTTGCGCATACGAATGCGTTAGCGGTTCGGCTGGATTAAAACGCGCGCCCTTTTCAATCCTTTTTCTTGCTTGAGAGGTGCTGCCACGTATTGGCAACTAGTGTAACTTTTTTATATGCGCTGGTGTTTATCGCGGTTTGATTTTGTTGTTGTTGTTTTCCTTCGCAAAGTGGTGATCCGGCAACCACGTGTGCATCCGAGTGTGTGCGTGGTCACGGGGTGCGTGGTTCTTCCTAATTAATATGTGTGCCTTCTTTGATCATGTCTCTTGCCAGGCATGTGCTGCCATGTTTTGGAAAACTGTGAAATTTTTTTTTATCCACCAATGCCCTAATGCCTCTCCGTTGTCGCTTTTTTTCACGCTTCGCGAGGTGGCGCGCCGGACGTCGCTTGCGCATCAGAGTGCTTTTGCGGTTCGGCTGGATCAAAATGCGCGCCCTTTTCGATCAATTTGATGTTTGCGAGGTGCTGCCACGTCTTGGCAATAAGTGGAACTTTTTCCACAAGCGCTGATGTTTATTGCAGTTTGAATTTTTTGTTGTTGTTGTTTTGCTTCGCAAGGTGGTGATCCAGCAACCACGTGTGCAACCGAGTATGTTCGCGCTTCGGCTGTAATCGAACGTGCGCCTTTTTGGAACACGTTTCTTGCTTGTCATGTGGTGCCTTGTTTCGGGAAACTGAGAAAATTTTTTTCATGCACCACTGCGTCACTGTTGACGCTTTTTGTATGCTTCGCAAGGTAACGCGCCGGAAATCACTTGCGCATCCGAGTTTCTTTGTGGTCGGGACGGTTTAAAACAAAGGAATTTTCGATTATTTTTGTTTTCTTTGGCATGTGCTGTCATGGTTGTCATGGTTAGGGATAAGGCAGATTTTTTTTTTCTTACTGCGAAAGCTGTTGTGAGAGCAAAACTGGGGTCACACGTGGTGCTATGGTTGTACTAGTAACAAGGACGCAGTGAGGCTGGAACCTCGGCACGCTACGCGCCAGCCCAGTATTTTAACACTGAGCCATGCCAGTGCTTGGGACTCGCTCGCAAAACTTGCCTTAGGCACGCTTCACATTGGAAAAGGAATCGCGTTAATATGAGTAATAAAGCGTTTTGGAACAGCAATAGAACATCTAGGCGTTACGCAATGCTAATAGCGTAACGAGTGGTTTGTCGAATGCTCCAACCCATTACAAAAACTTTTTCGATCGCCTATTAACTGTGGTGCATATACCCACTTCAGGCATATTTCCTCATCGTCGTCAGTCACCGCACGAACAAAAATTGGCACAAAATTCCTTGCAAGTAATTAGCGTTGACACGCTCCTCAGAAAATTGGCGAAGGACAGCATAGCGAATGCCGGCCTACTACCCTGAAATTATCATTACTAATGCCGTAGTAGGTGCCCGGCAAGTGTTCTTGCAGCAGTTGCCCCATGAGTGTTTAGAAAAGGCTCTGAAAGGCCGCTCTTCTAGCTTTCGCTGTGACTGTGAGGCGCCTTCTATGCAGGCCTGGCTTTTTTTTTTTTCATGCGCCAGCCATCGATTTTTCAATCTTGTTTCTCTTTTGCTAAGTTGCACGCCGGCTATCACTAGTGCATCCTGTTATACCCGTGGTGCACCTGGAAAAAAAATTTTCACAGCATATCCACGGAATGGATGTTGATGAGTTGGGTGAAGTGTCTATTAGTCTGTCCATGCTTTCGTACCCATCCGTCTGTCCGCGCGTCAGTCCATCCGCACGTGCGCCCGTTCGTCCGTCCGTGTGTCTGTCTGTCTGTCCGTCCGTCTGCTTGTCTGTCTGTCCCTCCATGCGTCCACCCATCCATCTAGTGAACACGCAATTTTTTTCAGGTGCCGGTATCAGGTCCCAGAAACTCAGCGCCAGAGCCGGTTTCAAGGAACATGTGCGCTCGTATAGCACTTGTCGGGTCTCCTAAATACTGATGAAACGTAGTGAAATTGTCGTGGTTGCCCACATTTTTTGTTTTTCACAAGTTTTTACAAATAAAACTGATTCACCTAATTGCAAAACCGGTTCTAATTTTGCGTATCTTTTTTATTGTTCTTTTGTTCATTTTAAATCAGGCCTAGCACGGGAAATGGTCGACTTGCGTTCATAGTGCTTACCTCCCTCACCGTTGCCACTGACTCGGCGATATCACCAGTTAGATTGTGGTCGATTATCTCGCACAAGAAGTTGGCGTGCGAAAGATAAGACATTTCATCCGGCATGCAGCGAACGGAAGCCCACGTGGAGCAGTTCAGTCATGCGTTATCCGTGGATGGCTAAATCTGTGCTTCGCATCTTTTGCGTGGCTCTGTGGTGTGTCAACCAAGAGATTTCTAGTCCCGCGAATGTTTTTCAAGTTTCCTATTCACAACGGGTGAGCACAAGTATTCATGTTGTTTTAACAGGTATTAACTTTGCATTGCTAGATGAGTAAACCCAGTTCTCTGCAAGCCTAACTGTACTGACGTAAGCGCAGTGTAGCTACAGGCTAAGTCGTCATGCTAGCTGCCCACCTGCTGCCAGCAAAATACATTTATTGAAAAGCTTAAATGCCTGTTGGTCATGCTACGCACTTTGTTCTTGTATTTTTTACATATAGTACAGATGTAAAACAATTGTAAGCTCCCTGCCGTTCATGGACAGCCTAAACGTGTTCATGCGTTCATGGGAGAATGCGTTCATGGAATAGCGGGAAGCCAGATTGAAGCGTCGTGGGCAATCTAATACTTTGGCTGACATGCGTGTAAGGGACGCAATGACTTGAGAAATCTTTTAACAGCCGCACGGATGAAGACAAGTCAACCCGCCGAAACATTGGCTTCAGCGACATTCTCTGTTCAATGATCATTCATCGCTTCAAACCTACCTCTTCCCTTGAACTTCTACCTTGTTTCCTACTCAAACTTTTAAAGAAGTATGAGGACCGTCGTAACAGGCGTAATTGAGTTAAGTACGACCTGGCCTGGTTCACATTTATTAGCGTATTCGAGGTTCAATGTTTGCTCATAATGTCCCTATTTTTCAGTTGTGAATTAAAGCTGCTTTTGCAAATGAACACTTTCACACTACGTTCGTATCTTTGTTGTTGTTTTTTTTTTCACAAGAAACGAGCGTTTAAAATGTAGATTTTCTTTATGTTGATCGAGTTTTCCCTCATTGGGGAATCGGTCAGCTTTATTTTGTCCGCTTCAACACACGTGCACAAAATATGAAAACTGTTGGCTAATTAATGGCCGCGTCGCTTGAGTGGTCAGCGGACCTCCGAGAGAGCCCAAGTACATTCCACTTGCACGCCAATGGGGAAAGGTACATCACGGCAACCCTTCTCCTCTCAGCTTCGCACCCTTTCCTTGCATTTGTGACCTCACTAATGACGTCATCTGCTTGCCGTTCTTCGCGTGACCTTCCGATTTGTTGCTATCGCGTTTATTGCTTCGCCTTTGCGGCAAAGCTGTGATTTTTTTTCTTTTTTTGCTTACCAAAACGGAGCAACGTCTTTCCCTCGCACACCCGAACACGCGCGCGGTGAGGCTGGTTTCGGTTTCGTCCTTTGGTTGGTTATGGCTTCTCGCGTCCGCAAAGCTGACGACTCCCTCGTTTCTAACCTCTTAAAGGGTGACCGCTGGTGGCTTTCTCGTTTATTGCTCCATGGGGCGCAATTACACCAGTCTCGTGAGCCCCTAATTTACACAAACGACGCCGCCCTGGTTGCGTTTCCTCTTTTGGGAACTCGGAAAAAACCAGCTCTGTCTCCTTGGCGATAAGACGAAGGATTATTACAGCTTTTCTGCTCGTCTTGATTTGCGGATGCACGCACAACCACGCGTTATTTTTTTTGTTTACCTTCTGCTCCCTCACACACTTCCCCCACGTAACGGATGTGAGCGCCGGTTGCAATAGTGCAAGGGAATCAAGTGGCGATTCTCTCTATGCGGACTGTTCCTTAAGAGCCGAATATGATTCATTGGATGTCAGTTGGTCAGGCAAAAATTACTTCCGAGTTCAACTCGCCACGGTGGTCTAGTGGCTAAGGCACTCGGCTGCTGACCCGCAGCTTGCGGGTCGAATCTGGGCACCAGCGGCCGCGTTTTCGATGGAGGTGGAAATGTTTGAGGCAGGTTTAGTTTAACGTTAAAAAAAACCCAGGTGGCCGAAATTTCCGGAATCCTCCACTGTGGCGTCCCTAATAATCATATGGTGGTTTTGGAACGTGAAACCCTAGCAATTTTTATCACGATTTCAGACACGGGTGATGCAGAATGAGTGAAATCTAGAAAGCGTGAACGGTGAGACAATGCGGATTACATGGAAGGTGACTATTGCCAAGCATTTAGTGTGAAAAGAAAAAAAAAACATTCTTTTTCACACTGGTGCGCTTATTTCTGTATGTCTGTGAGCTACGTTTTTCATAATGCGTAATATTTATGTAAAAAAGTTGTAAAGGTGTTTTGGGGGTTGAATTGTGCTTGTTGTTACTATCAATAAACCATGTGTACGTAACAACACAAAATTATTTTTGCCACTTAACAGTCACGAGAAAATTCAAACATTTTTAGTCCTAAATAGAATGGTCTGAATAATTTATTCAGCAATAAGAAAAATTACACACTTTGGCGTGTATATCGCAAAAAAATTCGACCCTGGAAGAGTTAACATGCCAAGGATGACAAAACATTTCTGACTAAGGTAGGCCCTCCTATACAAAACGTAAGCCAGCCTGTCTGAGACACTGTTTTGCTCGTTCGACTTATCTGCACATCGTGTTTCATTTGCTGGCTCCCAATTCGGCATTTACTTTATAGCGTCAGTGTTTGTGCCGGATAAACATAGCTGCAAGTTGGCACTCATCGGGTCTTCTCTATGATTCCTTTAACGCTTGCGCTTGAGACAGTTGTTATTGTCAATGGGTCACCCCGCCGCGGTGGTCTAGTGGCTAAGCAACTCGGCTGCTGACCCGCAGGTCACGGGATCAAATCCCGGCTGCGGTGGCTGCATTTCCGATGGAGGCGGAAATGTTGCAGGCCCATGTGCTCAGATTTGGGTGCACGTTAAAGAACCCCAGGTGGTCGAAATTTCCGGAGCCCTCCACTACGGCATCTCTCACAATCATATGGTGGTTTTGGGACGTTAAACCCCACAAATCAATCAAATCAACCCTTGCGCCTTAGACAGATGTTATTGTCAATGGGTCGTGATGTGGACGAAGGGAGCAGACTGTGTCCAAGATGAAGCTGTTAATTAAGGCCGAGCTGGTGGCGGGTAAAAGGAAAGAGATATTACAGTGAAACACGCTGGCACTGATAGTGACGAAAAGAGCGTCGGGGGGCTGTCGATGAACTGGTCATCGTTGGAACGCGCCGCTGAAACAAGCCATTGAGCATCAAATTTGTTTCCAGCCTTGTCACTGGTCGTCGCGCAGACTCAAGAATAATCTCGAGTGTTTGTATCGCGGGTTCATTCTTAACAAGACGATCTATAGTCGTGAAGGTTCTCGAACACCGAAGGCGCGATTTGCGCTAAGCAGTGCTCACAGTCTCGGGGAACGTAAACCGAATACAACAAAAGTTAAACGAGAAACGTGCGTGGGAATATACTCTTCAGGCGCAAATTACGATGAACCGTTCGTAAATGTCTAAATTCTGCACAATATTCTAAGATACTCGATATTACATTTCAGAAAAGATAATTAAGAAATAAGTTGTTTTCGGTGAGCTTTGATAACTATACCTATTTTGCTTATATTCATTTATTCAATTATTCTGCCGTCAGTCATGCTCCATTTTCACACGTAAAACTGGAAATATTAGGTCAAAATGCGCGCGGAATTTCTTTTTGGCTGTGTTCATTTTGAGTCCTGGAAAAATTAAGCTAATGAACGGCACGCCGAGTGATCCGGCGAACAATCGTGGTGCTTTCCCTGAAAGAATGAGCTGCGTATTTACGCACCACATTGAGGTTTAATCAAGGCGCGTTGACTATGCAGATGCTTCAATTTATCAAATGCGCAATGTACCTAGCCCTTTCTTTCTCACTGGTTTGAGAAACCGGCCCAAGCAGGTTGCATCCGCATATGTGGACGCTGTGCCTGAAGCGGATATAGCTACAGCTTTAACATGCCAACGATTCGGAGGAAGCTTACTGGGTAGGGAGCCAGCTGTGGCGTAGAGCGACACGGGTGTGGCGTCGACCTCCATCAGCCAAGTAGGGTTCAGGTGAAGCGTGAAGTTCACGCTCTTCTTGTGCACCTGGACGTTCTTCATGTTCCCACAGACCCGAACAGAGGTGCCATTCACACGGCTGATCTGCGCATTTTTGTTGTTGTTTTTTTATAGAAAAGCAAGAACAACGCAAAAGTATGGCAAGCTCCACATTGTGAACACCGTCGAAACAGCGTCGCTTATGCCCTCTTCGTCAGACTCACCAATGCTATTATTCATATTACTTCATATGTTGATTTTAAGAAGTTTTTGTATGCGCCAGCAGGGTAGACCGAAATTATTTTTCGGAAGAGACAGGTGTTTATAAGCACAGTGCAAATATAGCTGTATATTGTGCATGCATGCGTATACATGTCTCTTGTGTAATAACGGTCTTGACATTCACGTCTGCTAGTAAGTAAAATTTGTAGATTTACGCGGCATGATTTTGTACATTCGTGTCGAGACATGCGTATACCCTGCACACATTACGTAGCGGTGTTCACACTGCTTTTCGTTCTAGAATATTGCTTCTTCATGAACTCACAATGAGCATCTAAAATGCCCAAAGTTTAGACACTTTAAGAACATAGATCATAATACGGATTTAGAGCGCCCGTAGTTTGATTATAAGTGACCTGCGTAGTATTTCGCATGTGTATATCTTACTATAGACCACCGCTCGCTCACTGAAGAAAATATTTAGCTTTTTCCGGAATATTTTTCATGGGATAGATGACTGACTAAGTAATATAAATTGGGCCAGTTGAATTTGGTTCATGGTGGCAAGTAGAAAACACAGCCGACAGACGAACTCTAGAAAATTTACGAATGATGACATCACTGCCTTTCTTATTCGTATCTTTATTTGGGTCGTTGTGTGTGCGCCGTTTTTTACCCTTCACCCCGTGGCATATTGCGTCAGAAGAACGGAACATGGACAATCTCGGTAAGACAAAGAGCCCTCCACTACGGCGTCTCTCATAATCATATGTGGTTTTGGGACGTTAAACCCCACCTATCAATCAATCAATCGGTAAGACAAAGATTCTTAGTTTCGATCAAAAGCAATTTCGTGCTGAGTGCTGACAGCTGTAGGATTCTGTGTGCGCCGAGTTTTGTTAGGCGCATATCTGCATCTGGGCCTTGATACGCGCAATTTGGTGACGTTCAGGAAGGTAACTACAGAGAGTGGAGGGTATTCTGACACCCACGGAATTTTCATTGCCTTAGCTGTTCGGGTGATACTAAAGTGTTTACGAGCGTTCACATCGACTACCAGTTGCCAGTGTTTGCCAGTGTTGATAGCCTCCACTTTACCTCTACCTAAGTGCCCTGTTTCACTTCTTACTATATTCTATCGTATATGGCTGTGCTATCATTTCCACTTTCCTTTGCACGTCTCATCCGAGTTTTCAGTGGCCGTCAGCACACTGGAAATCAAGCTTAAACGCTCTGCTGTTAAAAATGAAATGTTACATGTATCAAGCATGCTATTACCCGTAGTTTTTCCCCCTACACTCGTCTGAGCTGTGAGCTGATCGAAGGTCACTGTATACAACGGCAGCAAACCTAAAAAAATCACTTTTACCTTTCCTGAAAGCGAAAACGTATCACTGCCAGTAATGACCTCACATTCGCAACGAATCGAATGTCAATCGATTACTGCTTTATATACAGACTTATTGCTCTGTTGAACTTCTTTTTCTTAACAGAGAGATTCGTATTTCTGCCTATGACAGATGAATGTAATGTGTATGCATACATTACCGAGACCATTCTGTAAAAAGGTCGATTATGAAGAATATTTTCAAATGACTACCGGTAATAAATACGTTACATATATTAGAGATTACAACGCCTCCATCGCGAAATCAATCTCTCAAATCCATGGCACTCGGGCGCAAGAAGAATCACTACCTGCTTAACATGTCTATTGAAACAAAGAGTCTGGGTTAAAACTGGTTTCTAAGTAAGCATGTCAGTCCATAAATCGTCATCTAAAGATTCAAGTACCATAGCTGCTCTGTAAATGCACGCAGTTTCAATACATACACAAATAGTGCGGAGATCACTGCACATTCGACTACTTGTTGCATAAAGCTCTTGGTTAGTAATGTGCACAATGAAAGTATGAAAGTCCTGATCATATGTCATAGTGAAATCTCACCTAATAAAGCGTTACATGAATAATTGGGCTATTGCTATTTTTTATTATACGAAGGCGATTGAGATGCGGCCGAGGATGTAGTAATACACCTAATGGTTTCAGGTGTAACAAATCGTTTGTCACTCATCAATAGTCGCTGAAGAACAAGTGTTGCTTGATAAGATGGAACCGCAAAGCACAATGAAGTGCTATGACGTCGTAGAAGAAAAAATAATTGAGGAAATGCTGTAACTTAATGACAGCCATTGTTTCAAGCGTAGTTTCTTATGGAAATATGAAGGATATCTTAAATAAGATGTCCGCGATGAGATGCTAGCAAATGAGACGCTAACAATAAATTATAAAGTGCTCTGTAGAAGCCCTCTCCCCCAGCTTACTCTGTAACTGCGCTGCGGTTCCCGGGCGAGCCTGGCACCCCACCCTGCTTTTAATTCTTATAGAAATATATTTAGCTCACTACATACAGTGAAGCACAGAACAAGAGCTAAGTAAAAATAACAAAGTGAGAGAGCTTCCAAAGGGATAACTGGAGAGTACAACCTCGGAGCGCCAATTAAGTGGTTGCCAAACATATGGCTTAGCCACAAGTTAAGTATTGAAGCTGAAATGAAAAATACAATGCATTACAGGGGACGAGCAAAAAATTAAAAGAATTCATTTCAGTTTGTTTTAGCTTCTTCGTACATAAATTGTTCATGACTATGCTGTTCAGTGAGGACACGAATTCATCCGAGCGGCAAAGAAAGACAGAACTCCTCAGTCTGAAAATAACCATGCATGGCTGGTTAGAAGCACATTCGTGTACTCCACGCCAGCCGGCTCTTGAACGCCCTAAGGGCCGTTCCACGCGCTTCCCGCACAGCCGCAACACACGTGCCGGGACCCCTGCCGCAAGCAAGCGGTGGACAAATAAGCCAATGGGCGACGCTCTTTCACTCTCTGCTTGGGTGCGGCAGGTGTGCCGGCACGTGTGTTGCGGCTGTGCGGGAAGCGCGTGGAACGGTCCTAAGTAGAAATGGTGGTAGTAGTTAGAAAAAGAAAGCGGCTAATTTCTGCAGCCCGGTAAGGAGCACGGCGCAGCGCCTGAAAAATGCACTGGTGACGAGGGCACTATTATTTGGCTCCCACACTTAGGGACGGAGGGGAAGAGCAGGTTGAGTGGCTAGCCCTTTTCCGTACGGAACTCGCCAGGTTCATGGTGGGAGGAGAAAAGTGGGAACGAGAGAGAGGGAGGGTTCAACTTCATGCGGCACGTAGTGGACGTTTTAAGAACTAGCCCCTCGTGAGCCGGAATCCTGGCCTCGAGATGGCGAATCTCAACAACATCGCTGATTGTGACATCGTCCAGAAAGCAGTCTCTGGGTAGTGGACATTTCTTGCATTTTATATTTCGATTATGTATAGCCATGTCTGCTACATATTGTTTTTTTTATCCAGCGGCCGCGTTATAAGTGAGTAAGCCCTGCTCTTGTTACGCTTAGTGCGAGCAGGGACACGTCATTATGCTAACCACCTCCTTTCGTCCTGACCACAGAATATGCCTCGTGTTGTCCAAAGAAATTATAAATGAATGAACACGTGTACTGATGATGAGGCGATGATAATACCTGCACATAGTCGATGCATATCTCTGAGAACAGACTCGTTCGAAGGCTTCGAGAGATGTAGCTGACGACGACTGACTGATTGGCCACAGCGGTTGTCACAGTCCACTGGCAATACCGCAACGGATGTTCGAGTCGGTTGACTTCCAACAAGACAGCAGACTTCGCCCCGCTGGCCGCCAGCCGCAGGGTTTTGCTACAGAGTTCCGTGATATCTTCTGTGGTGGGCAAAATAAAAAAGATGCCGTGGTTAAACGCTCTTAATTTATTTATTTATTGTACCCTTGCCATTAAAATAGAAACATGATAAAGAATCACAGCATATCCACGGAGTGAATAAAGATGAGTGGGGCGAAGCGTCCGTCAGCCCGTCCGTACCTTCCATCCGTCCGTTTGTTCTTGCTTCCGTCCATCCGCGAGACCACCCATGCGTCCATCCATGCGTCCGTCCATCTGTCCGTGCGTCCGTCTGTGGGACCGTCCATCCATCTGTCCGTCTGTCTGCCTGTTCGTGCATCCATCCGTACGTCCGTCCGCACGTCTATCCATTCGTCCATCCGTCTGCTAGTCTGTCTGTCCGTCCGTCCATGCGTCCATCTAGTGAACACTTCAAGTACCGCCATCTCCCATGCCGCATCCCCTGTGGCACATACCAACTCTAGAGCGGGCATGTGCCACCAGTGGTTCCGTACTAATACAAACATACAAGGGATGGACACATTCACACATAAAGGAGCTTCGCCCCTAATACATCAAAACATGAAATGACACTCAAGATTCATATTATGATATGATTGTTACCTGAAACATTCCGCTCTTCGAATGTCCACGGCAAAATCACCAAAATAAAGCGTACTTGTTTAGCAAAAAGTATCCCGCACTTCTTGCGCTTGGAGTATACGAGATGAAACTTACTTAGGCGGATATAAATTCGTTACGAAGTTCAGGCAAGTGAAAAATAGCATGAAATACGCTCCCACGAAATAACTTATCACAAGAGGTCAGGACTTGATTTTACGGAAGATGTGCATGTTGTCATGTTACAATTGGAAATAATGAAATGCATTGTAGTTATCTTAGGCATTTTCAGTGAATGAATTACGCTTGTGTTAGTGAATGAATTGGTGAGTGGTTAAAAAAAAGTAGCGCTTGAATTGGGTGAATGGTGCAAAGATAGCTCGTCGAGCGATAGCACCGGCCACGTAACGTTTTTGTTCTAAATGAGACATTGCGTGCAAACACTGACGCAATATCCAAGCCAGAACATGACAAACGCCTTGTTGTCCTTACTTTTGGCGTTTGTGGTGTCCCGACTCGCTTCATGTGTTCGTCTTTGCACGCCGTACTTCTTTAAGGTTCGTTGCTATGACGACGCAGCGTGGAAAGAGAGGAGTACATTGGCGTTCAACGAACTTCAAGATCAAACACATGCACAACGTGGTTTGCTGCGTTCGGATGGGGTGGGATAGAGTCTCGAAAAACATGTCGTGCGCGTAGATCTCACACGCTTGTTGAAACGTTTAAGTAAAACTTCATTGCCAAACAGTGGACGAAAGAAATGTCTTGCGCTGGGCGAGTTGAGATATGTTCATGGAGAGCCTTACCGTGAGTGAAACAGGTCCCGCGGGTTCTTTTCCGTGTGCTGTTTTTTTTTAGAGATATGTCTTGCCATGAGTCGCCCAACTTCTGAGCAGCTTCATTAAGCATGTGCGAGTGTTTACTAATGCTTACCACGCCACAAAACAACAGGCTATAGGGTTTCGAAATAACTGGGAAAATGAATGTCGACAGTTGGTAACAACTGTAGAAAGCAGAATAGAGGTCCCCTTCCATGTGACCGGAGTGCGCAAGAAGAACTGCCTCCACGTCCATGCAGAGGAGGATGAGGATACAACTTTATTTGAAAAAAAAACAAGCAATGTAAATGTGGTTGGGCCTCGTCCGGGAGCCTCCTGGCCGACACCTCTAGGCAGGCCCGGTGCACCAGCCACAACTGGTCGTCCGAGCCAGTGACCCGAAGAGCGGCCTCCCGCGAGGAAAGGGAAGGGTTAGGGATAGGGTCTACCGCCACGGGCTTTGGGCAGTTCCACAAGCAGTGTCAGCCCGGGGTGCCCCACAGGTGGTGCAATGTGGTTGGTGAAGAGTGGGGTAAAATAGGCGTTCATGCAGAAATAGCACCGTAACATGCGCTCGGTCATGTTCTCTGAAGGCCGGGTCACCGTCCATCCAACTCGTGAGGGCCAGTGCATGGCTGTGTACATCCGCGTTTAAGGTGGGAATGTCGCCACGTCCCAATGTTGTACACCACTGTACACATACAGAGTACGCTAAGCATGGTATAAATAACATTACATCGGCCCTGATTGATCTTGCTTATGCTGGCTAAGTGGTTTTGTGACATGTAAGTTAAATAGGCGTGTAGATCGCCCTTGTCTCACGCCATGCATTATACATGCTTCGCGCTCTGCCAGCTCTAGAAAATTTCGCCATTATTGGATACATCTTTCACTTTAGCATATGCAGCAGGCAATGTGATGCTATTTTTTTAGTGCATGGCTTCTGTCACCGCTTAACCTGCTTGCAGTCAATGTATACGATTAAGCTATATTCTCCGTTCATGTGCCAACTATGCACGATACGGTGCATGCTCATGTACTATAGTAAAAAAGATTTCTGAATGGCAAACAATGACCAGGGTTGCTTTTGGGTAGACGTGACAGGGAGCCCAAATTCGAGCTAAAGAAGTAGCCAATGTTGCCACGTCATTTAATTCAGTGCCGAATTTGTATCGAAATAGAAAGAAAAGGTAATATGTATAGAGTGGTGGACTGATTTATTGATATGTGGGGTTTAACGTCCCAAAACCACCATATGATTATAAGAGACGCCGTAGGGGAGGGCTCCGGAAAATTCGGCCACCTGGGGTTCTTTTAACGTGCACCCAAATCTGAACACACAGGCCTACAACAATTCGCCTCCATCGGAAAAGCAGCCGCCGCAGCCTGGATTCGAACCCGCGACCATGTATAGAGTAGTGAGCATTCTACAGAATATATACGAGACGTCCTACCCCAATTTTTCTTAGGACTCAGTTCTGGGAACGATTGGGCTTTGGGAGTCAGAAAACACCAATACTAATATCCAGAATGGCTAAAATGTGGATGTCGATTCTGAAATAGACTTTTTTTTTGCTGCACAATAATGTTTCAACACACGATGACGGCTCCGACCTTCCCTGCCTCCGAATGGCCACCACTTGACCTGTTCTGTATGTGTCAGCACACACACAAAGGAGGCCTACTCAGCACACGCCTGTCTCCATACACTCCGCGACACGCTCTTGGCGCGTCACGGAGTTAATACTCTTTCGTATACAGTTAATCATCATCAGCCTGACTACGTCCACTGCAGGACAAAGGCCTCTCCCATGTTCCGCCATGTAGTTAACCCGGTCCTGTGCTTGCTGCTGCCAATTTATACCCGCAAACTTCTTAATCTCATCTGCCCACCTAACCTTCTGTCTCCCCCTAACCCGCTTCCCTTCTCTGGGAATCCAGTTAGTTACCCTTAACGACCAGCGGTTATCCTGTCTACGCGCTACATGCCCGGCCCATGTCCATTTATTCTTCTTGATTTCAGCTATGATATTCTCAACCCCCGTTTGTTCCCTAATCCACTCTGCTCTCTTCTTGTCTCTTAAGGTTACACCTACCACTTTTATTTCCATTGCTCGTTGCGTCGTCCTCAATTTAAGCTGAACCCTCTTTGTAAGTCAATTATTACTCTTTTACAGTTACAGTTACAGTTTTACAGTATTACAGTTAATGCTCTTTCTTAAGGGCCATGTTCACCCGTCTATGTCCGTGCAGGTTCTCACCCAGACAACCAAACCGCCACAGCCGATTGCCTCTGCGACTAAAGAAATAGTCCCGATCATGCGCTCGGCAGTGACTTCTGAAGGCGGCCAGCCGCCTCTTGAGGTCAATCTGGAAGGCGCAGCCATTGGTGAATGCTTATGTGCATTTGCCTTTGAGAAGGAAATGCCACGGACGTCAAGAGTTGTACCAAACCATAGTGCGAAACGTTCAACCAGCGTCATACACGATGACTGCATGGGGTGCCAAATGAGGAATATTCAGCGGAAGCGGCCACGTGAGGACGCGGCCTACGTGTTTGAGACTCCTTGTTTTCGTGATTCATGGAGTCACTGTTTCACAGACCAGTTATGCGATCTCGGACGCAACGCCGCAGCATTGTAAACGAAAAACCGCAAATGTTGCTAACTCAAAACCTGCGAGAGGGTAGCGATAAAGGAACCATCGCAAAGCACTGTTGCATAGGTCATCTCTGGCGGCACGGCGTTGTAGGGCGCGGTTGCAGAGCTTACCGCAGCTTCCAATGTTATCACTAGACTCACGAAGTTTTACTTACTCTTAATGTATTCGCTTTCCGGCGACATGAGAGACCTGCGTCTCAAAAAGGGGTCTTCGGTGCAGAGCGCGAAAAAAGGCAGGCTGACCAAAACAACAGCTTTCATCTTCTTCCTCCTCCTTTGTTTGCTTCCTCTTTAATTCTCAAAAGGCCGGTTGTTAGGTTGGGATTATTTTGTTTTGTTTTGTTTTGTTTCCCTGGGAGGCTGGCTCATACCCACTCAGGGGGATTGGCCAAGAAAGTGTAGTGCAGTTTTTCTGTAATCATTTTAACAATGTTTAATGAATTGGTATTATAATGAGATTAATGTAAAAATAAAAACAACATAAAAAGAGCAAACGAAAAAAAAAGAATCAATTTGAGCAATTTTGAGATTTGAGGTGTTATGATTAGCACTCAGCTGCGTTCACTTCACTCTGCCCTGGGGAGTAATAAATAATTTTTTTTTTGATTGAAGATCACAATGGTATACGCTTGGTTGCCTGAATATAATTGCAAACGGCATTGAAAACATCCCTGTGGCAATGTCCCAAAGCTGAGGCGCCAAAGCTTAGCGCCGTTTCCACCGTTAATCTAAGGCCTATTTTCCGAAATTGCATAACTAGTAACCTTTTTCTAAGTATCTCGTAGCGGCGACAATACAAAAAATAATGATCTAGTGATTCCATTTCTCCGCAGAATGCGCAGAGGGGTGATGTTGTCTGACCAGCTCTGTGTAGATACAGGTTTAGAGGGGGGACACGACATCGAAATTTAGTAATTAAGACTTCGAGCTTTCTGGACTGACTCCAGTGGTGTTGCCATGGAAACATGAGGTGGTTATAGTCTGTCCGTGTAATTACTTTTTCTATCGTATCCGTGGAGATTGCTGATTTTCGATATCTTATTGCCGTGATATATTCAACATCTGGCAGTATGGACAAAACTGGCCCATCAAGTGCGGCTCGTGCTAAGGAATCGGCCAATTCATTTAATCTTAATCCACAGTGTCCCGGAACCCATAGTAATCTCAGGAGTCTCAACTGCGGGGGTACTAATGTTTTGAATGTGCTTAGGATTCGAGAGTTCTCTGAAGCCGTCAGAGCTGCACAAACTGAAAGAGAATCCGTCATTATTACTGCGTTGTTTTGATTTGATGGAAGTTTTCGAAGAGCTAATATAATCGCCAAGAGCTCCGCTTCAAAAACTGGAGTAAAATCAGGCAGTCTCACTGAAAAGGACCAGTCAAGCAAATCAGACGCAATGCCTACACCTGCCTTTTGATCATTTACGGAAGCATCTGTGGCTATTATATTTTTAGTTTTTGCATGCTCCAAGTAATCTAATAATATGTTATTTAAAAATTTGAGGGATTGTAATTTGGCGTTTTGGGGGAATATATCATCATACTCAATAATAACATGACAATTCGAGTCATTAGTCTCAATTACATTTCTAATGTTCACATTTATACTTTGTAGATTTTTTTGTACAAACATTATCTGAGGTGTGTGAAACCGTGGCCAATGAGCAAGAAAGAAGGCGTCTGGGTTTGCGATAAAAGCATATTGAGATCTTCTTGCCGGTAAGCTATAAAATTTTAAAAATGCTTGTACGGTCAAAATTCGAAATCGACAAAGTAGTGTAGGCAGGCGCGCTTCCTGGTACAGTACGTTGATAGCCACAAATCTAGGGAGTCCCAGACACATTCGCAGTGCTTCTCGCTCCAAGACGACTAGAGGTTTCGTTTTATAAGCAGGGCCACCCGAGAATAATATGCAGCCAAATTCCATGATGGGGCGCATGTACATCTTGTACAACGTTATCAAGGTGTGCCTCCGTAATCCATATTTCCGGTTACTTAGCTTGTGTAGTAAGCCTGAAGCCCGCTGTGCTTTGGTAGTTATATACTCTATGTGTGGACTCCAGTTAAGTTTCTCATTATAAATGATTCCCAAATATTTTATAGAGTCTACTTGCTGGATGGGTTCCTGTTTATATAGAATTGAAATTGAAATTGGTTCTGCAAGCGGAAATGCCATGAGCGCGCTTTTGTTGACATTTAACGATAACGAAATCGACTGCAACCAAATTTCTAACATGTTAATATATCTTTGTAATTTAAGTTGTAGTGAGTAAATATTACAGTCAGCAGCAAAGAGTGCGATGTCATCAGCATAAATGTAGACAGTAACTTCTTGATCTGTTGGAATTGTGTTCATTAAAGCATTAAATAATATTGGAGATAAGACTGCTCCTTGGGGAACTCCGCGCGTTTGTTTAAATCTAGATGATGAACATCCATCCTTGACGCAGTAGAATTCTCTTGATTTTAAGAATTCTGCCACCCACTCAATAAAATATTGTGGGAAGTTCAATCTCTCTAGCGTATTTAACAATATGAAGTGCTCCACACTGTCATACGCCTTGGCTATGTCAAGCGTTACTAAAGCAGCGTATTGCCTTCTTTTACGCGCGAGCTGTATTCGGCTCTCTAAATCAGCATGGGCACACCAAATTGAGAAATCACTACGAAAGCCGATTTGGTTCGGTTTTATTACTAAATTGTCTGTCATCCAGATACTTACTCGGCTATGAAGGACCCTCTCTACTAGTTTGACCATGTTAGATGTTAGAGAGATTGGTCTGATATTATCGACTGTTAATCCTCCACCCGGATTTTTTAGTATAGGAATCACCTTTGCTATTCTCCAATCCTGCGGCACCCATGAGTTTTTTAAGGAGTAGTTAATAACATTGGCGACGTCTCGAGGCGATAAATTGAACAGAATTTTAATCATGGCTACTGTGATCCCATCTGGGCCAGGAGATGCACAGGGTAAATGTTTAATCACGTTGGATACTTCAGTCTGTGTCACTTCTTCAAAGTCAGACCTTGCCGTAGACTTGTGCCAGTTGTTTGGCACTACTGAAGTGAATCTGCTTTCCAGACCTTTACCTATTGCCTCTAAGGTAGTGGTCATTTCTTGTGCCGACAGATTATCACAAGCTACATTAACTGGTGATGGCAAGATTTTCCGAGCTCTCATATATCGGAACAGTGCTTTCATATGTTTAGGCTTCGACAGGTATTCATAATGTCTTTTGTCATAATCTTGTTTAGCTTGAGCTACCGTTCTTTTAAAGCCCGCAGCAATGAATTTATAATCGGCCCAGTTTTGTGGGGATTGATTATGTAAGAGCTGCTTCCAAGCTGCCTTACGTCGTCGGTGCTCTCTTGTACATTCATCATTCCACCAACGGCTATATACTCTTTTTGTGGATTCAACAGTAAATTCGGCTCTTTTGTAGGATCTTTTCATGACTGCGTTTATTTTCTGTGCTTTTTTATCATCGCTCTCTTCCGAGTGAGTAGCCAGTGCTGACTTCAGGTCATTCCTAAATTTAGTGTAATTTACAAATACTCTTACATTTGAACAAGATGGAATTATCGGACAAGAAATTTCAAAACTTATCGGTAAGTGGTCACTGTTGGTGCCACAGTCCAGCGCTTTCCAAGAAGAAGTAGTAATGGCTGAACTGACAAAACTTAAATCTAAGGCCGACCTGTAGTGAGTACGAATAAATGTGGGGGTTCTCACGTTGAGGCACGTCAGGTCATTAGCCATTGTCCACTCCCACAAGCGTTTCCCACTAAGATCAGTTCTAAAACCCCAACTCGTGTGGTGAGAATTAAAGTCTCCAACTAAAACTTTGTCTTTGCACCATTATTTTGTAGCTAGATCCAAACTTCGTGTGTCTTGAACTCCATCCGGAAAATACATATTAACTAAAGTGAAAGGAGTGCAGTTGGGCAGTGTAATGTCTACTGCCAAAATTTCGCATTCTGGCGAAATATGTTTGTATGAGCATTTGACTTTCATACTAATTCTATTATTAATAAAGAAAGCTAGACCCCCACCTCTCGATGGACGGTCTAATCGAAAGGATTGGAAGTTATTTAAATGAAACAAATTATGTACAGATAGCCATGTCTCTTGTAATGCTATAATATCAGGAGCGAATTTAGAAGTCAAGTATACCAAATCCGTAGATGCAGAATGGATTGAACGGCAATTCCAATGGAGAATCTTAAGCGACCCTATGGTTTCGAAAGAGCTGCTTCCGCTATAGCTTTCTCTAGAATGCCTTCCTTCAAGAAATCCCTCTTCGAAAGGCTCTCCTTTTCTTTCAGATACTTTTTGTTCTTAGTTTGTTTCGGTGAGTTAGTTTTCTTTGACACAGGGGATCTAGATCTCTTCAGGGACCTAGGGTCCAAATCCATGTCATCGGAATCTATTGTATATGTAGCTTTGTCCTCACTTACACTCTGTATATCTACTGCAGAGGGTGCTGTAGACGGAAAATACGAGGGTGCGGTTTCAGATTCCTCATTTTGGCTGTGGACGCCTATTGCAGAGGCTCCTGCTGGCGGATAATACGATGGCGCAGTTTCAGATTCACCGTCAGCTATTGGTCGTGAACTCTCAAGATGTTGGGATACTAGGCCTGGCTCTCCCGTTGTACCAAATATGCGAGTCATCTGGTTAGCCAAAATTTGAGATAGAGAATCGCAAAGGTTAGAAGTCAGTCGTTCCATGGCTTTTTCTAGAGCCTTTTCTATGGCCTCCGCTATATTCAGGGAAATCGACCCATTTATTTCCGAGAGATGTCGTGCTGCAACACTGGCATACCCCTGAGTTCTAGTCTGTATTTCCGCTAAGGCTTCTCGTCGAGAACAGCGCCTACGCCCTATAATTTCAAGAATTTGCATTTCTCGAGCCTTTGCTGAACAATCAGGATTATCTGCACAGTGTTGTTTGTTGCAGAGACAACATTTCTCTTCTTTAGCTTTGCAGTAATTTGTTTCGTGGTTGTCACCACACACTCGGCATCTGAGTTCTGACCTGCATCCTTTAATAGTGTGACCGTATCGCCAGCACTTCGTACACTGGAGTGGTCGCGGTGATAGCGGTTCCACTCTGTATATTAGTGGCCATGCCTTGATTTCGCTTGGGAGATTCGCTCCAGCAAAGGTTACAATTACCGACTCAGTCGGCGTCTTCTGCTTCTCTACTAGTCGTGCACACCTATAAACGGAAATAGCACCAGTCACGGCAAACATCTCTAATACCTCAGACGGAGTCAAGTTAACATCGACACCGCGAACAATACCTTTCACACATGCCAGATGCGGGGGAATAAAGGCGCTTACCGGATTGGTCGCGAAACTCGAGCACTTCAATAGGTCTTGGACACAGAGCTGATCAGATGAAAAGCATAGAATACCACCTCTGCCGAACTGGCGGACCTCTGTGATGCTGTGGAAGTGAGACGTCGCAGCTCTAAGCTCCGCCTGAATCACTTTCGGATTCTTCATCCTAATGAAGCCGTCATTGCTAGGGACGAGGGCCACAGGAACTGCGGGAATGCCGTTGCGTAGAAACTGATCCACTGGTATTTCCTGTGGCGGAAGTGAAGCAGACCAGAGGCAAGCCCCTGGTCCAGGTGAAGAAAACTGCATCTAAGTGAACTTTTTGGCGCTAAAAGCGCTTACGTAGCTGTAAAAGCACTATAGGAACACCTAATAAAGACAAAGAAACCACAGCCACTACACAAACTTAGGCCAAAACCCAAGAGCAAGCACGACCAGCTACTTGCGTGTTCGAGCGTTCCAACCTCCGGAAAAAAAAAAAAAGTTGGGATTAGGATTTGATACATTCACCTTTTTCTCGTTTGGAGCCAGTTAGTAGTGGGCCGCAGTGCTGTTCTGTCCCCGCTTCATGAATTCATTCAGGCAACTGTAAGGATAGGTTGTTAGTGGTACCGCCATATGAATACAGTTTGCTTGTTTGTTTGTTTCCCTCAATAAATGGCACGTACCCACTTTGAAGGATTTGCCAAGAATGCAACGTTGAGACTGTTAAATGTTAAATGCTTTGGCTGGCTTTCCGAATCCTTTTGCCCTTTTTACTTTTTTTATCCTTTTTATGTACGTTCTTATACATTTCGTTTCTCTCTGATTTCTCTCTTTTTTAACAAGCATTATATTTTAACTTTTGTTGTAAGGCTCAGTGTGGCCAATCTATCTAGTGGGTTGAGCAAAGATCTTTCAGGCGACAAAACAAAACAATTACCCACACTTGGGATATGGCCTGGAGAAGCAGGCGTTCAAATGAAGGGTGGAGTGAACACCTCGCCATATTAAATCTTCACATTATTTTGAGATGAAAGCCTTACATGCCCCATCAAACGCAGTGAGTGAACATCGGCGGCAACGCGAGGAATTCGAAAATTCATCTGATGACGCCGTCTACTGTCATCGCCATGACGTGGAGGTTATCGAAATTTCTGGCGTCACTCTGACTTCAGATAGCGTGAAGTCACCAATGACGTCATCACGTGACAGTTAAGGAAGCTTCCGCCGCTATGACTGCAGCACTCTACTCTAGCTGTAGAGCACGAATATAAAGTATGATGAAAAGTTCAATGTCTAAATGGTTGTCATGACAAAAAAAATGCTCACAGTCTCCCTTTTCAATTCACCGAAGGCTACTTGAAGGCGAAAACCACTTGCCGTGGCTATACTTTATACCCGCGTCTAACGTTCACTAATGAACTGTGGCTAATATCCCTTACATTAATTTACTTCCCTTCGCTGTGTGGGTGCGCAAGATCACACGCTCCATGGCTCACCGTGGAATGTGTCCATGCTGAGTCGTGTTCATCTTAGAATTGGATGACCCTGTACGCACTTTGCATCTATCACCAGTCCTGTGGGATTGCAACATGTTTACGTGCTCAAAACTGTACATATAGACAACCCTGTGTGTGCCTCTAGCTCCTTCTGCCAGCTTTTATCAAGTAGCTGTGCGATGCTAACTTGGCGAAACCAGTGTATTTATTTTTTCACTTTCTCCCAAGTGCTGCAGCACTGAAGTTGGTGCATGATAAAAGGAACATTTAGAAGGAACAAACATTTAACGGTGTTAATAATTGAGGAACAGTGTTTTCTTCAAAAAAGGCAGGCGGCCTCCTCAATCCTCATAGCTATCGTCCATGGCTGCTTGCCTGACTAGCTGAAAGATGAAATTCCAGAATCTCGAGTTCTAAAGCTATACTGGAGTGGGTGACTCTAGGTTGATCTATATTGGCCAGGTTAATGTTCACCAAAATTAATGCACACAAGCTAGTTTCATTCCTTACTCCTTATAACATAGCCATCATAACCCAAGATTAAAACACCTGATATATATATTGGCAGCACAGCGCTACAAACTTTAGCCACTGATTTATCTTTAATGAACCATGATTTGAAAAAAATTAACAGAAGACAAATGAATATTTGCATTATGCAGACAAAAAACTGGCTAAGATTCTTTATACCCTATGTAACTGGGCACTAGGATCTCGCATTTCACAGGAGATTATTGTACTGGTCAGGCAAATAATTGTAAATATAATTTCTGTAGTTTTATGGACCAAAACCATATATTAAGAGGCATGAAATAGTGATTACTTTACCGTGTTACCAGATACCCCAAGAAATCTGCCTGTGCGTGGACCTTCACAGAACGTAAACTACTCGCCAGATAGGCTTTCCGCTTAAAGCCCTATCTCGAAAATCCCCCTTCGTTCGGGGCTTCTTGCGATATCCACTTCGCAGAGACTACGACCGATGAGCCAAAATAAGCTGTATTGCGAGTGTGAATTGACCTCCCCTTGTTTTAGTCGGTAGTCGGCTTACCGAAGCTAGAGTGATCAAAGAAGGCACAAAATTGTTATTGCAGAAGCATCGTGCATTACACTTTTTGTATGTATATGCCTTGCAGCAGTATAAATATACGAATGTGTTGTCTTTATGATTATTTTTCCTTCATAAACAGTAGGATGACTAAGCAATAACAAATGTGAGCATTAATGTGATTGCACGAAGCATCATAAAATGTTAACTGGGTACTGTTACACTTTTTGCATATACCAAGAAATTGAACATACTAAAAACCTCTCATTATTTTGCTGAAGCAATGATTAAATCTTATCTAAATCAAATCGAGTTTAAATGGTGTTATCATCATCATTTAGTGGTTTTAGCAGGTGTAAAGATATGCACCTTTACGTACGTACGTAAACATTTGCGCATGGGGAGCTAGGACTTTGCTAAAACATGTGTTACGGTAGCACAGTTACGGTAAATTCAGCCAAGTATTGCGGTAACACGGCAACGTTACAAAGCATGCGTACAAGCTAGTGGTCTCTAATAGTAACCACCATGAGTTCTTCAACATTCATTCACATCGTACTTACATGAGCCTTCATATAAATGTGATCACCACAACTGGATTGAAGCTGTGCCTTTTGGATAAGCGGCAGAGCATCTTACCAGCAACAGCCATGAATGTTGCAAATATGTTTAGCCAAGATAATAGTAACATTTGTCCTTACAAAACTAAAGGTATTTTATTGCCACTTCAGGTACTTCAACAGGTGCAAACTCATTTGGTGAATTTTTGTGCCAGCTGTTTTCTAGCCCAAATGAGGTCTATGTTGGCTATCTTTGATTTGAACTGACAGCTTTAGATAGAAAACAAATTTGCTTTGAAATAGAGCCTACAAAAAATATTAACATTTCACTTATATGCAGCACAAATACTATGCTCTAAAACAGCATGCTTGAATGTCACACTGACACTGGTCTACAGCCTTTACATAAGAAGCCGTTGAAGTAACGTTCAACAAGACAGATTTCATAACCAGAAATTCAGATTTTCTGAATGTACTGGTATTGTATGCAACTGATATTCAGTGTATTAGTTTTCTAGGCATGAGGAAACCGAGTTGTTATGCACTTTTTCTGTTGGAAGGACATTTGAAAAACTTTTTGCGCAACGGCACACAGAAAACAAGACCAAATAACTTTCCTAGAACAGTAACACAACTCAATCAACTGTGAACAGGTAGGAATGGAAGGCACATGAAACTTCCTGCATCCTAAAGATGCAAGAAAACTAGATGAAATACTGCCACTATGTAATCTTTTCTTAGCACAACTAACAAGCAGGCATTTCGCTAAGTGAGGCGTAGCGCTTTGTAGCGTAGTGGAATAGTTGGCGCTCAATGTCGCCCAACAGTCCGCTTGCCCCAATGCGGAACAGGTCAGGGAAAAGCCAATCATCTCCCCAGCTCCTCCTTCATGAGAAACTGCCAGAGCAGCACATCTTTAGCTGTTCTGATGCCCCCTGCGGGCTTAAATCCGACCTGTAAAAGGTAAAAAAGTGTGTTGGTCATGAAACATCATATTTACAAGAGGGCCGAGTACAAAGAAAAAAAAAGACGGCCCTTCCCAATTAAATTAAGCAGGAATACAAGAAAAAAATCTGTAAGGCTAACAAACAAAATTGCAGGTCTTTTTTTTTTTCTTAATTGACTGCAGTTTCTGACACCCAAACGACTGTACACTGCCTGAACTGTTCGAATGTGCAACAAGTCATAGGCTATATGTTCTTTTCTTCAACTAGTTCAAAGCAAGCTACAAATGTAGCATTGGCTTTGTGATTTTGAGAGTCCAGAGATAGAAGACTCTCACTACCAAATAAATCTCAGGGGTAGTGGTCATATGGCCACATAGTGCTTTGACCCTTGCCCATCACTAAATGTGAGTGATGCAGTGATTACAAATAACGCAGTGACAGTACTGCTAAATGCTGAGCATGGCTTGTATTAGAAAAAAAATTCTCTTTGCAGCTAAGCATACAATTTGATCTATATAACCATTGTTTTGTAAGTTGCCTTGAGGAAAATAGGTATGGTGCTAATGATATATGCCTGTAATAGACTTTATCAGTAACTATATCTGTAATTATCATACCTTTTTTTGTACCATGAATACAACAGTTTGCTTTATGTTAATGAACAGTCAGCAACTGACATCCATTGACACCCATGTTGGTTTGTGTATTCACTTCATCTCCATCCTTTTCAGGCCATACCTATTCTAATCAAGTAATGACACAAATAGCTTTACAACAAGCCCTGTAATGTTGCCTTGATTTCTCTTCATTGTTACCTCATCTCCTACATTCAAGTACAATCATAGCAATGGCACCTGTAACCTCAGCACCACCCAATGGCGACAACACATCAGCAGCTGTTGCATCACTTGCCGCCTATTATGAACGCCTCAAGCAACACTCTATTAGGCTTCACTTCGAACCAATTGTGTTAATAGATGATATATTAAGTTACTTATGATAAGTTTTAAGAGCTGTGGTTTCCTCATTCAATTACGACAATATGCAGAATAAGCATCAGCTGGAGAGCAAGACCAATAATACGTGCAAACGTATTTATCGCAAACAGTCCTAAAAACCTTGGTCTTACTGTTGATTGGGTGTCATTGGTATTTTTCATTTTTTAAAGAAAAGAAGAGCACAAGAATAATTTTAATATTGTGGTATGCCAGAGAAAAAAAAGGCCCTTAAAGACTCATGCTATTGCGCATGACCAAGAAATGACTTGCCATGCAAAAAATACACAACCTGAAGCCACCATCTCCCTTTCCTATAACTAAGGTTACAAGAACTAGCAAACTGGAAAGCAAAAAGCCTAGCTCTTCACGATTTCAAATTTCCGATTGTGAAGTTCGTTAGCTACAATGTCTGCCATTTACAATAATGTCTCACGTCAGTCAATTTATGATTTTTCAAACTTTTTAGGGACCCTATACTCAAACTCTAAATAAATGCATGCATCTTTGACTGATTTCACATGCTTATGAGATGTCTTGGTGCTTGTACTGTGACAGCACGTAACGTGTGTGCATATGTACAATAAGTGCACATGTCATAATACAGTAAAAGCTCACTTATTCCTACTCAAAGGGGACTATAAAACAGTTCAAATTAATTGCAGTCTGAATAAGCGAGCAGGTGCTAGATTGAAAAGACATTGCTTCTCAATTCCCGCCAAAGTTGCCACCTCACGTCTCGTTGTGAGATTTAGGCACTACTACACATTAGCTGCAGGTGATTTTAAAAATTGAGTTTATGGAGCTATAACAGTGAGCAGGATTAATTGATGAGGCAGTTGCATGCCATGAACAGGCACCGACATGCATTCATGTTAAGCAGTAAGCCTTCTTACAAACCTTGATTTTGGTGTCCGTGTAGTAGTCCCATATTGCCCTTGCCATTGTGATTCCAACAGGCAGGATAGCATTGACTCCTTCTTTTCCAGTTGAAGTCTTTATAAAATCAGCTCCTAAAGAAAAAATATGCACATTAGTCTGAGCTATCACTTCGTATCCATCAGTAGATGCTGCCAATGCCAACCCAATGCTCAATACTTTCTGGTCTTCAAAGCGATGTTCACCTAAGCCATCCAGAACAAATGGTTTCTGTGGTAATAAGCCTGGCCTTTTCATGATTCAGCATGTGCCTTGTGCCCCTTACTCATGACAGTCTCGCATCATACTGCCACTGAACATAAACTTACTCACGTTAATACAACTACATGTCACCACAGAATGTGTAAGTGCTGTTTAGTACTTTCAACACAAAAGAGAAACACGATGAAACATCATGCAGGTGCCATTAACTAAACAGATAAAGAATCTAAACAAAGGCTTGAAGGAAGTGATCTGCCATTTCTAATTGATCAAAAGGAAAGACAATATAAAGAGAATGAAAATTTGCTGTGAACGATATGAGGCTAGCACAACCTAAACCTGCACATTACGTGTGGAACAATCGGCCAGAACGTTATTATGTGCTACAGTTCGTTGGTGCATCGCAAACACTGTATGACTCTAGGTAGCAAATGATGGTTTATTTACAACTACACGCTTCTTAAAGAGAAATTACGCAGTCAGTGTCTATTTTGCCTTATTTAGTATTCACCGTGGAAGGTAGACCTCGCCTAATTGTGTCCATTTTATCCCGTCCTAAATGAGCTGGTTCCTCTTGCATCTTCAAATTTCCCTACTTGCATAACCCCATGTGACCCTCAGCCATTCTCAGCTGTTGCCCACCCCATCACTTCGAATGAAACATGCAACGTCCTCATCTCATGCTCTCATTGCGAGATCCTGCCTACATAGTACTATACACAACAATGTAGACTTCACAAAAGTCATCACCATATGTCTGCTAGCAGTATTGCATGTGCATTATGGAGCTGATCCTGTTCACATTTGATATTATTTTTCCTTTCCTTTATTTTGCCTTTTACTTATCTTTCTTTCACTTGTAAAACAATAAATTAACCTTTCTGCATTTTCCTTAGCTTAATCATTTGTCAGCTTGATGATGTTTCAACAAAAAAAATAGGTGCATCAATTTTGGTCCTTTCACTCATGTGTACGTAACGGTGCACTCTCCAAGCAAATGTTTTAAAGGTGTTCTCTTCTGTATCTTTGCTTTTTCTCTCTGCTTTCCTACTATTCCTCTCAAGGCTTATTGTAACACAACATTTGAAGTGGCAGATAAAGTAAACAAGCTATATATTCTGAAAAAACTATTTTTTTACTGGCCGCTACCAGTGACTTAATGGCAATAAGATCACAATATCTCTTGAATCCTCATGCATACTAGTACATACAAGAAGAAAAACCCAATAAGTTTAGTCATCTACAATATTAATTTGTCTAGTTGTGCACCCAGATCTAATAAGAGGTTTTGGCTGTAATACACTCTGTTAAGAACGTCAACCAACTAGCTCACCAGGGTACCACACACAATTTATTAAACAAGCATGTTGAACATACCAGCCATCATGCAGACCATGCTGGCAGTGTAAACATTTCGAAGTGATCCCAGCTCTCCTGTGGCAAGGATTGTTTTTAGGTGGGCCTCTCCACATGCTTTCTTCATGGCACAAACTTCATTGTAAACAGCTACGAAAAGGAAATAGTAAGATCATAAAATAAAAATTAGAGCTTCGAAAATCCCTTTCTAAAACCAAAGCTGTAGCCAGCAATAAACACAGCTTTTGTGTATGGTAAGATGCTTAACAAATGCACACAAATATATCATTTGACAAGAAACAAAAACCTTGAAATAAGCTTTGAACATACTAGAAAACAAACAACACGTAACATAGGCAGTCAAAATAATAGCTTCCCACAGTACAAGGGATATGTGTAATGTTTTTACATGTAGTAGTACAAGAATATAATTTTCAATCTCTTGGAGAGATGGTCTGGGAACATGCAGCACTGCTTCAGGTTCAACATCCACAGCCTGAACCACCATTTCTACTAGTACAGCCTAACCTTAAAAATATTTAATATTATGCTAATTGGTTTTTTCATTACTAGCTGAGATATATTAGTATATATGTCTTCCTCTTTCCACTGGTTGTTGTGGTTTTTGCACTAATATTTTTTGGTAGGTCAGCCAAACCAAGAAACATCAAAACTGCATGACCAGTAGATCAATTTAATTTCTTTGTGATAATATTTGTACTGAGGATGAGCTCAGCCAGTGACAGACAACTCAGACTGATCATTCAGTCTAACTTCACATGGATACCATACTTTTGCACAAGCAGAGATAAATCACATTATGAGGAAAAGAAGTTAGCAACAAAAGTATTATTGCAGAAACGCTCTGAACTGGAAGTCAAAGTTTTGCTGTCATAACTAATCTCTCCTTCTGAACATTTTCAAAAGCAGCTGCATTTCACAACACACTAGAAAAGGCAAGCTACGAACATATGCTTCCTGTCCTAAATAAACAAGCCAAATATAGCCACGCCGCGGTGGTCTAGTCGCTAAGATACTCGGCTGCTGACCCGCAGGCCGCGGGATGAAATCCCAACTGCGGCGGCTGCATTTTCGATGGAGGCGGGAATGTTGTAGGCCCATGTGCTCAGATTTGGGTGCACGTTAAAGAACCTCAGGTGGTCGAAATTTCGGGAGCCCTCCACTACGGCGTAATAATAATATGGTGGTTTTGAAACGTTTAACCTCACATATCAATCAACATGTCAAATATAGTAAGAAGAATTTAAACAATCATCATATTTGTTAAAAACTGTCAGTGTTACAGCACCACATTTACATGTTTGAAGAGAACCACAGTATTTTCAGTGCTTTTTTAACTAGCAGCATGATGAAATAACTAGTTTGATTTTGGTGTGCTGTTGAAAATTGTGCTTGACACCAACCTCAACTAACTGAAGTTACAAAACAAAACAGTGTAGCTTAATGTCCCAAAGAACATGCTATAATTAAAGGAGAAGCACTGGAGTAAACTAGCACTGCTGGAAAGAAAACATTCTCTTTTTCAGCAGCAATAGTGAATCATAACAAGTGAACATGTAAGCATCACATTTGACATTCTGATGTGCAGCTATGCAGGTTAATGCATGGACACAGTTGATACAGTCACCTTATGTGAAAAGCAAGCAAATGTATTCTGACGATAAGAGGCCACCTCACATTTGCAAGATCGGCAGGCGTGTCACTGATATACAATTCAGAATGAGGCATCCAAGAAAGTATCAAGCATGACAGAAATACTCAAAAGTATTACCTGATTGTTGGGCATTTTTCAGGCATCAAAGGATTTTGGTAGTTTATGGGTAATGCCGAAGTCAATACGGGAAGCCATGATGTAACATTAAGCACTATATGTAGGTTAGCACCAAAATAGGGCAACATGACACGGTATGCTACAAAAGCCAACTTGATGGAATACTGTTCACTTTTTAATTTATGAAGAGTGCAATGCGACTCTCCGATTTCACGTATGTTTATTGAAAATTCTCAAATGAATTCTGCTACTTAGCAATCTGCCTTTAGCCGTATCATCCCTCGAAATGTAACATGTTGAGATGTAACAAGTTGAAAATAAACATTATTATTATTACTAAAATCAGCTGTTGCATATCGCTTTATTTAGTACCCCTAAAAGAGCAACACTTATCACTCGCATACACATTCAACAAGTTCTGCCCTGTAAATTTGGACAGAGAAATTACAATGCAAAATGAACTACGCATAAATGACTTTCACTTACTTTCCCAGTCTCCTGTCAATGCTGCAGTACGGTTAATGACAATGTCAATTTCACTGGCACCAGACTCCACGGCATATTCTATTTCCTGTAGTCTAGTCAGTAGTGAATACTGGCCGGAAGGAAACCCAGTTGCCACAGCAGCTATCGGAATGTTTTTGGGAGGCCGAATAGCCTGCAATGCTTTCACACAGTCGGATACTCTTGCAGGGTAGACACATACAGCTCCAGTTGTGACGTCTGTAAACACAATCAGATATGCAAACATTAGGTCAACAAGTTACCCAATGTTGATGGAAGTTTTGGAATCCTAAAAGTGTATAAACTGCACTGCATTTCAAAGTAAAATTTGTTAAGAACTTCTAGCTTCTTTATTTTAATGTTTATGATATTCTACCAATTGGTAATCAAGGCTGAAGAGTATTCAACATCTTTATTACTATTGGTTTCCTTCCACAAGCAGTAGAAAGATGCCAATAGCAGTCAAGGAGTAGTCACAGTAACGTTCGTGATTGTGTTAGGTGAAACGAACATATGTCATCTTGAGCATGAAACTTCTTGCATTTGTTAACAGTTTCCTGAGTGATCATGCTTGCAAGCTAAAATATGTGAATGAAAGGACCGAGGCAGGCTACCCAAGTGGTGCATCTAAGACTCCTGAAAGCACTAATACTAGACAAATTGATTGAACATAGAATTTACCTTTAAATTATCTAGCACTCCCCGAAGGATGTGTGCAGCTAGTTTTCAATGCTCCATCTCAATTACAAGTTAATTTTGTGCTCTGCTATGCACTTCAACACACAGGCTGGCCTGAGTCATACACATGAACAACTTCTTGCACTTCTACGAAGTTCAGTCATGATACCATAGAAACAAGACAGGCATTCACAAGAAAGAGACATCAAATCATGATGACAGCCTTTGTGGAAGGATGACTTGAGCAACAGTAAAATTTTTTCGATAAGTATGCATTTGTTCAAACCATAGCTGCCGTCTAGATGGTTCTTGCTTAACCACTCCTGATAAGAGGCTTGTGTTTATCATTTAGACATGCATTTATGTATATTTCAGCCTAGAATAAAAGAGAATAGAAGTTAATATGTACTCTCATGGCAAGAGCCCATGTATGACACGACAGCCTACGGAATATGTGTACATAAAACCAATATTTTTATCGACTGAAAATTCAGAACTGCTGATGCTGCATAAGTATTGTATGAATGATTCCAGTGCTCCCTTGAAGAGCATGTTCACCACAATGCAACTATAGTTCAGGGCGTAAAAGTATTCAACGAGTTGGCTCGTGTGCATCCTCTATACACAAACAAAAGGACAGGCAGAGTTACATAGTTGTACCTTCCTTAGGCACATCAAGAACTTTGAGGATGTCTTCCCTGAGAGGATGAGATGCCTTGGAGCAGAGTCGGTACACGTTGCTGTAGGTATCGTCTCCCGACAGTGTGGTCAAATCGATGCACGTGATGGCACGTAACAGCCAACCCGCCTGAAATGCAACACGAGCGGAGCTCATTAGAACAGACAGTCACAGCCGAAAAGCGTTGTCGATCATTCATACCTGAAATTCCTTCTTCACACATCGATGTGTGCCAAGCAGCGAAGCCCGCCGCAGCGTTGCCGGCAGATTGACCTCAACTCCGGCGATTAAATCGGGGTCTGAAAGAATATCAGTACCACATTTTAGTTGAAAGAAAAGACAATGCTAGCTGCTATGTAAACGTTTTGCTTACCGAACTTGCAGCCGTCATTGCGAGGTCCCATTTTCGCGCCAAGCAAGTTGCAAACTTAGTATTTGGTATGGTTGAAAGTGTAATCGCCAGGACCAGTTCAAGCGCCCGTTTTTACGCTAGCGGCGTGACAAACCGCGGCACACGCGCAAAGGCGACGGCGATAAGATATCAAACGGCCCAGCGCGGTGATGTCGTAAAGTTTTTGCTGGTTGTAGCCTGGGCAAGTGGCGCCATCTCGCGTTTTTGACACGAGCTAAAATGTGAAGCTGGTATACTCGATAACGGATGACACTACCGGCATCGAAGATTTCGCGGATCTCCATATGATGTTCACAAAACCTCCGTGCTAATAATAATCTAGTGAGCTGTAGTACAGTCTAGCTGTAGTGCTGTGGACACTGCATCCATGCGGCCATAGTACGGCTGCGCCGTCAGTCTTATGTAGCATTTTCAAAGAATTGCGTGAGCTGCAGCACTGGTTCAAACATGTGGTGCCAAAGCTAGAATCAGAAACTGCCTCGTTGGTAAAATCAGCTCTAAGCTTTATGACTTGGAGTGATTTCCTTTGGTGCTCTAAAATTATATTTAATATGAGAACAATGTCTCCATCTTTCAGAGACCCCGTTGCTGCTGCTAACTAATGATCCACAGTTGTTACGACTAATTTTGCTGACAAAACCAAGCCAGGATGAATCACTTGCATGTCTACTGTTGACTTTGGCTGCTGCGTAGAGATGGGGTCTGCCTTCATATTATGCGGGAGAATATATCGATTATTCTTCCATCAACATATATATACTAATCCTGTACACTTTGCACCAAAACAGATGTACCAAAGTGAGGCATACGTGAGCGCGCAGGGGGGGGGGGGGAAGAGGGGGGAGCACTGTCGCGGCCGCCTTCCTTAGTTGCTGTGGCTAGAATCCCTAGTCACCTAAGAGAGGGAAAGGCAAAAAGTTTGACACAGCAAAAGCGCAAAAATGGGACGCAAGACAACAGCGTCTTGCGGCAGTCGTAGCGCTCGTCTTTGTACCTTCTTTTGCCCTACGTCATATTTTTGCACCACGTCACCAGTTTTGCCCAACGTGAACAGTTTTGCCCAGCTTCATACTCTTGTCAACTATCTTACGAGTGTATACAGGAAGGAAACTTTTGATTGCTTGTTTCTTACTGTTTGGCACAACCTTAATGAAAGCCAGCCGGTAATGACTCCATGAAAGGCACAGGGGACGTCGACTGTACTTCTAAGCGTGCACTGTAGTAACTGTCACACAGGTGTGAAGAAAGTAAATTCGGCGAGAAATAGGGTCGGATATTAGTCAGTAACCCGAAAGTTGTGCGTTGATATCAGCAAGGGCGGCAATACCGAGGCGGGAACGTTTTGTCCTGTACGTGCATGTCTGGCACTCAGGGTAACTGTCAGGTAGATTTCAAAAGCAGGAGAAAAAAAAAACAAGCTTAAAGTAGCCAAAGTAGCCGTGCCATATAAATGTGCTGCGAAATAGATGTAAACTGGTAAATTGACTTTGACTATTAATATGCAATAAATGTTATTTTGAATATGCAAAAACGCCGAAATAAGACACATTTTCCCTTCTTGCTTGTCCTTAAAGAAACAGGAGACTTTCAAAAAAACATTTGTTTATTTATTTACTTGTCTATATCTTTATATGTGCACATTGTATCGTGCCACAGACAAGATTGAAAAGAGTGGCTTGTCCTTAATCTTTCTTGTTAGTTTACCTTCAGATAAAAAAAATGGGCCTTTCCATGAGCCTAAAAGAAAGTTCAATCTAGCCAAGAAGTAGCCATGGCACCAACCTGAAACTTTGTAGCCAGAAAAGGTTTTAAAGCAACCAATTTCGCTTTAAGTAGCCACTCCTGGACTTGACGAGGTGGTGGGTGCAGCCCACGAGCATCCACAACCTCGTCTGTTTGGTGTCAAATTATTCGAAAAGCCAAGTCTAATTCCGATGATGCGCACGTCACGTCGGTTCAATACGCGGAATGGCATGGCAAGTGATCTATATATTGCAATGCATGTTTCAAAAAAAAAGGGGGGGGGGGGAAGGCATCTGGGGCGTTGCGAAGCACACTGGTGCAGGTCAGGAGTTTTGTAAACGAAGAAAATTGAGTAGACAGTCTTTTTATTTAGGCGTGAAGCTCTGTCTACCAAGTATCTCTTCAGAATATTTTAAGAGGTTTTCAAAAAAAAAAGAACATGCACCTAAATGATCATTCTTAATAAACAGGTGCTCTGAATCTGCCCTAAAGTTGCTTCGAATCCTGTCTTGAAAAAAAATGAGCTTCCTCTTTTAATAGACAACATTTATACGAACGCTTGATCGAGCCATATTGGCACCGTCAATACCTTTGGCGAAGCCGCCATAGTGCTTTCACGTTGAACGCCGGCGTATGCTCAGCACGTTGGCAAAGGAGGTCCAGGGGCGCGTAGCGTGGAATTGGCTGCAAGAACTACAAGTCAATGTGGAGGTGCAACCGCCAGAGATGTGCTACGTGGTCCGTTGTCTCTTTCAACGAACGCCAGAACCAGATATAGAGTTGACGTAGATGGATGAAATAGCGTTCCACATAGGCACTGTCGTGAAAGCGCAACTAAACACAACACACAGGAAGAAACAGACGATGATTGTGTTGTATTTAGTGGCGCCCTCACGATGGTTTCTATGTCAAAGAACCAACCAACCCAACAGTCAACTCTTATAGAGTCTTCCACAACCACGTATATCCTGCTTCGTGCCAAGGAAGTGCTTAGTTTGAAAGGAAATCATGTTTTAACGGTCTACATACAATTAGCGCAATTCAAAGCACCCGCCTTCGAGGACGGCCTTCTGACGTAGCCATGTTCACCCTTCACGCACTTTACTTCTCAGCGCACCCAGGGGCATGACGACAGTTATAGCGCGAGAACAAAACATCGACACAGAGACAAGATGGACACGAAAGACATGAGCGCTCGTGTCTTTCGTGTCCTTCTTGTCTCTGTGTCGTCGTTTTGTTCTCGCGCTATAACTATCGTCATGCCATACCAACTGGCCCAAGCTGCCACACTTCTCACACCCTGGGGCCTTTAGCGCAGCCCAACTCGCTGAAGACGGAACTTTTGTTGTCTTCAAAAGTAACATCAATAAGTTTTATTTCGCATGTAATGATACCGATATGTACTATTCGCGTTTTATTGCGTCTTGTGATGCGCTGATACGTCTTTTTATGTCACGGAGAGATTGGGTACTTGTAATTAATTGTATCGAGTTCTCACTACGTCATCGTCCTGTGTTCCAGATTGTTCCGCTGGGGGCGCTGATCGCGTTTGACATTTACCGTAATTTTTTCTATTACAAAAGTGATTCTGCGTATAATATTGACGTTTTAGACGCTCCCAAGCATTGACCTTTCACTATAACGAATCGTTTACTTTCAGTGTTCTTTTAAGCTACGCTCGTTCTCCGGCTTCTCAGTCGAGCTTCAGAGTCTTGCGTGAGGTGTCTTGATGCTGAAGCCAGGACCTGCGTTTTGTCTTTCAAAGCTGGCTTGAGCATTTTTCACTGAAAAGGAGGCTATAAACTCACTCGGAAAAGTAGCAAAAAATATCTTTATTAGGTATACGTCAAAAAATACTTGGCGAGTTGGCTGGTTGCTCATGTTACGCGTTAATGGCTACAAAGGCACACAAAGGAGGACGCTGCATGTTGCCAGCATTATATATAGGCCAGCTTACACATGGCGAACATGCCACATTGCACTTCAACAAAACAATACATGGTTGCAGCTTGCATTCGTGGAATCCGCCGCGAAGGGGCGTTGTGAACACTTATTAGCAACTTGTGCGGCATGCAGGGCAATAAAAGACACGATTCGAACGTTAGCAAAGCAAATAAAAAACGACACTTCCTCACATCTGAAAGCTCTACAGCATTAAATACAAAGCATTTCTAAGAAGGCACAATACAATTACACATAGATTTCAACACTTTGCGTTTTGTTTCGCAGGTGGGTGGCGCTTGGCTTGACTGTCTTGGGGCAGACGGTCATAGCTAAAAGGAAGCGACTTCCTGCCTTTGCAGTGAGAGATAGCTTGAGCCGTATGCAGGTGTCACCACCGTACATGCATACTCAAGGTTCGCAAGCACTATACATGTACAAGGACAAATATATAGATAGGAGTCGGGAAGCACGTCGCACGTACAGCTGGGCATTAATAGCCTGGGAACATTTGGCACCGTATGATGGCGCGTATAATAAATATGGACGCTTTTTTTTTAATGCTGCGTCGCTTGATGATGGAATGGTGGGTATTTGACACGGAACGAAAAAACAAAGCTGCAGTATTGAGCAAGACCACCGCTTCGTGGCTTGCTGGGATAGTTACTCTGATCGTATCTTCAAATCCATGTCACTGTGTTTTGTCATTGAGAATTCCAAAAAAAAATTCCAAAGAAGATAATGTTCTTTGATTCAATGCATATGTATGCATATGGCATGGCGGACATGTGACTTTCTATTTTAGTTTCACATTGTTTTTTTTTTTACGTTTTGAGACGCCATGTAGATTTATGCAGAACGATTAGCGTGTATTGTAGCTAATATTTCGTCTCGGAAAAAAAAAACTTATTTTAAATCGTTCAGCGTCTTCGTTCAGCACTTTCATGAAGACTAATAATAACATAGAAAGAAAGCGGTACAGCAAAACGGGACAACATTTCGTAGAGAAGAGACGTGTCAGTGCACAATTAACTAAGGAGAGGAGACGACGTGGAGTTATGTTGGCGCAATAAATACAACCGTTCCTATACAGATGGTATCGATGACGTCGGCTTGGTAAATGAGTTAGAGCTCAGCCGGCTTCTCGAGACGATCACCGGGCCAGATCATCCGTCCAGTTGGTGTCGCGAAGACATAATAGTTAAAGAGTAGAGGGGGTGGTATCTGCAACAAACAAGCAAACATCAGGTGTTGTTACTTTGAAATCCACATAATATAAACCTCCACGATCACTTGTTTTATCTCATAGCCCAGCTGGCTGATAGCGGTGCTACGTAAAGTTGTGTTAGAAGTTTTTTTTTTTAGTTGAATGAAATCAAAGCCTTGAACAGGCTAAAAATGCACTGATACGCATCAGCACGCCCTGAAAAATGATTACGGCTTGCTTTCAAATGCCAGTCATGGTTACCAATATACCCTAATGTCACGAAATCTTTTGGGCCTCTCGTGATGTGCTCGTTCGAGATATCGTGACATTTGCACGGCTGCTAAGCTTCATGGCTACGCTAGCGACGCACAAGTGGTCATTTGAATGTCTTGGGGGAAGGGCACTTGGGATTTCGTGGCAGCTGACGTCATCACAACTACAGCCTAGTGGTGCGTGGAGTTACTAGAATTGACACTGTAGCGTGACGTCACGCTAATGTCGATGTAAGTAGGTGCGTCACGCGAAAGTTGGTTTTATTATCCAAATAAAATATCTCATCAGCATTTACTGAGCCTAAATCTTGCGCAGATCTATCTTTGTATGCAGCAGATTTGTATGATGGAGTAAAGTCAGCTTTGAAAGTGTATCGGTCCCCTTAATATAAATAATATCAGTGATTTTACGTCCCAAAATGAAGTATGATTATGGGAGGTGACGTAGTGGAGGGCTCCGGAAATTCCGAGCATGCAGTGTTCTTTAACGTGCACTCAAATCGGAGCACATGGGCCTGTAACATTTTCACCTCCACCGAAAATGCGACCAGCCGCAGCCGGGACAATTCCCAATAATGGTATGATTGGTATGATGCATGGCACAACTATATACAATAATAATACAGTTGTACCTAGCAATTTGTATTTTAAAAAATTTTGTTGCCCCTTGAGGTCAGCGAGTAGCCTGAGCACAATGTTTGCCTAAGTATTCGTTGCCTGTAGAAGTTTTGCGAATAAGTGTTCACCATTGAATATGTAATGGTATTGCTGTTACAGATTATATATTTACGCATCTTAGAAAAACGTGGACATAAAAAAACTTACTGCTGTGCTGACAATGCACTTCAAGAAAGGTTTTAATAAGTATTTGTCGAATGATTTGCTGGGCACGAGGTTGTCAAAAAATGTCCCATGCTAAACTGAAATTTTATCGCTTGTCCTGCGTCCCGTAAACAGCTTGCGCTTTTTTAACTCGATCTGTGTTAAACAACCAGGCTTGAGATTTATGCTCCCAAATTGATTCTTCAGCACATGTCTGTGAGTACGGCACTATATTAACTGTTCCAATTTTAATGCAATCTAAGCAAATACTTATAAATAAGGTGAATACAGCAATATCGCGCTTTAATCCACGTCGTGAGGGTGACCAGGTAGTGAACTCATGGTAGCCAGCTAGCGAACTCGGCCTGAATCGACGTACCGGAGGGGGCAACCTTGAAATATGAGTAGCGCAGTTCAGGACGGTTACGACGGCAAGAAAATATAGTTCAATGTGCCGAAAGGTTCATTTTCAAAAGTCCTAACTATACAAAGGCTTCTCAAAGGGCTATCACAACACAAATGATATTAGTAGCTCTGCACGCCTATAACATCGAAGGCAGTTGCCAGGTTAATTCCAACTTTGAAACTGACGAAAACCAGCGTTCACGGAAGGTGATATACGGGCTCTGTGGAAGCGAAGACCTTACACACACGGTTGCACGCGGATAAGAAGGTCGACAACTGACCCATGTAAGGATGACAGAAAAATGGGGTGACTCGAAGAGCTTGGCTCGGCTTCGTGCTAGACGACACACGGTAGTTGCGTGTAGCGTAAGGAGAAGCCATACTGGCCGTTCGCGGCGTTGTCACTCGAGGCGTGGTTGCTCTTCACCTTCAACGTGAATGGCTTGTTGTTGGCTGCAAGGAAGAAGAAGACAAATATTGAATACATTCCGCACCGTATGATCACGCACTGTCATGAATAGGACGCACGGGATTTCGAATGCGATTCCCAAGGTTCAAGGTCTAGAGTTATGCTGGGACATAAGGAAAAATTTATGATGAATCTACCTCGATCTTAAACCTCCGTAATGTGAACGAGCGCATTTACCCCCCCCCCCCGCCCCCATGCTGCATTGGGAATAGGGTCGAACTGGCAACATCGATCAAGTCTGATGAATTGACTGCTTCTTGGAACTGCTATTTTGATATAGTTCATTATTTGTTACCAATTATTTGTCACATTCGTTCTTAGACACTGAGTGTGCTGCAACTGACGTAATCATTGCTGAATTCAGGATTTTGTTGTATTCACTTTAACCTTACTTACGTTTAAAGCACTGGTTTGAAAGTGAAACAGCGTACGGGGAATCATGATGCCGTGTGCGGAAAGGTGCCGGGTGAAAAGAAAAGCACATTAACTGCCCGTCCGTTTTCAACTAGCACCGTGCCATTTGCGGCGTTTAACATAATGAATTCTTGTCAACTTGCCGAACTTACAACTTTAACGTTACAGAAATGTAGAGCTTCGCTTGCGGCAATTAATGTCCCTTGCTTATTACCACAACCTCGACCGATGTCCGTGGCGGATGCGTCAATGTCAACGCTTTCGTTATATTTTTGTTTTGCAATAACAAGTAGACCTCTCAAAACGAATTGTGCAGACTTTAAAAACATCTACAACAGATTCTCGCTGAGGGAACAACGCCGAAGCCCTATGCGAACCTTACGCGTATGCTGTTATGCACTGCAGGTCTTTTTTTTTTTCGTAACGACGTGGGCATGCAACATGTGTTGGATGTTTACACGTCTTCGTTGTTTTACCTATGCTGACACACTAAAATCGTATAAGAGTGGAAATAAACTTCGTTACTTCGAACCGACATGCCTTATTTTACAGATACAAGGAGAGCTAAAGAACATAACTTTGCACATGTGTGTTGTTGCTTTGCTTACAGCCAAGCTATAGAGAAAACGCGGAATAATGTGGATACCTTAATATCAGTGTTTGCGAAGATCACTCATAAATATATTGCCACAGAGATATGGTGTTCCTTCACAACGATCGGAGCTCTTGAATTTTATTTTTTTTTCTAGTATGCCTTTATATACGTACGCCACACTCAAGCAACGCAAACATTGCAAACTCACATATGATGACGTTCTCCTCGCCAAGGCTAGTACCGCAGAAGCGGTCCTGTCCCGGACCTAGGCCCAGCGTTGAGCCCTGGTCGATGCCCACGAAGTCGTCCATGTTGCAGACGGTGCCATTGGCGCCCCTGTCGATGGGCTTGCCCCAAGAGAAGGACGAGTTGGACTCGGTCTCCCACTTGATGGAGCAGTAGTTCTCTTCCATGCGGATGCATATGGAGTAGCGAAGGTTGCTCAAGTAGCGCACCCTGTGCTCCACCATGGGACCATAGTTGAAGCTCCTTACTATAGCGCTGGGACTTCGGTAGTACAGCAGGCACCCGGCAGGAGCTGTGTGCGTTGACGCAAACCAGTGATGCAGTGGTTGAGAATGGCGGTGTTGTTAATTAGGAGGGAACATATCACGGGATGACGGTGAGATGACGCTCTCAGAATTGTGGAGTGTCTTTGAAAAGCATGTACAAATACTCACAGCGTCCTATATGCTTCCACGTAAAACTACTCGAAGCCGAATGTTATCTTCCTGATCTTTTTCTTCTACGTATTGGATATGTTTCTTGCACTGGTGCATCTGTATTGGTGTATTCGTTCCCTTTACTCTCCTCCATCATTATAGGAAGCAATGAATTTGATTGCATGTACTCTTTCGAATAATATTCCGTCCCGCAAGAGATTTAAGTTCTCGTGGGGCTCTTCTGAAAAGCCCTCACATGAAGGCAATCTTCGGCGTTTCCTTCGCATGTTCTCAGATATGAATAAAGCTTAATCTGATACGACTTCACTGGGACCTTGGTAATGCGTATCAAGTGCGACACCGAGAGTTGCGCTGGATCTCGGCTCAAGTTTAAAAGAAATCAGCGTGCTCATTGTAGTAGTTAATGCGTAACAATGAATCATATATAATGTTGTTTGACTTAACCACCAGCCATTATTCTGTAGCACGAGATCAGCAGTGTGGCTGCAAAGAAGGTGCTATGAAGGTGCTCTTAGATGAGACTCTCATGGGAACAAAGCGGGCTAAATTCTAACTTTTCGCGTAAATATGTGACCACATGCAAATTGCGTTGGATACGTGCAAGTTTATGTTATTAGGCGTTCAGCCGTACTTACCGATGTCAAGGCTGTTGCACTGCACCATGCTGATCTTGATGCGCCACCTTCTTGTCATCTTGTCCCCATTACTGACCACGCTTAGCACGACAGGATTGCCTGAACTTCTGCCCATGTCCACGTACACTGCAGGAAATGGTGAAATCTTATGTTAATCGTGCACGTTTACACCCAAAAACTGAGACAGTGATGCATCAGTACACCTATAATGAGTAAAACCACTCTTTTCGCAGTATGGCCGGGGGCACTTTCACACGTGAAATTCAACAATATCCATCAAACCAAGACACAACGGTCATAACATTTTGCCCTTGTGCTTGTACCGCATAGGATATTCAACGACATGTGTGACCAAACCGGATTGATATCGGAAGAGTGAACAAAAGGGAGTTGCCACACCATTCTCAAAATTTTCTCTTGCTCTTAAGTTGCCTTTTACCTCCCCCGAGAAATAACATGGTCAAAACATGAAAAATCATTTCCCGCTTTCCTGAGCTCCCAAAGGAACTTGCAGGCAATGAATGCAATAGAAACACATTTTAATGTTATATGAAGTAAGACTAACAGCTAGCTCTTCTGGGTCCGATTTCACGTAACACAACAACATGCTGGTTTAAAGAAATGCGGCAGCTCCAAAGACCGAAGCAGTTTCCGTGCTGTCACTTCTTTAAACTCGATGTAAGCGTTGAAGGCGCAGCAAGTTCTCAAGCCATTCCCCTGATGCCTGTCAAAACAGCGCACTCTTCAAGCGACGCAGCCCACTCCTTTCCCTGAGCCTGGAGTCTCTCCACACTCCTCAGAAAAGACGGGAGGTCACTTTGCTCTCTGCTTCACGAGCAATCAAAGGCACGCTTCGCATGCCAGGTTATAGCATTAATTACGCCTTCTGCGCGATGGAGACTACAGGCTCATTTCATCTCCGCTTCAGTCGTTATCATTGCCAGCGCTCGCGAATTGTTACTCGCGGATCGAACATGCAATGAGCAGAGGGAGGTTATCATTTCGAACTTCATACGAAAAATTACAATGACGGTAACGTCACCGGCCATAGTAAACAGCCGCCGAGACTGTTCATACGACTCCTATCACGAGAAATAAAGGCTGGAGTGGAAATTGTGGGCCGATACGGATACCTGATCCCCGGCAGCTTACCATGGAGCACGCCAAAACGCTTCGCAAAATAATGTTCGATGATTTCATGTACTATGTGCACTACAATGGAAGTTTGCGTTAAAGTTCTTTGACTTTTAGTCAGCATCGAGGAAAATTCCAACCAAAGAGGTTTAAGAAAGAATGTGCTTAGAAAAAAATTGTTGCCCAATTTGGAGGAGGAGGAGGAGGAAGAAAGTTTAAGCGGAAAGACAGGGAGGTTAGCCAGTTCTTAGACCGGCTGGCTACCCTGTGCTGGGGAAAGGGGTGAGGGGAATGAAAGATGTTAAAAAGAAATGTTGCGAAGAGAAAGAGAAATTACAAAAAGAAATTGCGACAGAGGAAAGGCAACATCAAAGAGTATAAGACACTAAAGTCTGTCTCTGAGGCCAGTTGTCCGCAAAAAGCGCAGCAAAGCTTCCAAAGCCTTCTGGGCTGAGGATGGGCTCGGCCAATGACCCAGAATTCTTTGTTCCGACAAAGGCCGATCGTCTAGTCTATCCAGAGCTGCAGTGAGTTCTTGTCTTTGTGCGTTGAAATGGGTGCACTCACACAGAATGTGCGCGATGGTTTCTTCGCAACTGCAGTAAGTGCATGTATACGCCTTCACGAACGCATACTCATCTCATTGGGATGGCTAGCTCTCCTACATGCCCAATTCGGAGCACTACGTGCACTACTATGGGAGAGCGCTAAACACTCCCCAATACGATTCGGCAATTTCCAGCTCCAAATAAAAATTGCGATTCCCCAGCAGTCCCGAAAGCATATTAAAAATTTATTTATCAGCATGTTTTTTTCAGATAACTGATTTTTCAAAATAAGCTTTAAAGTCCCAGCAAATTATATTTTAATTATAACTATCACTGGTCATGCAGGTTTAATATATTTCTTTAGGAACCGCAAACATTTATATTATAATTAACGAAGCATCTACGCCATAAGAAGAAAACACTGCCTCTAGTTTGACATCGTACAAAAACCTTAGGTTTTTTACTAAAGCTAAACCAAACACTAGCGTCACATCGGCTGCTCAGTTGCAAGATACTGATCGTCGTGATCAATAGTAAACTAGGACATACTAGTCAATGTGCGACATTAACTTAAGTCACCTAGGTGACGTATTTAATAATTTGACAACGCAACATATTATTTGACCTGCAGATATCTGCATAGACAACTCAACCATTCTTATTATTATTTGTGCAGTACTATCTTTTCTAGCACGCTGGTCGCCCCAGTTAACCACCTTTTCTTTATTGGCTCTTTGTATGCTAGCCCCACGTGTAGAATTTTAAATGGTGCACTAGCTTTCACTATTCTGACAAAGACGACTCTAATTTATAGAGTTTTCATTGAAACAAGTTAACTCTTTTCTTTGTTTTCTTTCAGCTAAGGTCGTCTTGAAGGCGCGTTACACGAATTTTTGTACGAACAGAAGTATGTCCTTTTCTTGTTACATTAACACCGAAAAATAATGAGAACTAACAGACAGTGATTCCTGTGAAGGTATACGAGATGTTATCACAATCATTTACAATGTTAATGTGAATCTTTAGGTGTCTCCCAAATAAAGCGATTCCTTAAGCTTACACTTTTTTTTTCGTTGATAGCAGAAGGTAGCATCTTGCGCCAGTAGCTAATACTAAGGAATGTGGAAGTGCTGCACTCATAGATTGCAGAGCAACGTGCCACTAAAGTTTGCGGACAATTGAAAACTGCATGCACAACCGTGCATGAAGGCTCTTCGGAGGCTGTCAATACATCGTTTCTGGTCAGAGTTCTGGTTGAAAAATTTAGCAAAATACTCTCAAGAATCTTCACGAATGATATGATTGTGTGCTACACGCAGTGACTCTCGCTTTTGCGGAGAAAGAGGGACTTTAATGCCCTCTTGAGTAGCTCACTGGTAGACCTTTCGCACGTGATAGTCGCCGCCTCAGGTCAACCTATATCATTTAACTGAAAGCGTCAGATTTTCGTCTCCTTGTGCGACAAGCGTTTTCTTGAAATGAGCTGACCATTTTTATTTCCACCTAATTTGATTCTCCGACCAAAAGATATTTGAATTTGGCACTAATTTGTATCTGAAGAAGCACTACTTATTCTATGAGTATTGTTGCGCTAATGCAGAGTTATTCAATTATGTGAGTCAAATGAATTAAAAACCATCTATTCTGACAATTTTGAAATTATTAACAAATTATTTATGTAGCAAGACACCACTCGTTTCAAGGTCGATCCCCTGTGGCGTGTTGTGCCAGGATAAAGGGGCAATCAATCAATCAATCAGTAAATAAGTAAATAAATGAATAAATAGATATGAGTTGCGAAACTTCCGACAGGCTCTATGTATTGAAGTCTGCACACGCGACGAGCCCAGATGGCGCGACAGTCTGCTAACTCCCGCAAACTTGGGCCGGCTGCGTGTCTGGGTTCCGGAACGCAGTTTTGGTACCGGTATGAATTAATAACTCTGGCGCTAATAAGTGTTTGCGTAAGTGTTGATGTAGTTCTGTATCCCACCCGAAATCCTGTGCTAATCAATGTTCTGCTGTCTGTCTTGGTGTAGTTCCAAATCATGCATATAATGCAGTTCAACTATACCATGAAACCGGAGAAAATGCGCCGCATAGACAAGCCACCGATTTACTTGGCAATCGTGTGCTTGCCCAGATGGTGGTGCCATCTCTCGCGCAGCATGGGACCAACCCAGATCATTCAAAAGTGGTTGTTGCAATTCTAGGTAGAGTATTACTAGTACTTCTTTGATTTTTTGTTTGCAATATTTTAAACCGTGTTAGTTTATTGTACACTGGTTTTGACCATTGGCAACCTTGTTTTAGGCCTGTATTGACCACTGCGTGACCACGTGACCATGGATGGGCGACAAGCCCGGACCTTAAGGCCTGATCTTGCGTACGCGTTGCAGCGCGTGACTTTTTGCAGCGGCGCATCACTCTATCCCTCTAACCACACGAACCCGTGGCAGCGCGTCAGCAGGTGGGATTATGACGCGGCGCCACGCCCTCACCCTACGGAGAGTGTGGGCGCGCTGCTTCGCGTAGCCACACGCCCTCTTTCGCTATAGGGAAAGGGCGCCACTCCCCTACGCGCCGAGACGCTGCAACGCGTACGTCTGGCCAGGCCTTCATCGAGGTTAGGCCTTTGAAATGGAGTTTTGGGTACGGAAGTGTTCGAGGCCACTCACAGTGCAGTCCCGCGTTCTCTCCGCAGAGAATGGGCAGGCGCTCGCCGACCGTGGTTCGAACCATGAAGGAGTCGGTGATGCACTGTCCGTTCTCGTCGGGCTGGGCCAGGCTGAACTCGAGGAAGTCGAGCCTCAGCTGGCACACGTTGTTCTGCTTCTCGATCGTCACCTGGCAGGTGTCCGTGCCGTTCTCGCCGTTCGGGTAGTTTGGGTTCACGAACTCCGTCTCGTTGTCGCTGGTGGACTTGCCGCACGTGAAGCTCACTGCGAATGAAGGATTTTCGTGCAGGCCTGTAACATATCTGACAACTGCGCGCTCAATAACGGCGGGCGAACTGTAGAAACCATCTATAGTGTTTCGCTCCGCCTATACATTTAATCGCTTTAACTTTTTCAAAGCCCCCCTGTGATTCGGCATGAAAAAGCGGTGGGACAAAAACATGGCTTCTCCTTTCTGACAATGGAGATCACAGCGGCAGTACTCTGGAAAGGTAATTTCAGCGGACACCTATTTAGTTTAGCAATGAATCAATGAACGATTGTTTATCGGTATTTTCAGAGTTGAAATGCAGTTCTACATTAAGAAAAAGGACAAAAACACTTTTTAGTTTGTTTTTTAGTTTCGGTTGTCGCCTACTTAGTTCTGTAGTTAAAATGGTAATGAATGCTTATTGAACTATTCAAAATTTATATATAATTCTTGTTCGTTGGGGCCCCAACGCGGTGGTCTAGTGGCTAAGGTACTCGGCTGCTGACCCGCATGGCGCGGGTTCAAATCCCGGCTGCGGCGGCTGCATTTCCGATGGAGGCGGAAATGTTGTAGGCCCGTGTGCTCAGATTTGGGTGCACGTTAAAGAACCCCAGGTGGTCAAAATTTCCGGAGCCCTCCACTACGGCGTCTCTCATAATCACGAAGTGGTTTTGGGACGTTAAACCCCACATATCAATCAATCTTGTTCGTTGGGAATGCACCTGTCCCCTATTATTTCCACTTTAAATTCACAACCGAAATCATTAAGCTACACTTAGCCCATGTTCATGCGATACGATGGCCTTCACATGGTTCTTTATTGTACTGGAGTTATTGTGCACATAGATGAGTGCATAAAGTGAGGGGTGATAATCTGAAGTTTGGGAGTCAATTCGGCCCGATGTCATTACTGAGTCGGACTTTTCACGTCTGTTCTTTAGGCGTGGGGTTACGGCCACGCATGCTGTTGAACAACAATGGCGACCGAGGAAGAACCCTCGATAACTCGTGAATTGGTCGTATACACCCGTTTAGCCGCGAAAGCCGTGCATCAATGGCGCGCCTTTCTGAACAGCCTTTCGGCTTTTCACTTTCACATTTTCACACCTAGCAAAGCTACATTTCCCCGCCATGGTGGTCTAGTGGCTAAGGCACTCAGCTGCTGACCCGCAGGTCACGGGATCGAATCCCGGCTGCATAAGCTGCATTGTCGATGGAGGGGAAAATTTTGTAGGCCCGTGTGCTCAGAATTGGGTGTATACGTTAAAGAACTTAGGTTGTCGAAGTTTTGAGAGCCTCCACTACGACATCTCTCGTATTGACAACTATCATATGGTGGTTTTGGGACGTTACACCCCACCTGTTATTACTGCGAAGCTAGAATGCTTTTCTTACTTTACCAACGAGGAGTGGTTTGGGGGGGAGGGCTGCAGTGATGTTTTATCTCTTTATATTTAAGAACTGTGTGACGTCTATTATTGTGAATAGCTAACCATTCAACCTACCATCACCAACCAATTGCCTTTGATGGGTCGTGTAGTAAAAGGTGGGGGAAGCGTATACAAAAAATTACGGACGTACGTGTCATAAAATGCAAAGTAGACGTTATTTCTACTTCACCAGAAGACATAGTTTTCTAGTCATAAAAAACACAAGGGGGGTGGGGAATCAATACGCCGCTCTCACTGGCAATCATAAAGAAACTTCGATATTTCGAGACCTTCCCTCAAGTACTTTTTCTGTGAGTTGTAATATATTATGAGGGTGCTTCGAAACGCTTGCTAGAACACTCGTTGCTCTGCGAGTCTGTTCACGCGATGCGTAGCTTGGCCGCCCCCCCCCCCTTTTTTTTCATCATGAACTTGTACCACCATGTCCGAATAGCAGGAATTCTGTAGTGCTCGACTGTCGCTTACCGTAGCAGCAAACTCCGAAACCATTGGCGCATCTGTTGACTTCCGTTCCTTTCCTGTCAATGCAGTCTTGTTCACTGACACAGGTTCCATTCTGGTTGTTGCGTCCCTCGCACGGCTGGTTCTGGTAACGCAGCAGGTTGATGATGCCAGCTAAAGAGCACACGGAAGTATGCAAAAAGCTCAGACTATACGGTGGATATATTTATTCAAAAATACACAGTGCGAGTTCAAAACAAAAGAGAAAAATAACGACGTACTAGGCTGTTTTAGTTGGGTGTTCGCAGCAGCTCTGAGGATGCGAGCTCCTAGCCTTCTCGATGGCGCGCTGCGTTCGCAGAGTTGTTGCGGATGCCCAACTAAAAGTAGCGAATGGAGCTCAAACAACGCAGTAGCCGATTAGCTGCTAAGAGTATACCTGTGTACCATACCAATAAATCGTTTTCAGAGGGGGGATTCAACCATACCTTATGTATGCACGTTCGTGCGTGCGCTTGTATTTATGCGTGCGTGTATTTGCATGCGAAAATAAGCAATTTTGAGGGTGAGGGTATTTGAACCTTCTACCTCATCTCACCTTCTAGCTGGCCGGTGAGAAGGAACGGGACGAAGAGTCTTGGCGCTGGAGCTATAGCTCTCAGGTCTTTTCAGCCCCTCTGCGCTTGAGCCTACGTGACTGACTTTGCTGCTAACTACCAGTAAATCCCGTGACATTTAATGTCACTTAATCGAGTTCCGCTCAACGAGGCGTCTTAGACAAAGCACCGAAGACTTTGCTCTACAAGCTTGCAGGCCAAGTTGGCAACTATTGAGCGGACTATGTTTGACGAGTAAAGAACCGCCTAATTTGTGTGATGGAGCCGTCGAGACTGCAACTTTCCGATTTTGTACTCACGAACACAAGAAGACATGGGTCAATGTTACGCACTGCCATTTCTAGACTTCGCAACCATACATATTTCTCTGTATGCGAATCTGCTGAGCATATTGCTATACACTTTTATACAATACAAATAATCATAAAAGTACTTCTCACTTATACTTTGAGGTCTTCCTGGTCGACTGGGAGGCAGCTGCCCACCGAAGATTCCTTGGCCAACTGCTGACGCCAGCAGTGTGGCCAGGACTGTGAGAACAATTATTCCGTTTCGAGAATTCATTGTGTGGCACCTGGAACAGATAAAGAGACGGTGGACCTGGTATAAAAACGTTGTAATTGAATATTGTCAAACTTTTACGATCATGAAATTACTGTGAGGCGATACTGAGAAGCCGGTGCCCCTCCAAAGTATATATGGGCGGGATCACTTATCGTTATAGCGATCTTGGAGCTATCTACAAGCTTCAGGTCATTTCTGAAGATATGGGCAGAGAGAGAAAAAGAGAGAGGTTTATTATGACAAAAGGGCCGACAGGTCGGCCTGAATAAATTTTCTGATGTTCTAATACTGTATTGTCTCTGAGGGAAAGTAACAACCCCTAGTTAGAGCTCACATGTAGATTGTGCCATCCATGAAATCTCAATGTAGGCAGATGAGCATCCGCTTGAGAACTGTACTGAGCAGTTACTGGGTACACCCAAGCCTCAGTTTGCAACAACTTGAAGCAACCAGGGATGTTTATGTGATTACGATGGTCTGGGTGGCAACCTCTTTTGTGCAACATACGGATTTGCAGGAGTCTTCGTGGAACGATACAAACTGTGAAACCATTAGAGTCGCTTTGACAAACATTGGCGGCCCTGTCTACTCAATGCAAATGGACAGGGTAAGTACCCTTTAACCACCCACATCAACCTCCGCCCATAGCTAATCTTTTGTATCATCATAATTTGAACAGCGTTTGTGGAGAAGTTTACGCAACTTCCGAGGAGTCTACATACTTCAAGAGCATTTTACTTCGACGCGTGTCCTGCAGTAAATGTTCTTAAAGCTAGTCATTTTATGTGCGTCAAATAGCAACACAAGTTAGGGCTATTATGCTGGAAATCAAGTAATGCTTATCGCGTTATGTCGTGAAGGCTACCAACGCATTTACAGTAATCCTCTGTAAAGAATTACGAAGCTTAAATGTTGAAAAATGCCAGAAAAATGCCAAGGAATAAAATTTAGCAGCACATGATTCTGATTGTCTAAGTGGTTTTCCTGCGATAAGTGACATTTGAAGTGGGAAACGGATTCATCGGTCGTATGAACTTGCCCACACGTTTTTTTTTTACTTGACAAATGGCTCCTTAGTTATACGCAGCACATTTCCGAACCATCGGCACAGTTATGCAACTGAAAGAGACTTTTAGTCGTTAACTGCCCTTTCGCTCGGGTTATGACGCGAGAAGTGGCCAACAAATTGCGAGTGCTAAGATAATTAGGCATGAGAGGGTAGATTCTCAATTACTGTTTCCTTCACCCGCAGGCACCTCGCATGCGTGCAATCCTCACACCTCTTGACTGGACTTCCACCCCGAGCTCAAGCTACCGTCTAATGAGATGCAAGCAATTTGCGTCCCTCCTTGTGGTCTCGGACTTGACCTTGTGTCGTAACAACGTTAGGCAGAGAGCAAAAAATAATAAGGCGACGATGGGACGTTGGTCAAGACGGAGAATTGTCAGGGGCAACGTACCGGGGGGTCTTGGATGCACTGCACCGTCCGGAGCGTGCAAGGTCGTCGTGTCGTCGCGATATCCTCGGTTGCGTGTGCGGTGAAGATTCTACTACGAGCCTCGTCTGGCGGGGTTGATTCGCCGGCGCGCTGCTGGCGGGGCGACTGAGACCTGGACCAATATTACGGATGCGAGGAGGATCCGGTATACCTGCTGCCGAACCTGCTTCCTCCCCTGGGCCACCAGCAAAGCCGAGCCGAATCTGGCCATCGCGCTACGAAACCGGACTTCCCCGTAATTCGGGTCACCCGCCCGCTATCATCCGCTCGTACCCACCCTGCGGCCCCCTCTCAAGCAGGCCGGTTTCGGTCCTGCTGCCGGGTCGGGCTGGGGGGGGGGGACATCACCGTTAAGCTAACAATGAAGCTCCTTTCCTGTCCCACCCTTTCCCGTTTTTAAGAGCAGTGTGAGAGCTAGATCGCCCTTAAGTCCCATTGGACAGCAAGGGCTGGTTATATTTCGTGAGAAGAAAAGAGACGATAGGGTGAAGAGAAAGGAGAACCTCGCGCGGTCTTCAACAGACGCATGACCGTTGCTCACCTAACTCGCTGGTGTGCTCCTACGGCGGTTCTTGCTGCTCAGCCCTGGGGTCCTGCCGTTTTGTTCGCGGTGCACTGCCGTGCACTGGCGTCTGCGGCGGCAGGAACCGGAGGAGCAGCGCACCTCAAACACGAACGCACTGCTGGCAGCTCCTGCAGATCCCGGACTGGCGATCTATCAGCCGACGGCAATGCCTTAAAAGATGTGCATGCACATTTTCTGGCTGCCAGGGAACCTCCACCCGGAGGAACCCGGAAGCGAACAGTGCCACCCCTCCTTTCAGTTGTCGGGGGGTGACGGAGCCGCCGGGAGCGAGCAGGCCGTTGGCAGCAGGAACAGACGTATCGCCTCCCCTCCCTCCTCGCCCACTTACATAACATCTTGAACTTGGAAGGAAGAGGCGGCGGCAGGGGTCACACCATCATGGCGGATAGTGGTCTCGAGGAGGGGATGAGTGGAGAGATCGCGGGAGAGGGCCCAACCTCTGAGCTTGCTCTCTCTCATACCCTCTCACAAGATGTAACCATGTCCTCTCCGGGTGTTCCGCTTCCTCCCCTCAGCTGCCCCAGACATGACGTCATGGGGACATTGACCTCGTTGCAGGGTAACAGGTAGGTACACACAGACGCACGAGGAGAGAAGGAAACGAGGTCTGGTTCAGCTCACGTCTGAGACGTCCTTTCCTCCTCTGAAGGCCGGTCTCGCCTCGCATCCGCAGTTCGCAGAGCGCTTTTCCTTCACACGGGGGGCTGCGAGGTCGACGGTATTGAACAGCGGAGGAAGGATCCCCTCTTTCTCCTCCCATACCACGCTGGTCGTGGCAGACGAGCACCTTTTGTGTATTCTTGCCACGTCCACTTCGACCTCCACCACCGTCCCTCCGTGCTCTGCCCAAGTCGTCCTCCGTTGCATGTGTTTGTTTGGTTTGAGTTTAACGGTGTGATGCACTGTCTGCGTTGGCAGAGTTTCGCCCCCCACCCCGACGACAGGGGTGTGTTTGTGCAGGAAAGAGGGTGCATGGGTAGGCTACTGGAACACGTGAAGACCGATTCCCCGCAGGGACGATGACGAAGAAAGCGCGGAAACGGGCGGTCGCAGGGTACGTGTCAGCGCGAGGTCTTCCATCACAGCCCTGGGAGTTGAATGTTCGATGTAAAGGACTAATATAGAGATGCAAAAAACGAATCACTTCTCTCTCTCTCATCTTCAACAACTGGGAACGTTATAATATTCTACAAATATGGGGAAGGAGAAGGCAAAACAGAAAGAAGGCACCGAATGAGTCATAAAAACTTGCAAAGAGCATAAGTGAAGACCCTGCGGACTGGCCATCTTGTGAAGACGGTACAGCTACCAGCCAGAAGAAAAAAAAAAGACACACACACAAGCTCTTTGAGAGAGGCTACAGAGAGAAGCTAAATGATTACAATACATTCGACGAGTGGAGGGGGACAGAGGAGGTGGGTTGTGTTCAGTCCTACTAGCATGCTTTTTCTGCCTTACACAACGCCACAAGACGCCTGGAATCGAGGACTTTTTTTTTTTCGGCAACTTGCGCAACACGTTGGGTAACGGTGCTCCGCGGATGCTGTTTCTTCTTCGCCTTATTCTTCTTTTCCGGTCGGAGGAAGGAATAAGAATAAAGAAAATGCGTGACTTGCAGAAGCATGCAGTGCGTGAGGAGGATAACTGAATCGGCAGCGGTGCTGGATGCATCGCGTGCTGGCCGATTCGATGCTGCTGTGTGATACGTCGATCTCTTTCTTGCTGTATTTTTATCTCGTTTTCTTGGTCTGGGTTACGCATTGAGCCTGCATGAATGATTCCTTTTACGTGCCACTTCTCATGAGCAACTCCAATGGAGAGCTACTAGCAGGCTGCAACAACTTCGCTAGAAGGCATTTAGTTAGGTGACCAACACTTCTTGCATGAATAAGCGCTGCGGCTCCATTGCTTTTGTGCTGTGACAAGCAGTGTTGAATGAACAGTGATTGACGACACCACAACCCAAAGAACAGCTGCATCCAACTCAAACTTCGGCAACAATATCGCCGATCACTTTCTGCGTAGCTGTTTCTGTATCACATGTGTCCTGGCAAAGCAAATTGACAGAAATCGAAAAATCAACTCACCTAACTTCAGAGGTTTTCGAACTCAGTGGCTGCTGTTTTTGATCGAAATGGTCCACTAGTTGCCAATACGAAATTGTCGCGAGTTTCCTTAAATTGGGAATACTGAACCTAGAGTGTTGAACACCGGCAGCTTAGAAGAATGCTTTGTCAGCATGTACCATTGTTTAGAGGATGTTCACCCTTCGTCGGACCGCAGCGCTGGAAGCGGGCATGACACGCACAGAAGCAGCACTTGCAATGCTGCGGGCGTTCGAACAAAGCTGCGATAGCAATACGTGTCTTGAGTGAGTAGTTGGCTTGAATGGACAACGGCGGCACTGGAACGCCACCACGGGGATCCAGAGTGCCCGTGAATGAGCATCGTGTAGCGTGAGATCCCAAGTGCTTAGCCTGTGATGAAAAAAAAGAGGTTACGAAAATAATCAGTGAAAACGGGGAACTTATTCATCCAAATTTTTGTCAGGAATACTTTACAAAAATCTATATTTCTCTTAATATTCTTTTCGCTTGCACTTATATATCTAGATTCCTTATTGATAAGCTACCCGATTATTGGCCAATCCTCCATGGTGGGTGTGAGCCACAAGTTTAGGATCTACACCTACATCTACATAGCACAGCTGTCTGCAATAGTGGAAAGGCACTCCCCACAGATTTGCATGGATTGTGTAATGAACAGCAATGATGCAGCGCATAATGCTTAGTTTGAAAAAAAAATAAGATACTTGCGAACTACTCGCGAAAAAGAAAGAAGAAAGGCAATAACATGAAGAAAGTGCATGTCAGCTTCGCTGTTTCCCCGGTTTCACGGAGTGGATCTGGCGGCAATTTGTGCGGTCGTTGTCGCATGAGGTAACGCACACATAGCGAGCTGTAGTCCACTGAGCGCGCGCCAAGGAGAAGTATTTTCACTCGTGTTCTTCGAACGTCATGTTGATGAAATAAAGCGCGGGCGTTACTTCTATGACTGCGTAGAAATAGAGTCACTCGAAGGTCGGTTAGCTTGCTGCGATTTGTCTAGCACGTGTGGTGTGTATGCAGAGTTGGCCGTCACTTTGTTCAAAAAAAGTTTCTTGTTGAAGTGTAAACCAATCTTCACAATTTAATATACACGCCCGTGTGGCATCCAAAAATGTATTTTTGCGGTCTGGTTGCTATTTTAAGGCGCTGTGCCGAGCAGATTTATAGACCATCAGACTATTTAGACAAGCGTGGCGTTCTCAACAGGCAAACGGCACATTCAACATCAGCTGAAAGCTGACAAGGACACTCTACGGAATTCAATAAAGTCAGACCACGGAGAACAGAAGAGTGTGGCGATATACGGTATAGTCAAAGTGGTCTGTTTGAGAGGTTGCCTCAGGAGAGGTCGCTGGCGAGGTCACCTGAGCCATGTGTGTGTGTGTGTGTGTGTGTGTGTGTGTGTGTGGTGTGTGTGTGTGTGTGTGTGTGTGTGTGTGTGTGTGTGTGTGTGTGTGTGTGTGTGTGTGTGTGTGTGTGTGTGTGTTCAAGCGTTCTAATCTCGGCAGTGAATACTAAAAAAAGTAAGCAAGTAACAGCCAAATTGCAACTATCAGGGAAAAAACAATTCGCGAATAGTCACTGCACGTGGCTGAACGCTGTCCAAAAGTTGACAAAAAAAAATGACGGCAACGAAAACGATGACAGTTCGCAATCCGCAGCGAGCTTGTCTAAATTAGGAACCAGGTCAGTGAACTTTGAACAGCGGTTCGTCACGAGTGGCGCAAGGTTTGCCTCGGCGTTCAAGCGTCCGCGATTTGGTTAACTCCTTGCTGTGTTCGTTCGTACCGGGAGCAAGTGCAAATGCCCGTTCATTGCTGCGCACTAAAGTCAGCTTCTATCTATATCAACAAAACTTATTCAGATCAGAAGAACCGAGCGTTCGGTGAGTTAGTATTGCATTGTGGACGGCATTGATTGATTGATATGTGGGGTTTAACGTCCCAAAACCACCATTTGATTATGAGAGACGCCGTAGTGGAGGGCTCCGGAAATTTTGACCACCTGGGGTTCTTTAACGTGCACCCAAATCTGAGTACACGGGCCTACAACATTTCCGCCTCCATCGGAAATGCAGCCGCCACAGCCGGGATTTGAAGGCATTGTGGACGGCATTTCCACAAAAAAAAAAGCTGAACAAGAGAGAGCACGGACAGGCGCAGACTAACAAATGAGGTTTATTCTAAAAAAAATACACACACCAAGAAAAAGCAAGGGCACGCGGTTATGAGAATAGGTTGGCAGTGGGGTAACACAAATCAATCAACCTCGAGTTCATGCAGGTCAACCAATGGCCTCGCTACTTCTAATAAACATTAGTGGTTGGCCTGCGCCTGTTCGTGCTCTATTTTTCATGATCGTTTTTTTTTGCGCGATTCCAGTTCACAATCGTATTCGGTTCTTTGCATAGCCAAGCTGTAAGCTTACACTGCAAAAACGAGCAAATCGTATGTCCAGCACATTCCTGAAGCGCACAGACTGTTATGCTCACTTTAGAACGACGGAATTTGTGCTTTTGTGGTCAATATAACTGTCGGAAATCGGTTACCATAGAAGGGAACTTGGGAAATTATTCATGTATATGCAATACCCATTCAGGCATTCATTGCATAATAGTAACAGGAAATTTGCTACAGTAGTAAAATCACTAATTAAAGAAAGGTATTACTGAGCTAAGGTGGCATAAATGGTATGGTGACGTAATGAGTCACGTGCAGCAACCTTACAAGGAGGGTAGAGGAAGGAGTTGGGGAGGGGGCAAGTATTTTAACGCGACGCCCTGTTAATCAAAACTCGGGTTCAGCATGCTCACTTGAGCGCAGGCTCTTGCAGTTTACATAAGATATCATCGCATACAGTTCGTCCCCTTGTTATTCATGCATCAGCATTTAAATATCCCAACCCTGGAAACAACATCGCTTCTTGCTTGCTTGACACGGTGTAACATTTCGGGGCAGTTTCTGCGAAAACATCATTCTACATGCAACACTTCACCACCCAAAAAGACATGTAAACACCTTTTTTGGAGGGGAGGGGGGGGTGGCGGAACGTTGAAGCGCACGACGGCTCGAAAAAATAAGAATCGGAGAGAGACTCAAGCATGAGAATCTGAAGGAAGTGGCTCCTCTTACATTGCACCACGTTACATCGATAGGAGGCTAAGCGCATCGCCACGCCTATAAGTCGTGGGCAAATTTGCATTTCCTTCCTGCCTGGTAGGATCACGTACGAAGAAGAGCGCCGGCACCCTGCGGCCAAGTGCACGAGCCCTAACCTTCCTGGTGTCCTCGGCAGGTCTTGAAACGTGAAGGCACACACAAGTCAGGGTCATGGACTCTCTGAACTCGGAGTCACGCATGGCGTGCCGGGGCGATTGCCAAGTCGGGAGGTTCACGCCCAGGAAACGCTGCTCCGGCGGGTGACCGGCTGTGTTTCTTGCTATTTCAGCTTCGTTCTCCCCCCCGCCTCTGCACTGCAGCCCCCTGAAATATTTCTCGGCTCCCAGCGAACCAACACCTGCTGCTCGCCAGGCAACGACTGCATGTCATTACGTGCAGCGCGAGCCAACCTTGGGAGTGAATGACTTCCTAGACGTGCTTCCTGCACGCTCGTTTCTTGTGGATCCTACCAAAGCGACCATTTGCTTTCCATCTTGCTTTTCTCTCGTTCATCTTAAAAGCTCGAAACACAGGGGGAGGCTTTGGTTAAGACTCTTATTTTTCTGTAGTAGACGAATGATGCATTCTGGCTCCGGGGCAGCAGGCGACATGCTGGGCTGCTGTTTTCGGCCGTCTGGTTAGTAATGAATAGTTTTCTGAAGCCGGACGACAGGTTTTCCTGGTTTAGCCATCTTCCGTCCAAGCTGGCCTGCGAGAATATAGGGAGGGACGTTGTCCAGGTCTTTGGCTGTCACGTGGTTAGCATGCAATCATTTTTCTTTACTTCAGGTTCAGTTGGTGCGTGAAGTCCGGGACTAGAGGAGTTCTTGATCGCTGCGTTTTAGGCTTAGCACTGATTTTGTGCGACACCACAACTAAGCAAGCGAGAGAAAAAAAAAAGAAAACTATTGACTGTGTCTTTAGAGCATAAACAAAGAAAATACGTTGGGCGTCATTTGTGACTGTAACCGCATTTGGATGGCTCAAATTGTGTTCTTTCAAGACTCTGTCACTCTCCGGAATTCCGTTCTTATTAAAAATGTTGCGTACAACCCAGTAAGACTTAGCCTTCATTCTGTACGAAGTGTTGATGCCATCATCTGTGGCAATATGGGAGTTTTCTTCCACTGTTTTATGAATGTTTGCGCGCCACTAATGAGACATCTAGTCGTTATGTGGCACAGCCTAGTTCTTAATATTATTGGTTGTAAGCCGAGGAACATTGCTGAGGATAGTTTGCCTGTGCAGAAGTGTGGACTGGTTGTTTAGGTTCATGGTGGCGAATTTCACGACAGAGGACACACAAATAAATAGTATAGAGTAGAAAAGAGTTTCAAAGACATTCTTGAAGCTCTTTCGCTTAATGATGTGATCATACGTTAAAGCTAGAACTTGTTCACGAAGCAATTAAGACAATTTGCTGGCAGCATAGTTTCTTTCATGTAAATACAGAGGTGGAAGAAGTTTTATAGTGGTGTTAGAAGAAATTTATTTCCATATAGCTCAGTACATATCTGACGCACGATTTGATTATAGTAACTTCTTTATCTATGGTATATATTTGCTCTTTTAAAAACGTAAAATAATACTTTCCCACTGCTTCATGACAAGAAAGTTTTGAAAGGGGCCTCAACCAATTCAGTGTGAGTTTGTCGGAAGAATAAATGGTGTTAAGTGCTCTTTCTGGGAGCTTGACCTTAACCATTCATAATTTGAAGACACTAATCTAGACATTGCTGTTAGTTAGGAAAATAGGCACGTGTCGAGAACGTTTTGTCATGAACCTTCAACGTGTAGTTGGGATGACTGTCAGTGCACGTTAAAAAAAAAAACACCAGATGGGTAAAATTTTTCAAGCTCTCTACTATAGTGTCTCCCATTAATATATCGTGTTTTCAGGATGTAATACCACACTTTATTATTATTATTATTATTATTATTATTATTATTATTATTATTATTATTATTATTATTATTATTATTATTATTATTATTATTATTATTATTGTTGTTGTTGTTATTACGCCAATGTGTCCCTTTATTAATGTGACACATTACCAAGGGTTTCGTTGCCGGAAGTTCCCTCTTGGACAACAACAACGAAAAAAGTATTGACATTAGCAACTGTGCTTTCGTCGCTTGATTTACTATGTACAGGAGCGTTCCGGTATCTTGACCATTTTGATTGTTTGTTTTCATCCCCTTGCTACCGTGTGGCACCATGAAACCGAATCACAGATGTGTTTAGACAGTTGTGCTTTTGACGGTTCGTGGCTGTCAATGTCGTTGAACTTCAACGTGTGAATAAACTCTAAAATTTACGACAATGTACACAGCTCACCAGGTTTACACGTTTAAAACAACAAGTGGCCCGCATTTATGCTAATCTGCTCGGGTATTATAAGCTTGAACGATGAAGAGCAGCGGTTACATATCCATGCGGCAACGAAAGGAACATTGCCGATAGCGTGAATGGTTTAATTTCGGTAGTAAATAAGACGATGATTCACTATAATGGATGACGGAAATAGCAACAATCCTGTTACCAGGGCTACATAACTATAGCCTTCTACGAAAAGATATGGGTTGCCTCTTTTAGTTGCGTGTCGCATTAGTTGGGATCATCTAATTTCTGATATAATCCGCGCATTGTCACAAAGGTGCCATGGTGTAAGAATATGCAGTATCTTACCTCATCAAAAAGTATATGTACCTACGTGTTACATACTGGGTAACGGTCGAACGCAGCCACTCCTTCGAAAAATGTAGTTCTACTGAGCTGTAGCCACTTCTGTATCATAAACTCTCCATGCTCGAGTATTTTTTTCTCATATCTGATGTCACGTTTTCTTTAAAATATCAGGTGTGTAGAATATTACGACGGTTCCCCGTTTCTGTCCTGAAAATGAGCAACAGGCATCTTATCCTAGAACCATAACCTTTGTGACTATGTCGTAACAAAAAAAAAAAGAAAGAAAGGAATTGCTCTCTCTTCATGGCAGCAGTCGAATGAATCTAAAGCATCCGTGTCCGCATTCCAGGACGGGTCACCTTGTTTTCGTGAAGGCTCGCGAAGGAAAATGCTACGAAGGACCCCGTGATACCACCGGAACGCCACGCCACACGGGATGGCCCTTTTTAAAAACAAAACTACCAAACAGGAGTTTGTGTAAATCTGGTTTCGTGGCCCGCATTCTCTTATCTCGATAGGTCGTTAAAAAAGTCGACCACACTTCCTCCACTTTGTTAGTCTTTCGGTCGGCTTCGTCCACTCGGCAAACCAAGTTTCGAGACTTTGTAGTACGAGTATTTGTATTTTCACGTTTGTTCAATTTAATGTGTGTATGCCAGGTAAAAACAAGACATGTATTTTCGCTCCTCGCATTTACAATGGCGGTTGAGACGACTGTACACAAGAACTGACGTTTCATTTAAACATCGACAACTTCCAGTGTCCCTTCAGACACTTTGTTGTATGTATGGTCTGGTCGGGGCTGATGCATCCCGGATGACCTTTCTGGGATTGACAGTTCGTGTGTGCTCAAACTAGTCGGTACGCTTTGTATGCGGCCATTGCGGAAGTTTGACTGACCTCTAAAGACAGTCGGCGCCTATACCGCGCAGATAAAAGAAATAGGCCGCCGTAGAGGGAGCAAGATGAACGTTGTGTCCACAGGTACCAGTCTACTTGACCTGTAGCTGAGTCGGTCAGATGGCTTCTTTGTGTGTGCTGGGCTGTCGTTTCAATTGTTCGATTACAGCGATGTTTCGGGGTGACCTGTTTGAGCGTTCAAATCGATGACCCGTTGCCCTCTAAAGGAAATCCGTGCGTATGTGGAACGCGACGCGCCTGTTGCGGAATGTCCTGTAAAAGCTGCATAGCTAAATCATGTTTCCTTGAACTTATGTCGTGAGATTAGCGATTGAACTTCTTGTAATGTTCTTGCTGAAATAAGGTTCAATTGTGCGAACAACTTGAACAGTCGCTTCTTTTGTTGGCTTTTTTTTATTTCCTCTTCCGATAATTCCTAAATACTTGCCAGGACACTGTATTCATCCGAGCAAAACTAAAATCGTATTAACATGAAAGAAACTAAAGTAAAATTATTAGCGAACTTGTTTGTTAACACACTAAAGCATTACTGAATAAGAGACGGTTGTTTAGGCTTTGCATATGTCTTCAGCCTCTAAAATCTCAATTTTGCAGGCTTGGAAACAAAAAGCAGTGACGAGTGCCACAAATGCTCACCGCTTCACATTTCCGAGTTACTATAAAAATTACTGAAGCGAAGGTTGTTTGAGCTTTGCACATGTCATCTTGTAGAATGTCGCTGGGTTGGACACAAAAAGCAGCGAAGAGTGGCACAAATATGTACAACTTTAAACATTCTAGTTACATTACTAAGATCACGGTCAACTTTGTCCTATATATGTGCCTCACCGCCGAAGCCACAGCCCAGAAGGAGCCTCTGGGAAATACTATGAAATATGTTTATTTTCTCTAAGGTGTGGGATGGTGTTTTGTATTACAAGCTGCAGCAGGAGAACTGTCTGGCACACATCAATTTGCGAATAAATTTGACAGTCCTTGCTTTTTACTGTATTTGGTACGGCCGCAACATAAAATGTCCCATTTCTCCTGAAAAAGAAGAAAAGAAGCTAATTGAGTGGCATTCGAGCCATTCCTGGCTATGAGCATAGTGCATAATTTGCTTCTCCGGTTGAATTTTTGCCTCAAGTTCTTACGTCTGAGAACAATTCGTTTCGTTTTCGTTTATTAGTACCTCAAGGGTCCCGAGGAACAGTACGTGAGGGGTGGGCAAAAAAAAAAAACATAACAGATGAAACAAAAATAAGAAAGCAAAGTGGCACAAACAATAACAAAATTTAGAAAAACAAGATAGAATGGCAGATAAGTGAAACGCACCTAACAGAAGGCCACGATTTAATTACAGCCAGAATGAGATGCAAAATATTTTAGAAAACGGACTGTAAGAGAACAAAAAAGACTATATAGAGCCCGATAACGGTGAAAGGTTGGTAACCTACCTCACTACGGGGGCTTCGAAGACATAATGTTTCTTCTGAAAACTTGCCTAAGCACTTGGTCATCGCGTTTAGGTTAAACGAATACGTTGTTGCTGTTTAGCATAGCTAAAAAGAGCCATCGTTTGCCATCAATTTGTCATCACAAACCAATACTTGTTCAATGGAAAATACATATAATATTATCGAATTCACTTAAAATTTTCTCTGAAAGCGCTCAAGAGGCGCGAATATTTTTTGCAAAAACTTAATCGTTCAACTATATCTGGCGTACGAAATTTGATTAAAAATATCACGAAATCATCTGCACAAGAGTCCGAAAATCAACTTGATTTTTTGCACGAGTTTTGATTTTTTTTCAATTTTTCATTCTCAAGCTTTTTCTTTCTTCATCTTCCTTATTACTTGTTATAAATCTACTTCTAAATTTTGTGCTATATAGGATACTGAAGTTTAAATAACTGATATGACACTATGAAACGACAATTTTTACTGAGCGACAATTTACATTGTGGGAATCAGCATTTAGGCAGAAAATTTAATAAAGAAATGGATATGCATTGCCTAATTTCTGAATGATTTTACCAAGCATGTCAAAAGTGCATAGTTGGTTTTTACTGTTTCTAACTGTAAAACCTTCTCCTAGGCCCAATCTGCTCCGTAGCAATTACGAGAAATAATCATTCCTAATTGTAAGACAACCACCGAGAGCAAAATAGAAAAAATAAACAAACTAATTGCGGGGGAAGAAAAAAAAAGATGTGGTATAGCACACTGCCATTTTCAGAATAAATTGCATTGAGCAAGTCCTAGGTACCAGGATTTTCAGGCTAGTGTAAGCTCCGAGAAAAATTATCAGAATATATCTGAAATTAGACGCACAGCAGCAATGTGATAATTATACCGGTTTAAAATTTGTTATATGAAAATTTTTAAAAGTACAAGAGCAAATTATAACCATTTCGCTGAGTCTCCACAGATAGCTAAATGTGTAAAGGCTTCGAATGCACCATTATCGCCATCAGTAGGCCATTTCCATGGGCTTAAAAAGCTAGACTAAGGCATTGAACCACAGAAAAAGTTTTTTTCACAGTTCCAGCTACGCCAAAGGTAACATCAGACGCTCAAATATACAGAATTTTGAAGTCGTTACCAACCGGGTCCCTGTAGCTGAATTTTAGGCAGGTGCCCCACCGTGGTCGGTGGTCTAGTAGCTAAGGTATTCAGCTGCTGACCCGAAGGTCGTGGGATCCAATCCCGGCTGTGGCGGCTGCATTTCCAATGGAGGCGAAAATGCTGTAGGCCCGTGTGCTCAAATTTTGGTGCACGTTAAAGAACCCCAGGTAGTCAAAATTTCCGGAGCCCTCCACTACGGCATCTCTCATAATCACTAGGTGGTTTTGGGACGTTAAACCCAACATATCGACTTTTAGGTAGGCATGGCATATAAGGATTTTCCACTGTATCTATACATCCGACATATTCCTGTACTTTGTGCTCTCAAATATACTCCACTCTACTTTCGCGGCGTTGTACGTCATGGTTGCTTTTCTTCCTAATATGTTGCTTCGGCAATATTGGTCCGAAAATTCCAGTTCCCAGAATTTTTTTAGACGTCGAAGACGTTAAAACTTCTAAAATTTTGCTGGGATAGGCTGCAACATTATTTGCTTGGGTATGCTGTAACAGTAATTGTTCAAAGACCGAAAAAAATTCGACATATCCTACGTACCTTGGGAATCGATGTTATTTGAAGATGCAAATAGAAGATGAATGTGTTTAATTTTTGTATTGAATGAGACGTTTAGAAGTGGTGCCAAATATTTGTACAAATCTACGCACAAACATACGTTAAACTACCGCATGTGTTTTACATCAGCAGTTGTTTACAGTAGCGTAACGACGCTAACAGCCCCATGAATATTATCAATAACAGAAGCGGTAAGCTGGTATGAAGCGATGGTGTTTGCAAAGATTCGCGCGAGGATGGTAGCCCTCAACACTGCTACAGAAATGAACATCAGCGGATGACACCTAACTAATATTTACGTTAACCTGACATGACGTCTGTATTGCAGGTGTACATATGTATTGTTCATAAAATTTGGATAACCAGTACTGCAACCACAGTTGACGTTACAGGAACATTAGGGTCTATTTGAAAAGTATATCCGAACTGGTGTGGTTCTGTTTTAGAATATTTCATCGCCATGCAGAACGCTAAGGTTTGATTCCTGCTAGGACACTGACATTTATTCTTCCCTTCGCTAGGCCAAGGTTGCCTATGGCAGCTATTAAGTTACTCGTGTGTGTTCTCGCCATTGCTGGGTAGATATTTATTTATTTATTTATTTATTTATTTATTTATTTATTTATTTGTTTATTATTTTTTTATTTCCAAATACTGCAGCCCAATACAGGGCTATTGCAGGAGTGGGGTACATTTACATGAACAAAATACACTGATTACAAGGTTGACATAAAAAAAAAAGATTTATTGTAACAGTGCGTCTACAAATTCCGACAATGATAGTTCACGAATACCACCGGGTAAGTCATTCCACATTTCAATAACTCTAGGAAAAAAACTGTTCTTGAAAATGTTCGTATGTGTAAAGAAAGGCTTTAAGTTGAGGCTGTGGTAACGTCTAGTTGAAAGAGTATCAGCATATGAGATGTAATCATCTGAAGATAGTCGACAAGATGAGTGAAGAAATGAATGCAATAGCTTCAAAGAATCGGTATCCCGTCTGGTGGATAAAATAGAGAGGGATCCATGTTTCCTGTCCTGTATTTTTTCTGGTGTTGTAAGTAAGTTCACTATGGAAGAAATTATTATGCTGGAACAAAAAAATTTCACTCGTGTACCTTTGATGATTTTTGTTTGAATGCAAAAGACAGCTAAGTACTTATTCATGTAAACAGCACATTACATGCAGGTACTCAACGGTTAGTATGATGGCACTAGAAGAATGAAATCATTCACGATGCTTGTTTGATCTGACAAATTATTTTATTTGCGTTCCTGTGGTGAGAAATAAATAAAGTATGGCTTGAAGCTAGATGGCTGAAAGGCGATACGGTGGTCCGATGGTCCTCTTCGTCACGTTATGGCCTCTTCTGTCTGGTTTCCCTGGCCCACCTGAAAAAAAGTAAAAATTATTTCTGATTGTAGAGGCAATCACGTACTCAGGCACGCACACGCACAGCAACATCTTTTCCCGAGTCAGTATTTGGCCGTGGCCGAATGAAACCCCAGAAATATAATTCAACATGTTAGCGGGAAAAAACAAAACTTGAGACAATACAGTTTGGATACAAAGATATTATCCGTAACGTCCTCATGCATCTGATGTGAATGAAGCGTGCGATAAGATTTGTTACACTTTAAAATCTTTGGTTTTATTTCATGTTGAGTTACAACATTGTCGAACACAATAAGAAGTGATTGATGCATACTTTTTAATCCGTGCATGTATTATGATTACTTCGTGAAATGATTATAACACTAAGTTAAGTAATTCAGTTGCCTTTAAATTAGCGTGTTGAATTTCCTTGGCTCCGTGGCTATGGAAGTGAATTATGGTAGTTGAGTGCTTGATTACGGATTCTGACGGCCGTTTCCAACTTGGATTGTGGGAGTGGGCTAACTAGCCCAAATTACATCTGTTCTCAAAAAGGGTGCGCTTTATCATACTACAAGTTGTCGTTATTTTTTCTGGGCCTCTCGCTACTACTTCTCTGATAACATATGTGATGTTTTAGCAGTCTAAATCTCTCAACAGATTTTATGCTATTACAATATGGTATGCTTCATATACTTTTTTTTTGCACGGTAGCGCTATCTCGTTACAATCGTGAAACTAGTGAAACGTCCGATGCAGTGGGGACACTTCTTGTTTACTCCATTATCCATGAGCACATTTGCGCATGAGGGAAGCCGTAGCGGAGAATGGTAGATGAGTGTGAAAGTACTAGAATTTCTAAAGTGCTCATAAAATTCAAGTACAAAGACTCATCAGCAACTTTTCTACGTTTAGGAAAACTATGCAGCCACAATTGACTGATTACAAAGGGTTTTTCCACCAGAACCAGTGAGTGGTATGAAGCGGATATATTTTAAATAGGGATAACGAGAATTCACCACATGAAAATGAACAGTCAGGCTCGAGCTTGTGCGCTGTGTCCTGCGCCTCTCTACGTGAATGACAGTTAAGGAAAAAAGAACGATGGAGTTTATGACGGAAACAGAAAGAGGCAAGGATTCTGCACAATAATTATGTAACATGGTTGTTTGCTTATAATTTAGTGTGCAGTGAAGTACCCTTCAGTGAGTCTATAAACGCTTTTGTAGCAGTTGCTGACTTTGTCTGGACGGGTAGTGCGTACAATAGATGCATAACATTCGTACGGAGCGGAGACCGGTAATGGTGCTTCACGAAAATTGATTAGCACAATTTCTCATATCAATAATCGCTTCGTCAACCGACACCTCATGTAATTTATTACAGAGTACTAAAATACGAAAGAGCCACTCACACGGGATGATTTTGCGGACCAGGCTTCTCCATGTCAATCGACGCATGGTAGCTGTGTGTACCGTAGTGAAAAGCCATGTTGGTTCTCTTGCGAATTGGCCGTGGCATCCATGTTCGACTTGACTTTCAGCATGAACGGTTTGCTGTGTGCTGTAAGCAATGTTTTATTTTTTTGTCAGATTCAGTGACGACAAACGTTACCCTTTCCTAACAAACGTTACACTCCATTCTCCTAATATGGAACATATGAGAATAAACACACATTGCTTTATATAGCAACGCGGGAGGTAAAATGCCATGAGATTGCACACTTGCGCGGTATTTCTCACATTTGGTGACAACATAAGAGAGTAATCCGCAGCGTTGTCAGAAAAGCTGCTTCACACCTGCTTTACTATACCTCCAATGTCCAATATGTGGTTTTACGATATATGCCAATATTGGCAAGTTTTCCAGCCAGGTGACGCTGAGCTAACTCGCGTCTATTGTGAATCTAATAAATTTATTTCACTCACTCACCACAATAGTGCCAAAGAAAAAATGAAGCGGTATTGGCTGACAATATGATACAAATTTTACTTGACATAGGCAACGGGGCACTCGTATTGGTATTTTAGTGTTGTCATGAACACTACATGAATATGGGTACTAAACAGTCTAGAGTCGTATCCATGGCCAAGTGAGCAAAGCACACGTATACGAGCTGAAAAATCTTTTTTATATATTTTATTCATTGGTTGGTGTTTCCCTTTACTCTTTACCATGAGCAATACCGACAATAAAAGTTTTCGCCGAACGCTTAGTAGTAAATATTGACTATGGTAGTGCATAAATGTTGACATGAAAATGGTGGAATTTCAAATTGTATTGAAGTTGATTGGCTCGCCTAGCTCTCAGCACCACGACTCGGCAAGCAAGAGTGTCAGCTTGGGTCCACAATTTTTTTTTGATACGCCCTGTATTCTTGCTACCTGGTCAGCTGACTGTAATACGATAAGTTCCAGGGGTTCTTTGTAAGACGATCACTAGAGGTCATGCGTTTGTTCGATTTGGTTGCCGCTTAACTTGTGAACATTAAATAGCACTTCAGGTTCATATGACGCGTAATAAGCTAAAACGCTATAATTTCAACCACTTCGTCATCACCCGGAGTAGATGTGTACCGAATAATACTAAACGCCTAGTTTGGAGGGTCGACTCAACGATCTCTTGTTAGAGTTTTTTTTATAAACAGTCGTGGCACAATTGCTCGTTCAAAGAAGCAGTATGCTTTAGGTTTGTGTTTTTGACAGTGGCATACGGCAATAAGCCCGACTATTTTGAAAGTTTAGAGCATGCGCTTTCGGAACCTTTCTCACTCTTTAACAAAAGATTCAGGAAATATTGACTTTATTCTGAATTGATTAGTCGTTTTCTGAGGTCTAATCTAGCAAAAGACGCAATTTTTTACCTACAAACAGTGACAGCTGATTGACCGATTGATCTATTGATTTAATGACCCATTCATTTATTGAGTGACTCATCCCCAGCTTTGTAAAAAAAGCCCTTTTACACTTGTCCTACTATACTCCAACGTCCGATCTATACGATCTATGGCGATATGAAATTTTCTTCACCAGCTTAATGTGACCACCATGATGTCATAGGACTGGTTCACTATTGATTGATTGATTGATTGATTGAATGATTGACCACTTACATATGAGCACGTTCTTCTCGTGGAGTCTGGTGCCACAGAACCTGTCTTCTCCGGGGCCCATGCCGTACGTCGACCCTTGGTCGACGGTGATGAAGTCGTCGCGGCAAGACACCACGTTGTCTTCGTACGTCGGCTGTCCCCACGAGAACGAGGAGTTGGTCTCCGTCTCCCACTTGATGGAGCAGAAGTTTTCTTCCACGCGAAGACATATAGAGTAGCGTAGTCCACTGAGGTAGCGGACCTTGCTATCCACCGGTGGACCGTAGTTGAAGCTCCTCACGATGGCGCTTGGACTGCGGAAATACTGAAGGCATCCCGGAGGAACTGCAAAGATGAGAAATGTAAACATATATTTTTAGGTAGTCGTGAGGTTATTGGGGGAACGGTTAGCCTGAAAAATATGGTCCATAATCGTTCCCCGGAAGCGTCTCTTTAGAGGTCACGAATTCCAGAAGGTACGACCTAGTACAGTCTCTTGCGGAAAAGTAAGAACAAAGCAAGGCACTTTCTTTTGCGCCATCTGTGAGAACCTCTTTTGAGAACATTTCTTCGTCAACGCACTCTTCCCCACCTTGTAACGCGTTACCGCACTAGATAGAATTGTGCTGTTTAAGAGTACTATTTTCTTTTTTGTTCTTTAAGCATGTGGCGAAATGTGGTTAGTGCCCTGAAACGCATGCACTTACAGTACTCGTAACACGTTCAGTGCAGCGGTGCTTTTGTATTTCTATATCGCAGTTTGCTTGTATTTGCTAGCTTGCATTCATCCGAGCTACTTTTGTTTCGTAACTTTTTAGGGTCCAAAGAAGACGTCTGTAGACACTTCTTCACCATCTCGCTCTAATTGATTGAACTTTGAACTCAAATACTTCTAAAGTACAGTTTCTTGTAACAATTAACGTACGGTTTGCAGCGGTATATCTCTAGAATTTCTTGAACTGCATGTGTAGGATCGTTAAAATTCTTACAAGAGATATATTGCTTTTGGTAATGCACTGTATGAAATGCAGAGGTCTTGGTGTAGTACCACACATATATAACAAGAGATATCATCTTCATATCGGAACAGGGCGGAGAAGAATCACGAAGGAAGACTGAACAACACAACCACTGGGTGTTGTGCTGATACAGCGCTCGTGTTTTTCAGTCTTCTGTCGTGATTTGTCTCTGCGCTGTTTCGATCTGAACGCAAGCCAACTACCGCACAACTCTCCCTTTTGCAAGATATACCATTCCGCAAACAGACAGAAGTCAGCGCCATATGTGTGTGTCTATTTCCTAGGTGCTCCACTTCTTTCGCAGGTAAAATCTAGGCAGCATCCGCTAATTTTCTTGGTTTGCATTTGATATCAGGAAGGAGACCTGGCAAACCAGGGCGGGTGATTGCTCAACTTGAGCATCATGTGTGGCATTACTAATGCATATTCTAAATCAGTGTCTCTTTGAAAATGGCAATAAGAACAAGCGACACTTTCTTGTTGATTATAGCATCCTCAACAGGAAATCTGTGGCTAGGCCTGAAAGTACGCCAACCTTTGTGCACTTTTTCTGTCAAGCACTGTTGACCACCATACTTTGTGTTCTCTAGATCCTTATCCCAAGAAAACAGGGCTTGTAGACGTGTTGCGCCTGATAACGTTTCAAGTCCTAGTGCATTGATGAATGACAGGTCTTGAGGAATTAGTTGAAACAAGGCACATAAACTCCGAAGTTTAGTTCACCACTTTTGTGTAAATTGGTAAAGTAGTGCTTGAAGGATTATGCAGATAAGGTAAAAAAAGTAATTTGGCTTGCCGGCAGACAAGGCAGCGTCACAACACATCATGTACCTTGCCAGACTTTACGATTGAACCGTGGAGTACTTTTCCCAGCAGCAGGTTTGAAAATGCCGCCTGCTATACAGTGTAAGGTCTTAAAAGCTGTTTATATTTCATCTGAGCTCATGAGAAATACATCTGACTATAGCTAGAAAAAACCAGTCTCGGTCGGACTGTCCTGGAAAACATACCGATATCGAGGCTTCCACACTGAATCATGCTGATCTTGATTCTCCAACGCCTCGGGCGCTTGCCTCCTCGGCTGATGACGCTGAGCACGACTGGGTTGCCGGACTGTCGACCCATGTCAACGTACACTGCAGGTAAAAGAGGGAGTTGTTGATTATGCGTAGTTACCTGGATCTAACATTGGCACAACACAAATAATCTGAGTTCCGCAACTATAGTTCTCAAAAAAAAAAACCTCACGATCGGGGGCGAGACGCTTGGTTCTGAAGAAAGAGCGCAATTTGAGGGGGGGGGGGGGGGATGCCCAACGCTCTCGTTTATTCGCAGTTCATAGATATTGCTTTTCATAGTCATACAATTTCGCATGGCCTGCTGCAACTCCATAAAAAAAATAACGTCTTTCATCTTCGAACAAGTGCCCGCTCCACCGACGGTAAACTAGCACACAACAGTGGTCTCCCAACTTCGGCTTAATCGAAAGATACGCTTCATCAAGTACATTCTGTGATGTTACCATTTAACATTGAGCTCAATACATTTTCTTTTTATTTTCAGTTATAGTAGGCAAGCTCAGGTTACTTGCCTAGAGCGTGCATAAGTATTATAAAGTATATTATCTTGGAAAACAACTAAAGAAAAAAAAACACAAGACGTCCTATTTAGTAGCTGATGCATGAGAGACCTCGCTATTTTATAAACATATTAAGCACATATAACGTATAATTTGGTAGTAAATCATTAGAAAAGTCGGCATCAATTATCAGTACTCATGACAACAGTTACAATACATAGTAAGAGCCTTTCACACATAATGACTGTGCACAATGATTGCCGAAAAGAGGGGAGTATAGCAAAATTATTTTGCCAACTGTGTAGCATCAAATCTAACTCCTCCACTTGAATGAAGGTCCCAGTTCATCACAACTCATTAGCCATTAGCAATGCACCGCTTAATTTCTACTTCAGCGTAGGCGATGCAAATACTTGCCGAGCTTCTTTACAAGGCAAATTTTTTTCTTAAGTGTTTGTGCTTGTCTGATGGTTACTACAGTAATTAAATTTCAACACAACTTTACGGTACATCATGAGAAAACAAAGATTCCTGTTTGTTACTCGTTCAGTAATGACTAGAACAATTTTAATATCATCAATGTGACTAACTCTGAAGCACAATGGTAAGTAACGATACATAGTTGATGATGTGACTTCGTATACATCTCGCCAATGTACGATCTTTGCTGGAATTTGAATGCTTAAGGTTAAACAAAGATTATCAATTAGCCATTTGATACACATTGCAATTCTTCTAGACTATGGCCCGCTAATATCCTTCTAGAACATAGGAGAGGTTGCGAACTTTCGAGGCGACAATACAGTTGGCCTCTGAAGTTACTATTGTGCTACTCTGGCGCCCGTATTACAGCCGTAGGTGGCCTTTACTGCCATTCAACTAACGGCCGCAAATGTTTTTTTTTTTCGGCGCTGTTACAACATGGGGCACAGATCGCATACCACCTATATGAAAGTAGGTAAAGGTGCCTTAGGAAGTACTATCGCGGTAAACAAAAGTTTGACAGCAACCGGTTCTACTTACGGTGCTGGCCGTTGTTTTCGCCACAGAGCTGCGGCAGATTCTCGCCCACGGTGCTGCGCACCATGAAGGAGTCGACGTTGCACAGACCCTGCTCGTCGGGAGGTGCCAGGCTGAACTCCAGGAAGTCCAGGCGCAGCTGGCAGATGTCGGGCGTCTTGGTGATGGTCACCTCGCACGTGCCCGTGCCGACCTCGCCGCTAGGGTAGCTCGGGTTCACAAACTCGGTCTCGTTCACACTGCTCACCATGTTGCACGTGAAGCTCACTGTTGGCAAAAGTGAGGCCGGGGTCAAGAACCATGAGTAAGCATATTTTGGTTCAAGGACGTCGCCAGGAATTATTGTGCGTAGCTCTTTCCTGTGTTAGAACAGCATGACAGGTAATTTTATTTTTGAGTTAGGATGTAAACGTTTCACGGTGAGCAGGTTTGGTGTGTATAGTGTTAACACATAGCTTTTTTCCAGTGAATATATCTTCATTGCATTATAAACGCTATCCTACATGCGGACATGAGCGAGGCACACGCTTTAAAAGCAATTGATGTGTACCTTGTTGCATCCCTCGTAGCAGTGCCTCTTACAACTTAAACAATGCATGCTGCACAAGTTCTTGAAGTCACGGTTGCACACGAGGAACCTTGTAGCCCGTAAGACAAAAGTGGACAGTTTTGTTACTAATAGAATAGGGATCTGGTTTGTTCATTAGGAACTTGGTTTGTTGTCACCAACAAACCAAGGTCTTCCACACAACGTATTGCCACGTGTGAATCGTTCAACGGATGATTAAGTGATAAGGACTATCGCTTTCCCTTGCGTTATTTATGCTCACTCGGGGTAGTTATCATAAATTATGAAGTGCACGTCTTATCGAATTTCGCAGTAGGGTGTAGGTGGGCGGTGACTGGTCTAACGCGACTCGTTTTAAAAAATTAGCTGTGGGCAGCGAACGGATTTGATTCATCTTTTGTGTAGATGTGTGCTCGCAACACTTCCGGTGAAGTCGTTGTACTCTATTTGCTTTTCGTACAGGATGCGCAAGTTTAGTTTTTCGTGCTTATTTTCGCGTACCTGCATCGTACGTCAACCTAACGTGCATGCCGTAAGTGAAGCTTTTTAATGTGGCACCTTGAGGGTGCGGTAGTATGGTTGTCGCGTCAGTAATACGGTATATCAATAGATCAAAGTGGACGACGCCAGGAAGCAGGCAGAGGAACCCGTTAAACTCATTCATTCTTTCTGAAAATAGCTGTTTTGAACCACACTAGATTGAAGTTATGGCTCGTGACGCACAACTTATTGTTACCTAGTTTCTCGTGACTTTAAGTATTTCGTCGTTGAGATGACTAGGAGAAACTCTTTCTTACAGTACACTTCATGCCTGGGAAGGTGGAGCTGTTACATAAGTGACACAGTGTGCGTGCAATGCAAAGATAAAGTGCTGCCATTGTCGTAGTTACAACCTAATCCTAGAGTGGTTTTTTTTTGCATCTTCACTACTATTTCGCCATCATTCGTAACAAACGTGAGCTGTTGGTATCCGCAGGCACAGGTGCGATGCCCTGTATTTCCAAAGCTTAGACTTATGAGCTTCATATGAAACAGTATTTTGGGGGTTCCTAAATATTCTCGCTGTTCTGTCTACAGACGCGTTTCCTTTATACTACTGGTTCCTGATTGCGTACTATGATGCAAGGAGATATTGGCTGCGAAAAGCTCGTACAGGCCGCAGCAAAATAAAACACATTCAAGACGCCGATTTCACTTCGATAGTGAGAAATATATCAGGTGATGAACACACGTGAAAACGGGTTAGGTAAAGAATAATGCACCAGATGCCTATTGTACATTATTACAAAAAGTTGAGAACTCTAATGAATATCACCCCTGTGGCGACTTGGACATTTTTACATGGCTTGTTGGTGGACCAGTGGTGTATTGACAAGGTATCAGCTTCTCAGAATTACATGAAAGCTTTGTTTGTGACAAACATAAAGCTTCCTAACTAAAAATAATCGTTTAGTAAGTGTATGTTTTGACAGGAAGATACAAATAAGATAAAAGCAGAAAGAATAATCCAAACCAGATTTAGCTGTTTACTTGTAAACTGCGATATTATAAATAAATGAATGCGATGTCGTATTCAACGCCTTCGTTTATTTTTACTGCGTTTTACATTATTCATTCTACTTAATTAGTCTCAGATTTGTTTTGAATGATTTTAAATATTTCACATCACAAAACAACAGGCAGGTGCTACTGTGAACGACGCCGTAGTGCAGTACTTCCTGTTACCTCATGTGACATAACAAAGCATGCTCACAGGACACTCAAATCGCTCTTTCATTTCAACTGAACTTAACCTCATCCACAGAAATGCCGGTACCCCAATAACGCTAATCAAACAACATATCCACCTTTTTTATACATGCGAATAGTTACCACATGAAGAGGTTTGTTCGAAATAAAGACAGCAACAGGAGAGCTCACAGTTGTGAAATTAAGCCGAATGCTTACAGCATATCTCGCTACTAATATGCAGAACACTCACCTCTGCAGCATACTCCGTAGCCTTCGGCGCATCGTCCTATGTCGGTGCCCTGTTTGGCACCGCACTCCTGCTCGGTGACGCACGTCCCGTTCTGGCCGTATTTTCCTTCACACGCTTGGTTCCGGTATCGGAGAAACGTGAAGTATCCACCTGCGAGAAAACGTCAGTACGCAATTGATATTCGTTCTCCATGAACAACAGCACAGCGACGTCTCAATGTAGTCGACGCAGTCGCGGTATGTGCTTCGCGTGTCATCGTCTTTGCTTGGTTTTCCCTGTCATTATCGGGTTCTGCCGTTCGCGATGGAGCCACTGTAACTGGACATTTAACCGAAAACTGCGACTTCGGCGGAACATGGCTTCCATTTGCGTTAATTTTTCGACGCTTATTATTTTGTAAGAACAAAAATTAGATAACGACACGTCTTTAACGACAGTGCCTACACGGCATATTGCCGTCATGTATGCAGTTTTTATATGCATTTTACACTGAACAGCGTATGCTCAGAACCTCTTCAATTTTCCCTGTGTCACAAAAAGTTTCAAGGGCCAGCGCAGACTTCGGTTGCTGGCCCTGAATATGATTGATTTTCAGTTGCTGTAATTCAGAGTTTCTAAGAGAAGTTTATGCCCTGATGTTCCAGGTAGCAATCAATCTTTGAACGTGTACTCACTCAATTGAGGCCTGGACGTCTGTGCATCGACGAGGCCCAGCAAAGCAATGCCCACAAGAAGAGCCCAAAAAATTCTCGGCATCTGTAAGCAAAAGGTCACTGTTTAGACATGCTAACTGTGGTTCAACATAATGAACTATGGTACACTATGGTGATCTGTGGTACACAATGATGAACTGTGGCACAATATACTAACTATGGCACAATATGCATCACAATTATTAACGCTCTGTGCCTGGACACTGACAACAGGCTTCAATTGCACAGTGGTCATTCGGTAATCGGAGCTATATATTACATGGGTGTGTAATTCTTGGCCTACTCTGCACATATATTGGTGTGCTCATGAGATGCTATATTGAGGAGCCCCGGTGCCTTTTAAATAATTTTAGCTTTGAAAATTTGTTGTCACTGCAAATATTGACTGGCGAACATATGATTTTATAGCTCCTGTAGTTTAGCTGAGAGTAAGACCTACGACAGAACAACAAAAGGAAATACTTGTGTGACTGAACAATGGATTATTTTCTGTTGGACGTTAGATGCCGTAATTTTAAATTGTCTCCACAAATTGGCATTTTTGCGAGCTCTTTCTTGAATCGGTATAGGTGCGTCAATTTTCTCGATATTGTAGTAATTAAGATCATTTGTATATCGAAGGAGTCGTCACGCAGCCAGATTTTATTCATTCGGTATTGTGAAGCTACTGCGTGAACGATGCTAGATGGATCATACTTGTAAAAGATGACACTCTAAATGTTATTATAGACGAATATGTCTTATTGATGACGACAACGCAAGGGAAAACGACACATCATATCGATCAGTAGTGCACAGGCACTTATACGATAAATCGAGTCTTAGAATATCCAAGCAACATCCAAATAGATACTAGTTGTGACTTTGCCATCACAAAAAGCAGAGCCTCCCTACCTGCCAGCTAATTACTCTACTTTCATGAAGCAACGAAGTAGGAGATAGCTGCATAACATGCAGCTTAGGACAATTTTGAAGGTGTGGGAATGATTACTCTTACGCTGATTTCTAACAGCGGCTTGTACCAAGCGTTGATATATCGCCCTATTAAACCGCCAATGACCGAAAGTACACGCTCCGATTAAGTACACGCGATGTAATTAATGGTCCTTCAGACCGGACGCCAGCGGCCCGCGACAGCCCTGGAGCCATACAAGTCGCATCATGGCTGTCAAAAGCAAAGCAAAGCTCCGTGAAATAAGGGGCTCACCTTGCGTGTCGGTTGGGCCGAATTCAGTCTGGGCGCTGCAGACCAGGACTGAAGCGGCCGCCGAGTCAAGGTGGTCGTTTTAAGGCCGCAGCTTCGTACTCCGGCGCTGCCTCCTCCCGGAAGCCAACCGCGGGAGAGCAGGTCACACAGCCGAAACGTCGCTTTACTCTTGCGTTCATCTTTTTTGCTTATTTCTCTCGCCGCCGCCGCCACCGCTGAGGGCAAGAAGATTTTCACGGTCAACGATCCTGCACGTCCTTCCACTTCCTTCCTCCCCGAGCGTTACCTGACGCTGTTTTTGGTTTTGACCTGTTTGTGCTTTGGTGTTCTTTCTTCAGTTTGAGTTTGTGTGTGCTTGTTTTCCCTTGGTTTAGATGTGGTTTTAAACATACCTGGTTGTGTGTGTGTGTGTTTTTTTTTTGCTCAGGCAGGCCCTCCTCGTTACCCAGCCGGTTCGCTTTGTGAAAACTTTTGTCGGGATGGTAAACAATGATAACATTCACAGAAATGTAAGAAGAAAAAGGCTTTTTTTTTTGCTTTTGCTGAAGTGTGCTTTCTTTTCGTGTGATTTTCGGTTTGAGTTTTGTGTTGTTTAGCTCGGCTTAGATGCAGTTTTAAAGCAAACTTGGTTGTATATTTATATATTTTTGCTCAGACAGGCCCTCCTCATTACTGAGCCTGTTCGCTTCGTGAAAAATTTCAGTGGGATGGTAAACAGTGATAATTCACAAAGACAAAAAGTGGAAGACTGATGTTTTTTTTGTTGCGTTGTGCTTTCACGACGTTTTTATTTGAGTTCTGTGTTGTTTTTCCGCTTTGTTTAAATGCAGGTTAAAGATGCAGGTTAAAGATACCTGCTTGTCATTTTTGTATTTTTCAGTATTTTATGAGACAATCCCACCTCATCACTAGGCTTCTTCAGTTTGGGAAAACGTTTTGGTGTAAAGGTGAACTTTGATAACGCTCAAGGAGATATGAAAGTTTGGCTGGTGATGGTTACGTTTTTTTTTTCGCTGAAGTGTTTGTGTTTTCTTGTGATGTTTTGTTCAAGTTCTGTGTTATTGTTTTCACTAAACTTAAGTGCAGTTTTAAATATAGTAATGCACTTTTTTTTTCTTCTTCTCTCAAGCGGGGCCTACACATTACCCCACCTGTTCACTTTACGAGAACTCTTGGTGTAACGGTAAACACTCATAACATTCAGAGAGGTGTAAAAAGTCACCTGGTGGTGTTCTTTATTTGCGCTAAAGTACGTTGCCCTTTCGTGTGTTTTCAGTTTTAATTTTGCGTTGTTATTCTCGCTGTGCTTAGATGCAGTTTAAGCATACCTGCCTGTTTTTTTTTTGTTCTTTTTCTAGGCAGCCGAAACTCATTATCTGACCTGTATGCTTTCCGAAATCCTTTGGTGTGAAGGTTGTCAAAAGAGATATCAAGCGGTGTCAAGAAAGAGAGAGAGAGAAAAAGAGATGGAAGGAATGCGCAACAGAGACAACAAATAAGCCGCCGAATCCACTACGATACCTTGGTAAAAACATTTTGCCTTTGTCTAGAGTGATAGAAAGAGCCAAATTTAACGTAGATGAAGACGGGATGACAGAAGAAAATGGGATAGAGGAATACTTAAAGAGCAACCCCATCACTTTTTATATCGAGCAAATGACACATGAAGGTGGAAGAAATTTTAATCATTTCAACTGTATCGGCAGGCGCATCATAGTTCAGGTGAAATGGCAGCGCACGTTAACCAGTAGCTGGAAAAATCGTGTACATCCTTCCTAACGGTCCTTTCCGTAATTTTAGATTACTCTGTGTGATATAAAATACGAAACCAATATACTAACATGACAACAATAGACATGACATCTACTTGGCATGTGTGAGTTTTTGGTAATGTACATTTCAAGATATTATCGGAAGTACGACACGAGAGTGTCTTAAAATCCAGCAGTGGAGACACTGACATCTAACTTGTGTGAAAACTACGGCAGAACGAACACTTTTTGACCATGCGTGGGGCTTAAAAAATTACGAATCAGACAGTATACTGATGCATTCGCCTAAACCTCTTCAACTACCATGTCTCCTCAGCATCATATTTGCATAATCTCCTATAAAGGTACGAAAATGCCATGAAAAATACCTTCCCGCGACAACGAGTAAGTATGACTATACGCCCATGATGCCTAAATGAATAACAATTACTCAGTACATTGATGCTATCGCCTAAGCCTCTTCAACTACCACGGTTTCTTTGGCATAATATTTGCGTAATTTCCTATGAAGACACGTAACTGGCATGAAGAATGTTTTCCAGCAACAACGAATAAGTAAGACTGTATGATTATGATGCTTAAAGGAATAAAGACCACTCAGTATAATGATGCTATCACCTAAGCCTCTTTAAGCACCATGTTTATTTACCATCGTATTTTTATATCCTCTTATTCAGAGATCATACTCACATAAAAAAAATGTTTCAGCAAAAACTATACGTGGTGTCCCACGTAACTTTTGCCAAAGTTAAAATATATGACGGAACACGTGATTACAACGCGACCAAATGCATGTTGCTCACCATTGCCTGGAGTTAGTCAGACTATTTTTTGTGTTCTCCTATATTGCCTAATTAGATCTGTTCAATTAACTAACTTTCGAAAAAGCGAGGGTGGGTAAAAAATTTTAATCAGAAAGTTGTAGATCGATTTGCAAAACGTCCAAATAGATAGTTTTGAACTTTATATGTGTTATGTATTAGTGTTTTTCTTCTAATTGCAAATGCCCGCGAAATAAAAAAAATATAACTTGAGAAACCCCGCTCGCGAGTCAGTGCGCATGATGATTCTAATGCTCCCTAACGTACCGCTTACAAACGACACGCCTCCATCGCACCGGTTCATGACAGCGATAAGCAGTCACAGCAGTTATCGTTTTTGTGGCCGATAGCACAACGTGTTCATTGTAGAGCCACCAATATTGTTGCGGATACAGAACAATGGGGATAATGCTATGGTCGTTCATACGCGGAAAGTTAGAGAGCGCCAGAATCATCGTGCGCACTGGCGCACGAGCGGATTTGTCACGTGGTATTTTTTGTAATTCGAGGGCATTTGTAATTAGTAAAAAAAACACTAATACTTGACAGACATTAAGTTAAAAGATATGTATTTGGACGTTTTGCAAACCAATCTACAACTTTCTGAATAAAATTCTTTATCCATCTTTGTTCCTTCAAAAGATAGTTAATTGAACAAATATAAATAAACAATATTTGAGAACACTAAAAATTTGGCAGATCCCACGTACCTGGGAATTGACGTGATGCGAAGCATGTTTCCAAAGTTAGTTAAATAAACAGATTTAATTAAACAATATTTGTGAACACTAAAAATTTGGCAGATTCCACGTACCTGGGAATTGACGTTATGCGAAGCATGTGGAGGGAAGGTGACTGTGTTGCAATTTTTTTATTGAGCAACACGTCATGAAGTGACGCTAAATATATGAACGAATATTGCACGCACAGACATATGTTGAAGAGTTACAGATGTGTATATAACCACTTTTTTCAACTTGCGCAACTATGCCAATTAAAACATGTGCATTAGCAACACCAGAAGCTGATAAGAAGCGCTGATGCTCGCGAGCATGCTGGCCATGGACACTGCTACATAAGTCAACTTTAGCGCATGGCAACTAACCACAATCGAAGTTAACCCGACGTGATGGCTGTATCAAAGGAGTACATATGTGAAGTTTACAAAATTGGGTAGGAAGCGCTGCAATCACTAATAACGTTTCATGAAGATAAGCGTCTATTTGAAAAGTAGCTCAGAGATCTGGCATGGCTCTGTGGTACAATGCTTCATTGCCACGCAGAATGCTTGGGTTCGATTCCAGATGGGACCCTGACATTTATTTTTCGAATTCATTGCGTCGACGCTACCGATGTCACCCATTACTTAACGCTCACGAGTTAAAATTACCCATGTCTGTTCTCGTCGTTCCTGGGTAGATACGAAGTGTCAATAACCTGTGGCACATAGCCACATACCATCGGCACATACCCGCCCGTGGGTATGTGCCACTGTCTGGCGGGAAAAGTTCGAGGACGTAGGCGACGAGATTGTGACAATATTCATGTCCTGACCAGCGCGGCAGATTTGTCAAACCATTTTACCCTCCCAGGATAATTTTGGTTCATGCCAAATTAATGGGGTGACCACGAGAGCACCCAAGCGTAAGCGGCTTGATAGATAGATAGATACGCTCAATGTCACCGAAGTTCGCTAAGAAATGCTTCGCATTTAAAAAATAGTCGAACTCCAGGCAACGGTAAGCAACACGCATTTGGAATGATGCAACGATGCCCGTTGCAGGTGTGTTGGCTTGGCAAGAAGTGGTTTTTATTCGCCTGTATTCCTCAAGGAATAAACAGTTGCCAGTGAGCGCCAGCTTTCTCTATGTGTTTTACCGTATTTCAGTGTGGTCGTGTTAACCTCCCTGCCTTCTCTTTTGTTGTTCTCGTCCTTCCACTGTGTCGTTATGCTGGTGTGAGCCTCTAACTGTCGTGTTTATTTGGCTTCCATATTTGCGTCATCATATAATCATACACGCAGTGACGACACCGGCACAAAAATTACATCGCGACAACGATTGCATGAAATTGTATCGTTCGCGACCCACCAGTCCACTGATGTTATATTTTCTCAGCTTCTCCTACTATTATCTCTCTTCAACGTTATATGTATTCGTTTTGTTGTTTCAAGTATTTTATTGAGCAAGGAATGTTACAGGAATCAATGTTTCAACAAGGACGCGCTATTGCACTCTTGCAAAGTACAGCGTAACAAAAAAAAAAAATCCGACTAAGTGACACCTAAACCCCAACCCAAGTGCAGGGTAGTATAGCGTATTCTAGCACCTTGTCAACCTCTCTGCTTTCATTCTTTCTCGTTTCTCTCTTTCTCTCTCACTAAATGAGCTTCTCGTACCCCAACCTTCCACCTTGCCTATAGAGCGTCTGTCTTATTCCAGATTTGTTGTTGTTGTTGATTCCTTCGGCTATATGGCCTATAAGAAAGCCTGTGTCTTGAAGACGCTATACTTACCACGCTAACTTCTTGCTAGTCAAAAAATAAAAACTAAACCTGGCACGGAAGCAATTTAACGCTCCAATTTCTTTCGTCCCGTCTACCATGTCGTGTCCGGCAGGCCAGGCCTTGGCCTTCTTCGGCAGTCCCCATTGTGGCGGTGGTGGCCAGGCGTGAATGGCGTGCATGCGAAAAAAAAAAACACGCGTTTCCACGCCCAGCGCAACACAGGCTAACTTCGCAAAGGCGAAGGCGCCTTAACACTCCTTTACGGCAACAATGAATGCACCATCTCGTCTCGCCATTTCTCGCGTGCTGGCACGCTGCGTCGTTGGGGGACCTGCAGTGGTCACTTCATGCAGAACCTCTGGAACGCTTACGCGATTGACAGTCGGTTGAAGATCTCAGCTGCACCCAGGGTGAGAATACTGCGGTGATGAAGTTACCAAGGGCTCGCGAAGGAATCTCCTGAAGGAGTGGGATGTTTTTCTTTGTCATGCGGTTGCGGCGCTACTCAGAACTCGTGCTTCTGCTGGAATTTTCGGCGTTGTTTCTTCCTTCTTGCGTGGACGCCTATCGGCGGAGTTTGGCATCGTACGATGACCGGGCGAAGAACACTGCTCAAACTTGGACGAAGAACAGTCGCTGTAAGCGTAAGCGAAGTGTGCTCTAAAGTTTGTTCGAAGAGTTTCCGTGTAGAAGCAGGCATGTGATGAAATTTATTACTCGCTGTAACTGTAAGCTTAACACATTTAGGCACCGGCATGTCTTCTTGTGCGAGACACAGCCGTTATTCATAGTTCTGTGACAATGCTGTTATCTTGCTACTGGTGTTGTTGATTCATGGAGACATAAATAGCTATTTGTGGAAAGATTTAGCTTCAGCATGAGGCACCAAGATTGGCCGGTGGAATGGGACCATTACAGCTTGCGCTTCGTAATCATGTGAAGCTTATTACTGTGGCAGCGCTAGATGCACACACTACATCACAGCGCATTACACTGCAGCGTTAATATTAAGCTCAAAAACACAGGCGTTTTTCAGGTGGCACGAGAAGCGTTTCATGTGGGCACCCAACACCAGGAATTGGGGGGGGGGGTGCAATTTTTCGCGTTGTCTGGTAAGGCCGTCACTAAGTAAATGTTCCAGCCTATAGTCAGTGAGACAATGAGGGTGAACTATGGAAGTGCCTCACATATAGGCTGGTTGACGTTTCGTTGGGAGGACCTATTTTTCTCATTAAGGTGCCTTGTCATCCTTGGCGTGCTAGTTTTAAGGGGGTTAGAAGTGACGTCACCTTCTGGTGGCGGCGCGTGTGAATTCTTTGCACACGGATTCCAGCCAGGACATAGTACATCGGTTCGCCTATTTAAAACGCAGTTGAAGTCACCTATTAGAAGGACATCACGACGGTGAAAAAAATCACGCAGTGAATCACTCATCACTCATCACGCAGTGAATCGTGATGAGTGAGACGAAGCGTGTGTACGTCCATCCGTCCATCCGTGCGTCCATCCGTGGGCCCGTCAGTCGGTGCGTCCGTCCGTCCGTCAGTCAGTCGGTCAGTCAGTCCGTCCAAACATGCGTGCGTCTGTCTGTCCCTCTGTCCTAGCATGCATGCTTCCATGCAACCTTCTGTGGCGTTTCCAGTACGGCAAAACTAAAAAAAAACATTAGGAAGATTAGTCGAAACGATGTGCTCACAGCAGATTCTCGTGGTGATAGTAGTCCTTTTTGATTTAAAAAAAATGATTGTCCTGAAGCAGCAAATGTTTTCACCGGTCCATAAAAAGTTTGTATTTTCCTTTCTATAACTGCATCGGCCAGTTGCAGTAGAATAAAAACATGAACAAGTGATGTACCATACAGAGCCCCTGTTCAACGCTAGCCTGCTCTGCAGTGCTACTGTACAGGGCGGAAAGCCTAGCAAACAGCCTTCAAGAAAAATTGTCACTGCTGAAATGTTGAGAAATCATTTCTTCATTTCATATTTGCCTCATAATATTTTCTTTTTCCCATAACAATAACATTGAGTGATTTCAGTGGTGAGGAAAATTTTCGCCTTACTTTTTTTTGTCCCAGCATGCAGCCGACAGGAGGGGTGGGGTATGGCTCAGCCCCTCCCCCCAATTTTTCTCAGTGGGGGTGCTTGCGTCCCCCTTGCTCCCCCGGCTGATACGCCTATGCATCCAGGTCTCTAAAAAAGTCATTTGACTGTCCAGCTTGTGCTGGCCCATACACACACATTATCCTTATCCTGAACGAAAAATAGCTGCAGTAAAACGCCAAAATCATACCCACACTATTGTAGAAAAGACGATCGCGCAATAAAACCCGATTAAAAATAAGAACGTCTACTCTCGTAAAACGAGATGTGACGAAAGAGAATCGCTGTCCTTTAGATAGAGTGGTTAACGATTTTGAGTACATGGTACTCTACTATGGGAGAGCATAAAGCCAATCTGCGGGCCTCACACTTCATTAGGCCCTAATGGAGGTGCCACCGTGCACTTTAGTATGTGGAGTTTTGTGTGTATTAATAGCAAAGTTCAGGCAGAGGTGTTAGGTTATTTCTTCAAGTGTGTTCTTGTGCAACTATGCTTGTTTCCCTATGAGAAAGCGGCCGTAATCGCCCTCTATTTTTTCTACGCGTAGACAAGGAAAAACTTAAATGTAAACATTCGACAGAAGTCTGTCTGGTTGGGTATAAAACTAGGAGATAATTTAGACCCCAACCAAAAGTTTTGAAGAAACCGGACGTTTCAAAACCGACTTGGTTCCTTCCTCAGGGCTGACTGTGGAGCTACGTAGCAGCGGCGTCTTCAAAACACTCGTGGGGCTGATAATGGGGGCCAATATTCGCCCCACGAACCAAGTCGGTTTCGAAACGTCCGATTTCTTCAAAACTTTTGGTTGGAGTATAAATCATCTCCCGGACAAGGAAAAACATTTGCTTCGAGATTGAAATAACTTCCCGTTTTGCATAAAGTTTTAGCTGACTTTTCTTAGCACTGCATGATGCACTCAAAACACTTCACCAAGAGAGAGCTGCGGTATTGCTGTCTTATTGCCAATTTTAACTCTGGTGGCGCGAAGTAGGCTGGCCGTTGGTTGGTGCATTGAGCCGAATTGGCAACATTTCGATCCCGTGTGGCAACAAAAGCTTTTCGGTCGGCTCCGTGGCTACTTTCTTGCTACTTTTAAACTTTCGATTTGGTGCATTCAGTCGTCGTTTTCTCGTTAATTTCAGACTGAAAATCACTGCATATCCGCGGAGTGAACGCAACACAAATTCGAGCTCTTGTAATTTCGTGGCGTGAAAGGCTTCCTTGCCGCTATGGCTTCACCGTTTGATTTATTGATAATTTGTAAGCCAAGCATATTGGTGAACGAACACAACCACGTCAACGTTCGCTCTATTTAGCCTGCTCCTTTTTTCTGAAATGATCTGTCCAGCAGCGGAAGACACGCCTTTTGACTGGACGCGGCGTTGTAGCGCATTGCCAAGAGTGCCAGAATTCTTAAGGCTTGTTCTTCCTTGCCTCTGGAGGTAACTCCAAGTACTGGCGAACCATTAATTCTGCGTTTGTAGTGGTGGTTTAGCGCTCAACCCGTTGCCTCTCAACGAACCACAGAATTTGGCTTGCTGCCGGAAGATCGTTGTGAACCAGATGCTCTAAAGTTGGTTTAGCTGCGGAACCAACTAGATTTGTGCTTTGAGATAGTGTCCAAATGTTGTCTTCAGAATTCCTTGCGAAAACTGAAGTGGTTCACCACCAAGGACAGGTAGGCCAAGGACATATGGACAATGCAATCTTTCTCTCAAGCAGATGGTTGCGAGTGATGTCGCGCGAAAATTTTGTTTCTGCGTCCAAAAGGGAGTGCCTTCGCTTGAATGAACGAAAAAGTGCAAATCCACGTGTTATTAGCTATTGTTGTTGCTTAATTTGATCGTTTCAGTGTGCCCCGGGTGGACGGTGTTGTTTCGAATTCTCGGACGGATATTCCTTTTCCGTTCGCGAAGTTTGTGCTTTAATTTGCTTGCTTTGTCTTGCTTTGCTGATCAGTAGATGAAAGAAGATAGTAGATCCGAAGGTACATAGGAAGTAAACAAGGAAATACTTCTGACGCTGTCCGCATCATGTTGTAGTAAATAATCTCAAGCTATAGCGCTGCCTTGCCGTTCCTGCCATAGTTATCGCCACAACCGTGGACTACGTCCACGGGTAACCAAGTTTACGGATCGATGAGTTCGCGCAATCGGTTTTACACTCTTTAAATTGCTATTGAAATTAATGTTTGATAGTATACCATCGCACCATCATAGTGCTTTTAATAGTGATCGCACCATCGATAGTTCGATAGTGACTTAACCATCAACAGTATTGAGAATGCTGTCGATAGTTCTGCTTCACTAGATAGGAGAAGCAGTTCTTGATTTCGCAGTCGTTCTTGATAGGTATATAGAGGTTTTTAGGTCGAGACATACACATAAAAAGGATGCACGCACCACCGTCAAGTTCGTACTCAAACTGGCAATGACGTCATAAATGTAGAAGGTGTCTGCTTGGTGCAAGATGAATAATTATCGATCGCTGAAATTTTCGGAGCTTATAAATCCTGCGACAGTCATGATATACACCCACTCACTAAGCCTACTGTGCGTATTTCAAACAGTGTAGTCTTAACAAAGTAAGTGGAATGGGAATATTTTACTTTGAATTTTATATAAACAACAGCCTTAGGAAAATTGCTCAAGAGGCCGGTTTTTTTTATTGTGCACAAATAGGGAAACCAACAAACAATTAAGAGCACACGGGACATTATTTGCGGTTCTGAATTACAATTCACTCTTTCCGCTAATGGGACCGGAACCCACTACCTTCAAAGCAGCCGGGAGGCATAACAAGACAAGCCTTAGGAAGTTGTAATGCTTCTGTCTGTCCGAACGTACAAACCTACGTGAGCATCTACACCACGTGAAAAATTGGCACCGCCTCTCTAGACGAGCCGAAAAAAAAAAAAAGTGCCGAAATAGCTCAGTTGGGAGAGCGTTAGACTGAAGATCTAAAGGTCCCTGGTTCGATCCCGGGTTTCGGCACTGTTTTTTTATTTTGTTTTTTATGCGCTTGTGGTTCTAAAAAAAATTGCCCGCAGCTTCCCTCGGGGGAACACTGAGGAGGATGCGGAGCATATAATTGGTTAACGGGGTGTTAAAGTGCGACTTACTTGGGTCGATGGCTAAATTGGTTAACGTGGTTGTGAAATGGGGTGTTAAATTGCGACTTACTTGGGTCGATGGCTAAATTGGTTAACGTGGTTGTAGGAGGGGGTGTTAAATGAGTGAACACGTACACACGTATGCGAAAGGGCGGCGCTGGTTGAAGGGACGTCGATCATTGTGTTTGTGGATTCGTTGGAATTCATTTCACCGCGACCTTGGACGTCGACGCGCCGTACAAACCAACCGACGAGCGGCAACTGAGCGAGCGAGCGCCGACCTTGAGTATATATACAGCACGACGGCGCATGCACTGTCAGCTGTTGAATGTTCTCGAAGCGCGACGCCACATGCGCGTCCACTGGAGAATCAGGAGAATTGTAGATGTCGAACGCGGTGTGTAGAGGAGGAAGGGTGCACAGATGGTGGAGGAGTGAAGCGCGCGCGGTGTGTAGAGGAGGAAGGGATGCACAGATGGTGGAAGAGTGGGCGATGGCGCGACGGCGCATGCGCGCGCGTCAGCTGTCGAATGTTCGAGAAGCGGTGTGGACGGCGCGGACGGCGCGGACGGCGCACTACAAGGCGCGAGTATAAGATGCTCCGCATCTAACAACGTAATAAAATTAAGACATTTTCTCGTGCTTTCATTTTATTGTCTCAAGATATCGGCACCATTATCAAGGCACATAAACCATCCGCCAACAGAAATCTTTGTAAATTAAACACCACGAATGTGTATAAGCTTCTTTGTCCTCATGAAGCTTAAAACAAAAGATCTATATTCGTGTGCGGGTGATGAGTGAATGTGTAGCGGGTGAAAGGAGGGACGTAGTCCGAGCTTTGTTATTGAGGTTGAGTGATTTGATCTCTTTTTTGTATGTTCGTGCATTTCTTTTGTGCGCCTATTGAATACAAAGTACACAAAATTCCGCTGGTGAAGTGCGACCTTTTGAACACCCAAGCTCTGACTACGCCATAGATCAGGAGGCCGTATGATCGACATGATCGCAATACGTGTGAAGATGCATATGAGTGATGGCGGAACGTTAAAAAAAATTGAATGACGGATCAAATAGTGTTCCGTGCGATTCAATACTCGAACCAAATCGTGCACATTCGGAAAATTGAATATTTTTCGAATAATCAGCAGCCAGAAAAGTAGCTCGAAAGAGCTGTTAGAGGCAACTTTTCTTGTTTTCATCATCGACTTAGCCAGATGCATGCAGCACTTGTGCTTGCGGGATCAGTGACGCAATGTTGATCACAGTATGCTGGTGTTCTTGCTTAAAGCTTCAGTGTGGCTGAAGCAACAGCTTCATCTGCTTCAACCCTGCTTGGACTTTTTGTCCAGAGTATTTTAAAAATAAATAAATAAATGAATAAATAATAAATCTGCTATATTTAACATGATGATGCTAACACATGAAAAACTTCGAAATGTTTATGCATCAAGCTTGTTTAAAAGCTGCCAGTGGAATGCTGCAGCCACTGCAAAACTGCAGGCTGCTGGTACAAACAGTTTCGATCGTTCTAGTTGCTGCTTTGTACGAGCTTTCCTGAGGCGAAATAGTTGTGATATTTTTGTGTTAGAATTTCTTTTAATGTCTCTTAGTTAAAACTTGCGAATATTTGTTTGGAGTAGAAGTTCTTACAATCCTTCCACTGTTTGAAAAATTGTTACCGTACCATCTAAGGTTGCTTTGAAAGGGGTTGCCTTGTTATTCGAAAACAACGTCAACAGTCTTCGATTTTCATACGGCGTTGGGGAGTCATCCACGTCAAAGTGTTGATGATCTGTGCTTGCAGGCAGCTTTTCAGATTATGTGCAAGCTGGCACGTGATCGTAGAGGGCAGTGGTGAGCTTTGAGGTCTGTGAGGCGCGCGCGCTCTGCGGCGTTGCTACAGACGTCTCTGTCGACGGCGCCTAAACCGCTGTTTATAAACATGGAATACGTCCATATGTTGCATATCATCTTTTTACGTCTCTTTAAACACACTTGCTGTGGAAAGCATGGACATTCAGTGCAGGCTCATACGTATGAAGCAGCGCTGTGCAAGTAAACATTTTACACCCTTATGGGTGTAAAAGAGTGTTTTACAAACTTACACCCTTTTGGAATGAATGTAACACCCTTTTCTTTGCTGGTACACCCGCAGAGAAGGGTGTATGGCGAGTGATGATTGTGATGTTGCGGGACATCAGCGATGCGCTCACATCCTCTTCAAGCGCTCCGCGTGACAATTTCATAGGCCGTTCCTCAACGCGGTGAACCACTCTTGCACAAACAAAGTTAGAAATAAAAGAAGGCTGACCTATAAACGGCAATGAAGCGACCGCTGTGCAGCGTGCCAGCTCGCTCTGAATGTTATCTGACACGGAAGTCATGGGAAGGCAGTGCTTCTTCTCGTTCATCGTTGTTCCTCTTGCGACATCGTGCAGTATCACGACGGCATTGCTACTTGGGGCACGTAACCCTGGGAGTCGCACGTGGCCGTTCCAGGAAATGCGATACGGCGAAAAAACAAATACGCCTGCAGAAAGCCGTGCCCAGGAAGTGCATGGGTGTGACGAAACCAGGCGCTGCCAGGTGTTTACGTGGGCGCGTCTGGCTACTATATGCATATACCGTGCATAGGCTAATAAGGATGGCTCTGTTTAGAATGGAAAGTGAATCTGGGTTCGAAAGAGGTCAATGCGATGGCAAGATCAGGAAAGAAGAGGCAGGTGAGCAGGTCGATGACTGCAGATATCCCTGGGTGCATCCAACCGGAAGCGCCGTGCTAGCATTGCGCACTGTCATCGTTAGCACCGGAAGTGAGATTTGAGATTAAGTAACAAAGTATGCCCCGTAACGCGTAGAATAGGCAATCGGTGGTGGATTAGAGTTGGCATGAAGAACGGACCAAGATAAACACTACTGAAGATAACAGAGATAATGAAAGAACGGTATAAACTGCAAAAATCAAATTCACGAAAGCATGGCGGTGATCCACAAGCAGTAATCGTGGGTTATACGGAGTCGGGAAGGATACATCTCCGTGCTCCGCCATGGTGGTTTAGTGGCTAAGGTACTCGGCTGCTGACCCGCAGGTAGCGGGATCGAATCCCGGCTGCGGCGGCTGCTTTTCCGATGGACGCGGAAATGTTGTAGGCCCGTGTGCTCAGATTTCGGTTCACGTTAAAGAACCCGAGGTGGTAGAAATTTCCGGAGCCCTTCACTACGGCGTGTCTCATAATAATGTGGTGGTTTTGGGACTTTAAAGCCCACATATCTATCAAAGATCCTTCTTCGTGCCATTCGACTTTTAGGGCAATGATGGTGGGGATGGTCAATAAACGTGCTTGTATCTTTGCGGCTCACATGACCTTCCCAGCGTGATCCTAAACGGAGCAATGACACCCAACTTTTTATCACAAAATGTGCTATGCGAGTTAATCCTTGTGCTTTCGCAAATTAGTTCGCAAAATGTTACCGCGTTTGGCTGAGCACCTAAATTATAACTGAATACTTGCATAAAAACGTGAGCGGCCTGGTTGTCGGCCGAAATTAGTGCCAGACTCACAGGTCATTCGCGTTTTCGGCTTTAAGGCGTAAGCAACACTGGGAGAGGTTGGGCACTGTCACGTGGCTTATCGTGATTCATTCTGCGCATTCCCGAGTAGCTGTGACGTCACGCGGCACAAACCTAGCGCGCCGGAGGAGGTCTGAAAGCTTCTGAAATGGTGTGTCACCAGAGATCGGGCACTTCGTTCGCGTGAGTTCTTCCGCACGTCCGTCCGTCCACGAGTGTGTCCGTGCGTGCGCCATTCCGTATATCTTGGCATATATCCTGACATAGCCGACGTAAGCCACTACTATTTTTTTATAAAGGGTCGTGACGTAAGAAGCAGCTATAGCTGTTCAACGTCTGCATTCCGGCGAACGATATTGTTCCGTGGTCAGCTGCGCGCATAAGTGGTACATTTGAGCTTTCTTCAGCTTGGCATTGAAATTGAGTAATTTGCAGTGCTAGAAATTTTGCTGGAAGATGGCTGCTCCGCGCCATGCAGCGCATGACTTAACAAAAGTCATGGTCGAATGGCGGTGGCCAGTGCGGAAAGGGTTTTAGATCATGTGACTTCTATTCTTGTTTTGCGCTGAAATATTGTTTTAGAGTCATTTTTTTTATTAGCACAGGCATAATCAACCCAGTATTTTTCATTTTTTATATTCTTTGCTGGAAACGAAATTTTTTTTTTGGCATTCATGCAGAGGCACCTTTGGAGACCAGAGTTCCAGCCAGAATTAAATAAAACCAGGCATTCTGCATAGATGTCAACTGCCCTACCACCAAGCCATAGCAGTTTCTTGTTTTCTTCCATTATATATTTGTTATTAACGTACTTGTCGGGTCAAGTCGGGTCATGACACCTGCATATATGACATCTTTTCAATGTTTCAGGCCCTGCAATTGGAATATCCTGCTTTATTTCATTTTAGAAAAGTATTTCTTTCAAATTGTTATTTATATTGCCCGTGCACTTTTGAAGATATAGTTCTAGCTATTTTTTTCGCATTGTATACATTTAAACACACGCAGTATTGTGTAGCAAAAGCGTAAGTCTCACAGGATGCAAATTGTGCAACGCGTGAGTGGTGCAAAGCTTTATAATGATCACAAATGACGCAACAATAATTCGAAATAGCGTCATACTTGGTCATAGCGTCTACAAAGTATGCAAGTACGTGTCAGCGAAATGCGCAGCTTCCCATGTCTTCGAAACGGGTAGGAGATAATAATAATTTCAGGAGTTTAACGTCTTAAACCAGCCATATGATTAAGAGAGACGCCTTAGTGGAGGGCTCCGGAAATTTCGACCACCTTGGGTTCTTTATCGTGAACCCATATCTGAGCACATGGGCGTACAGCGTTTTCACCTCCATCGAAAATGCAGCCGCCGCAGGCGGGATTCGATCCCGCGGCCTACGGGTCAGCAGCCGAGTGCCATGACGGCGGGGCAGAAACAGGCTGGAGATACTTCACTCAAATGTACAAAGACGACGGTGTTCGCATTAATGTTCCAAGCATCAAATAAATTTAAAACGCACGTTCACTCATGAGTAAAAGTATACAGATCATTGCTGTACATTTTTTGTCAGGTCCCACTTAGAGTGCCAAATATAGCTTGTAATCAGCCGGGCAGTTTTCGTCTGATTTCCTGCTTCTTGCCAACATTTAACCATGAACTGACTATGAGTACATATAACTATGGAGAGGAGGGCAAATGTTCTATAGCTACTGTCTCTTGTAATTCTATGGAAGTGTGGCCTGCAAACTTTTGACCAACAACGTACATTATTGTCCTCTGCTGTCAAGAGTGTTTCCCTGGCCGATTCCGTCTGGGTAATGTTCACAACAGCAATCGTGTCAGAGCAGTGCTCTCGACAGTAGACGGCTCAGGACCAGATGACGTTATTCTGTGCTGCTAAGCCTATGCTCACGAGTCTACCTGCTTCCTTAAAAAAACCAGCGCTAAACTAACGGAGACACTCGGGAAAAGAAAGACGCCAGACGAGCGCTGGGCACCGATTGAAACTTCTGAAACTTTGAAACTTTATTCAACACTCGGGATGCTGAAGGCCATGGAAAAGGTCTCTAATGGGCTTGACTATAGGACCTCGACCTTTTACTAATGGGTGGCATAGACAACGTATTCTTTGAAAAAATAATGTACCAATTGAGTAAGCAATTTAGTGACAGTAAGCATTGAGTGACATTAAGAAGGTGTATATGTGAAGCGTCCGTCTGTAACACGTCCTATATCACAGTCCTGCACCTGCTACATGTGGTGCGCTTTCCCAACCTGATGTGCACGGGAAGCTGGGGACAAGAGGGTACCTGCTACGCCTTCCAGGAGTGCATGGAGAGGGGAGGGACCGCCTACGGACCATGTGCCTTTGGATTCGGAGTCTGCTGCTCACGTAAGGAACACGCCCTCTATATTGTCATGTGGCCATGACGGGGAAGAAGTCTCTGGTAGAACTTAAAAATGCGTGACTCTTTATCATTGCGAAGAACTGCCCGGTAAGGGAGAGGCGAAATACAAGCAACACCAGTCGTGCACTCATAGCGGTGAGAACCGGCGCGTCGGCCGTCGAGTAATCTACCAAGCGGTAAAGTACTTCGGCTTTTATGCATGTGCTATCAAATTCCGGCATTATCGCTGCAAGAGCTGCGCAAGCCCTCGAGTGACCTAGAGTAGAGGTCATTCGAGGGCTTACGTGGCCATCAGCAATAAGGACCGAGAATAGTCTAGGTCCAACACTATTCGTCTCTGGTGCGCAATCTTCGCAAAATTACTTCAAACAATCATGATGTTTGCCAAGCATTGCAACGCAGTCTGCGCCGAGCACTGATAACAGTTCTTGTAGGTGAAACCCGAGTACATCACGATTACATAATAAACGCGAGTGGCAATATTATGCGATAAGTGGAGTACGAATGCACAACCTTATATATATATATATATATATATATATATATATATATATATATATATATATATATATATATATATATATATATATATATATATATATATGTGTGTGTGTGTGTGTGTGTGTGTGTGTGCATTGCTTGTTATTTATTTATTTATTTATCGTATACTGCGAACCATTTAAGGTCCAAGCAGGAAAGGTACAGCAAGTTCAAAGGTAAAATAAAGGATACAACAAAGTTACAACAAAATTGATACTGGTATACACGAAATGTAAGAAAAACATAGCAATCACCATCAAATTATACTCGTTTCCAGAGGGCTGAGTACACCCACTGCAACACAATTCATAAGCAAAGCACCACACTCTTAGGCACACAACAAGTTGTTAAATCAAACAAGTATTGTGAAAGCCAGGAAACACAAGGCGCATTTCATGGTGAAAAGGAAAGAAGAGTAGAGTTTCGGGGCAACCAATTCCACTCAGAGATTGATTTCGGGAAAAAAGAGTGTTTGTATAAATTAGTTCTCGCGAAAATTGGCTTGATGATACAGCTGTGTTTGTGACGGGAAGGCCTGGAAGAATCCTTTGCCATGTAGTTTTCTGGCTTTATTTCGAGTTTAGAAAAATATATTACACGGAGTAAGTTAAGTCGAGCAGCTCGTCGTCTGTCCTCAAGAGGTTCAAGATTTGCCAACTGCAACATCGCAGAGGGGGAATCGCGGCGTCTATACCTACTGTAAATAAAACGGGCTGCCAGGCGCTGAATTTTTTCTATCTTTTGTATATTGCTTTTTGTGTGAGGGTCCCATACTACGGAGGCGTACTCCAAGGAAGGCCTTACCATTGTTTTGTAAGCTTTAAGCTTTAAGGAACTGGGGGCATTAGCTAATCGATGCTTTAGAAACCCTAGTTTTTTACGTGCGGAAGAGCATGTATTTACTATATGGGTTGTCCAGTTGAGGCTTGAGGTAATTGTAACACCCAAATATTTATATTCGTCGACTTGTGTAATCTGTGACCCTTTTAGATCATATTTAAAGTGAAACTTGTTGATTTTGTTGGTGATACACAAGTGAGCAGTTTTTTCTTGATTAATTACCATGTTCCACTCGGAACACCAAGTTTCCAAGTTACCGATGTTTCTGTTTAAAACTTGTTGATCTGCCGTTGAGTTTATGACTTTGAAAAGAATGCAGTCGTCTGCGAACAGTTTAACTGATACGCTGGTATCTATTGCTTGAGCCAAATCAATAATATAAATGTTAAATAAAACAGGACCGAGTACGGACTGTTATGACCGTCATCGGTAGGCGCCATGCTGTCGCTGAGAAACGTAGCCGGGCCGCGTTCCCACGCCTGGAACCCAGGTTTTCTTGGAACCAGCGTCGAGGAGCGGCGCTCTTTTAATCCTCAAAGAAGTAGCCGACTCGCCGAATGCCTATGCCCGCCAGGCATTGTCCCTGCTAGCCTGCAGATGAGACGTCTTGTCGCCACGAAGCTGTAAGCCGTTCCAGAGGGGACAACAAAGAGCGTATTCCTTTGAAGAAACGGCGACCGCCGCCACAAAGTGCCCTGCTAATTGAGCGGACAGATTGGCGGACCGTTTGATGTCTGCTGTCCGAAGCTTGGGACCCCTCGACCAGCGACATACACGACGAGCAAGAGCCTCTCTGGCGCCACCTTTAAGTGCAGTGATCTTGACTCGAAAATTGGAGGTTCACGTGCGCCGTGCCTGCTCGTACCTTTCACCTGTTGTGTGTGTGTGATTGGTGTTCCCCGCAAGAAGGAGGAGCCCGACAGGGCTTATAAGGACGCCGCCGAGTGCGGGACGTCGCTCTGGACCAAGTAAAGGTTCAACCACCACGTTCGTAGTTTGTGATGGCTCTGAACTGTGTAGCGGTTCAACCACCACGTTCGTGGTTTGCGAACTCTTAACCTTTCATGCCGTAAACCCTGTTCTGTTTTTCGCATCCTCCAACGTCCTGCTTCTTCCTTCGTCAACCGGAGGCGGGATCCACAACAACTGGTCGGCAGCGGTCGGATGCGAAGCTACAAGTGACAACAACAGTCGGCCCAAGAGAAGCAGTTGGCTCGAGACATGGATCACGTATGGGTGAGTGCTTGGCTTTTCCTTTGAGTGAACCAGGTTCTAAAAGAGGATTAAATTTTAGAACTGGTAGTTAACTTTGCCGAAAGACTCAGTTTCGCCGTTTCGGAAAGTTATTTTGGAAGTAGCGAGCACTCAGTACGATCATGGACTTACGGGAGCTGCAGAAGTCAGACTTGTTGCTGTTGTGTGAGGAATTGGGGATCGATACAAAGGGTTTGGCACGAAAACCCATAATCATTCAAGCGATTAATGATTTGGGGGCTGATGATGAGGAACTAAGTGAAGAATGGGACCTCATCATCGAAAGAAAACTAAGAGCAGCTCAGATGGAAGGAAAGAGTGAAGACGAAAAACTAGGCCTCAAGAGAAAGTTTTTCGAACAAGACTATGAGTTGCGTATGAGAATGGGACCCCAGCAAGGAGTACTTCTCGACAATGAGGCAGAGTTCGAGATGTCTAGGTACATGCAGCCATATGAGGTATCATGGGATATGGGCCTGTATCTTAGACTCTTTGAACGAAAGTGTAGTCAACTGAAGTGTGAGCGAGACACGTGGTCTCACAAGCTACTCACGGTTCTGCCCTGCGAGGCAGCGGATGTTGTTGCGCGACTCAGTGAGCAGCACGCGAACAACTACGAATTTGTTAAAGCAGAGCTAATCAGAAGATTCGGAACTTCTGTTATCAAAAAGAAAGAAAGAATCAGACCAGAGTCTGAAAGGGAGGCGCGTCGCAAAGCGCCGGAAGTTGAGGCGCCTCATAAAGCGCGACAGGAACAGATTGCGCCAGAGAAGGGCCCTCATATTCTCGAATGCGTCTGTGTAAATGATGTAGAGAACGAGGCCGAGGCCAGTCTGGAGGTGGGGACGATGTCGAAAGACGCTCCTTGCGTGGATGAGGAGGGTGCCAGCAGCCCTAATGGGCCCAGTAAGAGGCTGGAAACCTTCTTCGTGCCTCAGGGGGACCTTTCGACATTGTCAAATGTAGGCATGGTTAGCGCAGTGGTTGATGAGAGCAAGAGCGCCACGCTTCAGCAGTGCAGCGATAATACCGCGCTGGTTTGCAAACATCGCAGAAAAAGGAAGAAGCGGAGGCGTTCGTCACTGCGCAAGCCTAGGTCGGGCCCCACTCCGTCCCAACAAAGAAAGGGTAGGCCACTAAACCGTTTAAGGAAACGACAATGGTGGCGTTCCGGTAGGCACAAGCGGCCAGCAAGGTGTAGAGGGGGGAAACGAGGTGCGTTACCCCAACGAAAAGCGCGGTTGCGTTCGACAACTTCAGGAAGGCGACCTTGTCCGAAGGGTCAACGTCGAAAGTATACAAAAGCTAAAAACCGCGTCGGGGCGAACACAAAGGGACAGTGGCCCCAGTTTTCCCCCTGTTTCTGGCATCCCTTTCATATTCCTGAGGGGAACAGGCCGAAGTGGAAAATTAGGCGTGACAGCAGGACACAGCCTAGCGGTTGCACGTTTTGTAGCCTCCGGCGTGCTCGAAATCCGCCGGGACCGCGGCCCCATCGTGTGCGATTCAAGCGATTCTAATTGAGAAAAGGGGGCGGTCAGTTTGAGTAATTTTGGTGCGTGCGTGTAAATTGTGTCACTCAGTATTGCATTGAAGATGCAGATTTGAGCCACTTTAAATTTGGTAAGCTTAATGCGGAGTAAATTTTTCAAAAGGAAAACCGCCGAATTAAAGGCTGAAAATCGAATTAGTTTAATCACGTGCGAAAATTTGCGTAAGGAAAAAAAAAACAGAGAACATGTGTCGTTTTCCTAGTTTTTTCAAAGGTTTAGTGTAATATCGTATGCCTTCACTGCCATTGGGATGTGGCGTGAATGAGCCTTCGAGGAAGATGTTAGCATAAACCGATTGATTTTGTAAAATGATAGAGTTTGGCGCAACACAGAGGAGCTGTCGTTGCGCGCTATGAGAATTGAGAACCATTGGTGCATGGTTTCAGCATAAAACCTATGCAATTGTTGTGAGGTGCTTTTGATGAGTATTGCACCTAGAATTACTTTTGTGTTGTACACGTTGTGTTACAACGTAACGTTTGAAAGAATTTAGACAAACTGTGAAGGCTTAAGCGTTTGGTTATTAGTGCCGTGCATTTTGCAGCGCTGCAGGAATGAGAATAATGGAAAACGCTCGGAAGAACTCAGTGGTTTTTTTTTAATCAAAGGCGCTAGCAAAGGCTGGTAACTTTAACCGAACAAACCTGCTAGAAGGCAGTGTTTGTTACTTTTTTGTTGTTCTCTTCTTTAAAGAATGATTGATCTAGTGATCATGAGCAGATTATCAAGCTTTCCCTAAACGTTGAGGTAGACCGTTAGGTCACAGTATAGTTTAAGGTTTTGGGAGGCTGGTGAACTTTATGTCTCAGTGGTAGACAATTATGGGCGGCCGTAAACAAAGACGGACGTTCGGACAAAATTAGCGCTCGCTGAGTCCGGAACCGAACCGATGCTCTCAGCGGGACAGAGCCGTGTAAGTAGTCAGCAACCAAAAAGAAGGAGACAGCCGTTCTATGTCAGGACGACGGTGGCAACGAGTATGATGCGTTCTACTTGAGCCAGAAATTGGGTTACAGGAGATAACGTACTGCGCTTCAGGAAAGGAGTGCGCCTGCATTGTGTAGAGCATTCATCAGTGGCAGTGTTATCTCAGGGGAGGGCTAAATTTAAAGTAGATACAGGCCGTTGTCCCCTTGGCTGCAAACCATGACATCGAAGAACAGTCGCCTTGTGAGGCGGAGCTTGATTCTTCGAAAATATCATTTTGGCATTAGGAAAGGGGCAAATTGAATGGAAACGCTGGCGTGCTCCGTCGCTCTTTCTAAACCATTCTGGAGTGCTCTTGGTGTATCAAAATTGATATTTTAGTTTTTTTTTGTCGTGCATCTTATTCTGTAAATTTGTAAGGTAGCACGTCTGGTTTTTCAGCTCAAGTGAGTCCTGAGAGTTCTGAGAGTGAGCTTTTGTTAAAGCTAGTAATTAAAATTGGTTTGTCATCCCTCTTTTGGCTTGGTTTGTTCGAAGGGGGCCGAGTGCTTGCTTGTGCATGTGGTCCAGTTTCAGAAACGGTGTCGAAGATTCGGCCTTTACTCAGACCATGCCACAAGCGAAGGCGAGTTCTTGGGATTCGACTACGGACCCTTTCGTCGTCCCTGCGAGCAGCAGTGTTGACCGCTGCCCTCCGTGACTCATCTGGCGAGGGGGAAGCTGTTATGACCGTCATCGGTAGGCGCCATGCTGTCGCTGAGAAACGTAGCCGGGCCGCGTTCCCACGCCTGGAACCCAGGTTTTCTTGGAACCAGCGTCGAGGAGCGGCGCTCTTTTAATCCTCAAAGAAGTAGCCGACTCGCCGAATGCCTATGCCCGCCAGGCATTGTCCCTGCTAGCCTGCAGATGAGACGTCTTGTCGCCACGAAGCTGTAAGCCGTTCCAGAGGGGACAACAAAGAGCGTATTCCTTTGAAGAAACGGCGACCGCCGCCACAAAGTGCCCTGCTAATTGAGCGGACAGATTGGCGGACCGTTTGATGTCTGCTGTCCGAAGCTTGGGACCCCTCGACCAGCGACATACACGACGAGCAAGAGCCTCTCTGGCGCCACCTTTAAGTGCAGTGATCTTGACTCGAAAATTGGAGGTTCACGTGCGCCGTGCCTGCTCGTACCTTTCACCTGTTGTGTGTGTGTGATTGGTGTTCCCCGCAAGAAGGAGGAGCCCGACAGGGCTTATAAGGACGCCGCCGAGTGCGGGACGTCGCTCTGGACCAAGTAAAGGTTCAACCACCACGTTCGTAGTTTGTGATGGCTCTGAACTGTGTAGCGGTTCAACCACCACGTTCGTGGTTTGCGAACTCTTAACTTCATGCTGTAAATATTTGTAAATAGTGCCATAAACCTGTTTGTTTTTCGTATCCCCATCTCGTAAGCGTTCGTTTCCTCAACCCGAAGCTACACCACGCTACCACAGCACCCCGGGATCACAACAACTGGTGATCAGCGGTGGGATTCCCAACAACTGGTCGCCAGCGGTGGGATCCCCAGCAACAACTGGTTGGCAGCGGTGAGATACGACTCAGCACCCCGAGTCCCAACAGGACCCCTGCGGTACTCCGGAAAAAACGTCTAAGAAACGCGAGCGCGAACCCTCAATCTCTACGCATTGTTTACGGTTTAGTAGGTAAGATGTGACCCAATTTGTTATATATGAAGGAACGCCAATTGACTTCAGTTTATTTATTAATTTTTTATGGGGAACTTTGTCGAACACCTTCGAGAGGTTAAAAAAGATCACGTCAACCTGGCTACCAGCATCTAGAGCCTTCGCAAATTCATTAATTGTAGTTAATAACTGCGTAGTAGTAGAAAGACCTCGTCGGAAACCGTGTTGGTGCTCAGTGAGAATATTTTGGGATTGAAGAAAGTTATTGAGGTATTTTGCGATAATATGTTCCAGCAGTTTACAACAATGACAGGTGAGAGAGATGGGCCGATAGTTACAAAAATTGAGACGGTTACCCTTCTTATACACAGGAGTCACACGTGCAATACGCCAATCATCAGGTATCGCACCAGACAAAACGGATTTCTGCAAAATGACTACAAGGAACCTGGCTAACAGTGTAGCATAGCGTCTGAGAAATGCGGAAGGGATATCGTCAGGGCCTGTCGATTTTTTTTGATCCAATCGCAAAAGCAATTCTGTGACACCTTCCAAAGAAATCTGAATGACACCACAATCACCATTTTCACAAACAGCCCCGTTTAAAGGATCTGACGTTGAAAACATATATAATAGTCGAGTGTCCATTAAGCTACGTTTCTGGCAGTGAATGTGGTCGTGTCAGTTGTCTGGGTCAGCTCTCCGGCGAGTTCACATTTTATAGTTGTCATTGTTTCTCGAATGACGTAATAGCATAAAAACATCCACAGCAACCAGTGTTACCGTATATGCTGCAATGCGACAACCGTTAATTGCGCGTAAGCTGGTGCTCAGGACAATTCTTGTGTTTGCCTGCGCCATCGCTTTGTCGAACTGGGTAAATGTCAGGTATCGCCAGTATTGTTAAAGGCAGACTGAAGTGAAATAATGAATCAGTTTAAAATGTTGAATTGTGCTTTGAAAACCCAGGTGAATTGCTTTTCGTAACCATAGGCTTACTAATTGAGAATAGTATCAAAGTTCAGGTTTCAGTTTTAAATATTGCGCCAAAATTTCCACTTATGACGTCACGGATTTCAAAGAGCGCTTTTCGTATTGAGGCATCATTTACTCAACTAATTTTCTCATATTTGTACGCGAAATCTCTGACCCCTCTTCGAAAACAGTGTACCTCATTAATACCACTTAGGCACAGCGTAGGCTCTAGTAGACATCATCGGGTTTAAGACGTCACGGTGAGCAGTGCGAGAAGCTCAGGTGGGGTCGCCAATTGCAATTTCTTCTTGCAACCTTTTCTCGCTTTCCAATCGCATTTTCGCCGCAAAAGTTGCGGTTTGACATTGTGAAAAAGAAATTTACTGATACGCGAAAATTTCTTTTTTTGTCCCTATCATCGCCGATCGGCTACATGCAAGGCACGTCACCCGCAAAAATGCAGTCGCCTCGTAGCTGCGGTTGCTAGCCGGACCAACACGCAACTTTGCTACAACTCCGGTGTGGAAACACAGTTCTGCGTTACGTCACGTAAATGTGTTCAGCACAAGAATTTATTACGGTACGAATCTAGTCGGGGAACAACAACAACAACAACAACAACAACAACAACAACAACAACAACAACAACAACAACAACAACAACAACAACAACAACAACAACAACAACAACAACAACACAACAACAACAACAAGCAAAAATACAGCATTTCACTGTCTTCTTTTTTTTACGTGATACACATATATAGAAATAATTCATATTGTTTCAATCTACCTGTTGTTTAAGGACGCCACACATGTGTGCCGAAATAGCTCAGTTGGGAGAGCGTTAGACTGAAGATCTAAAGGTCCCTGGTTCGATCCCGGGTTTCGGCATTGTTTTTTCTTCTTCGGCCATCTTTTTTTTGTTATCAGTGCGTTTTTAGCACCCGCGACGAAAATAGTTTCACAAAGCAAAAGACCCAGACCCCCCCTTTGACATGTTTTCTCATTGCTCATTTTGTTTGACAGCCCTCTCGTAAAGCTGTACTACTTTGGCAAGGGTGTCCACAAAACCTTTTGCAGTTAGATGCGTGCGCAGTGTGGGAGGGAGGGGTCATTCAGCATGGGCAACTTATCTTTTACTGCCTTGATATGACAGGTAAGATTAGTTAGGTGTGAGTTTAGAGCAAAGTTACCAAAGCTTATTCCTTCTGCACATAAAAATATTCTATGCCGTAGCATAGAATACTTCAAGGGGGGCAGCCAGAGGGGCGCTTTCCCCCCCCCTGCCATTTGAGACACCCATTCGTAATGTGTTCATGAGAAAAAACAGGCAATAATGCTCGAGAGAGTATAGGGGATGTTATAAGAGGAAATTTTAACGTAAACTTTGAGAAAGAAAAGTGGACAAAAAGGTAACTTTCTGTGGACAGGAACCAAAACTGCGTCCTTCGTTCAACGCGTTCAATTACACTCCTTTTCTTCGTGTATATTGTATGTATGTTGTTCTTGTCTAACTGATGACAACATGGTGGCACTAGCAGTCCTGGAGCTTAATTTGAGGCACACATATTTAGTGCGTTTCACAAAGACAGTGTTATAGTCAATATTGACAATAGTACTTCGCCCGGCATGTCAAGCTCTTGTTACACGACGATAGTTATAGCGCGAGAACAGAACGACGACACAGAGACAAGAAGGACTCGAAGGACACGAGCATGTCCTTCTTTTCTGTGTGTCGTCGTTCTGTTCTCGCGCTATAACTATCGTCATGCCACACCAACTAGCCCAAGCTGCCGCACTTGTTACACACCTAGTTTGTAGGGACCTTAAAGGGACCTATGCGACCTACAAAATATACGCACGTACCCGCATGCTACAATGGCGAAGATTCAATAATCACCGCAGCTTACTGCCTGAGCCAACGAATGAGAAGTTTTTGTCTCAACTGTCTGGAGTGCAGACGAAATACACAGTCTGTATCCCGTATTTGCGCTGACAGGAACCTCATTCAATTAGTTTTTACACATAGCTCAAGTTTTGATTCATCAAGATCAGACGAACAAGACTGGCATTAATTTTGCGTATCTGAAGAGCTGCTAGGTAAAATGAAGCTTTCAGGCCGCTTTTAGTATCGAAACCAACTTGAAGCCTTGACCCAACAGGCAATCAAATTCTAAAAGCAGGAGTTCATTCGAGCACGGCCTGGAAGCGCGTTTTCGCCGCTTCATGTGGCGGGCTTTTATTCGGCAAGGATTGATGTGCGGAGGAGCAAACGGGATGAGGGCTCTAGGTAGTAGATTCGGAATTAAAATCTTCCTCTTAGTGTTCGCTCAGAATGTTTTTTTTTTCTGATTGAAGCAGAGATCTCGCACTACATGGCTGGTTCATTTCTAACTGATTTCATGGGCTAATATTCTGGAAAGTGCCGAATGAAATAGCCTGAGTGACATTTACGCCCGATGCCACTCTCATCTTTATTGTTACTTTTTCACAGAGGTGGAGCTCCCCAACCCCGCAAAAGAGCATTTTCAATAAATGTTCACTACACATATTGCCATCGTTGTGGTCTCGTATACTATGTTAAGGGCCGAAATTTGTCGGGCAACAAGAAAAGACAGTGTTATCCTATATGTTAATCATCCATTTCTTGAAGAATACGGAAGTATCAACACGTGTGTACAAGATGAGCAGCAGCTGTGGAACCACAAGATTACCTCTGAGTTAAAAAACAACAACAAAATAAACGATTATCGATCAATTTTACTTATTACGCATTTCCTACCTTAAAGACATTGGCAGCATAGAATTCCAGAATACATGGCATCAGATGAGTATTTTCTGCACCAACTCTTCTTGTTTTGACAGTACATTGGGAGTTGTTATAATGATAATATTGTATAAATTTGACCTGGGAGAGAATTGCTGAGACTAACAGGAGAAACATCAACTGTAGTTACAGCGTTTGTGCAGGCATGGTCGAATAATGGATTCGAATGACGGGCATTACGTACAGCATCGTAGTACGATAGTGCTGCACACTGAAGGGGACAATACAATATACGTGGACACACCTGTGTCTTCATGCTGTGTGACGTACCATGTTGTCTTGTTGCTGCGATATTCAATTGTTCTGTCGTGCGTATACATGACCGCAGAATTTCAATAGGTAGACTTATTGCTGCGAACCATTGATACTCCCGCAGACCCAAATAATCTTTCGCACTTTTGAGAGGCGTAGTTTAGCCTAGACATATGTACCTACGGCATTTCAACTGTCTATTTAGCCGGAGGATAAAACAGCAGTGTTGTTGTTTTCTACACGAATGCAGTGACCGCGAGCTGCAGCTCCATGATCACGTTGAACAGCACCTACTTCAGCAGCCCGAGATTCCATGCCGCCCCCGGTGCTACTCAAGCGCCTCCTAGTGGTGACGGCGGCGCGGGCGGCCAGTCGAGCTGCGCCGTGCAGGTGTTCAAGCTCAGCGAGCGCATCTGCCAGTTGCGGCTCGACTTGGACGAGTTTGACCTGGAGCGGCCCACGGCCGGCAACTGCGACGGCGAGAAGTTGATTGTGACGGGACACAATGCCAACAACGTGGTTCCGCCTCTGTGCGGTCTCAACACCGGCCAGCACCGTCAGTTTACGTGATCGCAGAATTTTTCGCCGCATACGCTAACACGCTTAGCGCCAGTGTTAGCGGAACGAGTTGCCTTGTAGAAAAAGCCCAGCTGTAGAACTGAATGATGTATATCAAAACTAGCGGTGTGACCAACCTAACGACCTAACAATCACCACGAACCTAATGAAACCAACAAGCAGTGCTGTCGATAAATATTTAGGGGCCATCACTTGCGCGTTTTTACTGTAGCAAAGTAATTACGTATAAATTCAAAGTACATAAAGTCCATACTGAAGCTTAAGCGCACACACGATGACAAATGCGATAAAGACACAGGGACTGCGCTGGTCCCTGCGTCTCTATCGTATTTGTCCTCGTGTGTGTGCGCCTAAACTTCACTATGCAACAAAACCAACTTGCCCATCTTTTCATATTACTGCAGTAATGACATAAAGCGGGTAAAATATCAACTTCCCGAAGGCTGGAATGAAGCCATAAACCATCGGATCTTACAACTTTCGGTCCGATGTGGGGCAGAAATCAAACCATAAACCATCGGATCTTACAACTTTCGGTCCAATGTAGGGCAACGGACTCATTCTCTGAAGGTGGTGGCTTCGATGTTTGTGGGCTTCACTACGTTTTGTCAAGCAAAAAAAAAAGCGAGCACCGAAGTGATTGTACCTTGTGATATTTCTGTGCTCGTCCATATTTGAAGAAGATCGATATCATTGAAATAATGACAAGCAGCTGACTATCTTTTCAGTATATCTTGAAATACCACAGATCAATGCTTCTCAAAATACATAAGACTCAAGGCTCGACAAGTCAAATTATACAAAAAAGAGACGTTTGAAGAACACCTGGTTTTCTCTACTAATAACTGTCGGAGTAATTTAAAAACTACTATGATTAGAAAGACTATTACCGATGATTATGTTCATATGTACCTATATTACAGTACTTTTTTTTTTACTTAGTAGTTTCAAAACAGTTTTATAGTACATTTCTGGCCTGAGCCGTAGCCAAATTATTTTTAAAGATAAACTCACTTGTGTACATTGAGCCCTCACAGGTACCCTGTTAGCATATTAGCTAGTGTAAATGACGATAACGATTGGCAGACTTGAAGCAAAAACATTTTTGTTCTTTGGAAGAACACAAAGTGTCATGAAAAATTGTAGGAAGTAAAAGTGAGGCACAGCATAGGGTAGCTGCTCGCCGGAGCCGCCAGCGTAATGTAGGGTTTGTAGACGGAGCTTAACTTAAAGGCGTTGAATTATAGCAGTGTACATGAGGTGTTCTTAATCTCGAAGAAACTGATTTTGTGGTGAGGTCTTCTTTTTTGCGTACAAATGTAACAGTGATCTCACTGTAGTTTTGTCGGACTGCAGTGTACATCGACGTGGACATGTCTCCCGGACCAGTGACCCTTTACGTTGAGACCAATGGGACGAGAAACAGCCGCTGGAACATCAAGATATCGCAGATCAAATGCGACAGCTCGTCGAGAGGTTAAGGCTCATTCCCATTCATTACACTAAAGCAGGTCCATAGCCAGAGAGAGGGTGCCCAAGAGCTCCCTTCGCACATTCGAATGGGGAAGGGGGTGCTATTTCACCCAGCATATAGTGAAAATACTGGTATTTTAGGGCCCTAAACAGGTCCTCTCCTTCTCTCTAAAAGAATTCCTGGCTACAGAAATGCACAGAAACACATTTGAAAGTCATTCACTCAGTTAATACATTTGCTTATCTTGTAATAAACTGATTAACTTCAGACAGCTAACTCTTACAGAATACGAAAACGTAGATGGTGGCGTTCTCGTCGCCGGGAGATTCCTTCTAGTCAAGAAAACCCTTAAAAACAAATTTTCAGGGATTTTTTGGAAAACATTTGGGCGCAGTTTGACTTTTAAATCACAATCTGGCTGAATAATTCGGATTTTTTCAAGCTTAGAAGGCCTTTAATTTAGCACGTTATATAAACTAAAGTAGTTTCGATAGCGTGATGAGACACGTTAACGCCCGTTACTGACAAAACAGGAATTTAAAGAAAGTATAAATTTCGCATTCAAGTTTTTATATGCTGCTTTTTAGCTACTATTCCCACCATGAAAGTACACATCTTTTTTTTTATATAGAGGCAACGGTGCAAGAACGAACCAAACCTAGAAGATAAACAGCCGTTTTACATTGCATTTTTTTATTCGCGTCCATTAACTTATTGCTCTGTGCTCAGTTTTAAAAATAATATGTCTGATTCCAGACCACACACTGGTTTATGATAATTTGTTGTGGCTTGTTTATAGTTTGGGATCGCATTTTAAGCAACCGGGTGCCCTGACAGTGCTGTCTTCGTAACTCCCTGCAGCGCCTTCCAACTGTCTGCAGTACTACACCGGCACAACCGGCAACTTCAGCAGTTTTGACTACGCCGAGTCGCAGGAGATACCCCCGAGGCGTGGCTACCTCAACAACCTGGACTACACCGTGTGCTTTAGGAAGGAGGCCGGCTACTGCTCCATTACCTATTCCGTTCCTGGAATGAATGTGCCCTTCTCGATACAGAACGTCGGTACTGACAATGCACCCACAACGAGTACGCAAGCGACTTATCTCTTCGTAGTAAAAGAACTCTTTAGAGATATCCTGTTATTTTTTTATGCCAGCATGTGATATATATTAATTGTTGGGTTTGACGTCCGAAAGGCACGATATGGTTGAACTAAGTTGTAGTGAAGGGCTACAGAAATTCGAGCGTCATGAGTTCTTCAACGTGTAGCTGAGCCTAAGTACAAGTGCTTCAAGCACTTCCCTTATATATTATGGCTGCCGTGGCTGGGGCTTGATAGTGCGACTATAACAGAGCTTCCTAACCGCTAGACTACTGGGTCGGTTTAGAAGCATATAAGGTCTACTCAATTAGTGTGTTCTGGACTACCTCGTTTGATAGGTAATACGAGATTATTAGAGCCTGAGCTGTATCAAGTTAGAAAATTCATGCGAGAAAATTTTGACTATGACGTTGTACCCCACTTTTGCCCAGTTCGGGCTCAACCAGCTCATCTTGAAGTCGAACAACAATGGCATCGTAGGAAAGACTTAATGTGGCACACTAGGGGAGTAAATGTATTGTGGGATCTATGGCTATCTTTTTTTTTCGCTTCTCAAGCCTGCTGTGAGCCTAATGCTTGCTCTCACCATCATAACATTCGACATGCCGACAGTATAAAGGCACAATGAAAAAAAGAAAGAATGACAAGCTGGCTTACCCTTGTACCACTTCGCGCCCCCAATGCTACTTATCGCGTGTATAAATCCTTGTTTTTCTTTACTTTACTGTCCTGAACAACTGTAAGCTTGTCGAACTCCTCAAAATAGTTATCTACTACGCAACACAACTTGTTGGTGCATGCAATCTCTTTCTTTTTCTTTATTTTTCCGAAGATGAAACGGAAGCGGGCTTAGGTGTGACCGAGTGTACCATGGATTACCTGCTTCTCGGTGGTGTCAGATTTTGCGGCACCAAGCTTAACCCATCAATGGAAATGCCCAACCCCGTTGTCAACGCACCAGTTACTGGTGAGGCATGCCACATTGCAACGCTTGATACATTACCAACTCGATGTTGAAAAAAGCCAATGCCTGTACGTTATTTACAGATCCAAATGACGTGCACTTAAAGAACGTGTTTGTTTTGGATGTTAGGCAAAACCATGAGTGCGTTACATAACATCATTCAATGTCCTGCTAATTGATAGCCGGTATCTGTGGGTGTTACCGTGGAAACAATCTAATTCGGCGATATTGTCAAACTTTGCAATGGCGCTATTTTAAACCAATCACAGAGGTAACAGCACTCCTCTGCGCCATTCAGAATCAACCAATGGCATAATTCGAAGATTTCCAGAATAGCGCCCTAGGCCAAACCAAACACGAGAACCAGAATATGGTCCATTACAACGTCTCATCTCGACGTAACGAACTTAATGAGAAAAATTTTCTTATCTCGCCAAAGGACTTTACAGGTTCTAAAATACCAATGCATTACGATTATACGGAGGGGCATGTGACCAAATAGCGAAGCCTCCGCGTTGATCACGGTACAGTGGCGCCACCTGTCTTCGATTTCGCGAGTGAGAGCAGTGACCTCCATCAATCTGTATAACGGACTGCATGTTGACAGGCATACGACATTATATACGTTGGTTGTAACAAATTTAAAGTAAAGTATAACTTTACACCAGACGCAATATTTTGCAGGGAATACATAGCCAAGAGTCACATGTAACACCAAAAGCATTCCAGAGAACAGGTTTTATAAATCGCCGCGAACGTGTTTCTGGGTGAAATGATTAATGGAGCTCTTTCCACCACCCAAATAAACATCGCATACTGTTATGAGGTAAATAAATTTAATGACAGACTAAAAAACCTTTAATATGCCCTAAAATATCGGCATTGCTCTCACTCGTCCTACATTTTGTTACCTGTGAAGTGTTAACTAAACCACCTGTTACTTCACTATTTTGCAGATACAACGTCTGGACCATTCATGGCAAGATTCGTGTCGGATGGTGCGTTGAATGCTCGTGGCTTTCTGCTAAACTACATACAGAACCCGTGTTGACGGGCTCGAGAAACGTAGTGGTTGCTTCGCGGTAGATGCCAGTATACGATCGCGGGAATCGATGTCCACTGCTGCATTGACTGATTTCTGCATATCCGGAGTACGAAGATCAACAAAAATGGTGAAAAGATTATTGTGCAACCTTGCTGTGCTTGATAGAAGGCAGGATTACATGGCGTAATACCCAATATCAGAGGACGTAAATAATTTCCGTTCGCCGTTCCCCGACATCACAAACCGAGTTCCTTTGTTCTTACTATCTTTGTGAAACATTTTTAATTCCTGCGTAAACGCAGCATGATGCACAACTCCAGCTCAACCTCGGAAGACACTTATGACGCCTCAAGCGTTTCGCTTACAGTGTCAATAAAATGTCGAGATTATGTTGTAGACGCCCATGTGGAATTTTTTCTAGGGTATATGTCCATTAGAATATAGACTCTTTTGAATGGTCGAGCCCACTGCTTCGGCAAAGGGGGTCTAAATTGTGTTTTGGCCCTTTTGGCACAACCGTGCCTTTTCGGGGGAAAATGTGTATGCGAAGAAATACAGCCATGCTGACTTGCGTGTTCTATTTAATCTGTAGAATTTTTGTCGAGTAAGGGAAGTGTCTGTGCCGTTTAGGATTAGACAGATATATATAGCGCACACCAACCTGCAGAATGTCAGCTGAAGTTCTTTTGACTGAAACTTTGCTAAGTCAATCTCCGCACCCTCCCCCCCCCCCCCCAACCACCACCACCAACGAGGCTTCAAAAACGCATGTAGCTGTCAACATGGCAGATTATCAAAACGATGCTGATGCTGCTTAAACTCAAGTTCATTTTACCATTGCGCAAGTACATAGCCGATATATAGGCGCATGAGCCCTGGTGATAGGCTTGATTCCTGTCCTATCAGCAGAATAAAAAAAAACATGAACTCATCAATCAGATTCATAGTAAGGTCCTTTTTTTTTTCAAACTGAATCCAGCCTTCTTGCGGCACCGCACTGTTGTCAGACATAGATTTTTTTTTCGCAAGGGCTTTCTACGAATAACGATTTCAACAAATCTGCTCTTTTGCCGCCAGCAGAAATTGTTTATTTATATTTACTGTACTTCCTTCAAACCCATTTTATAGGTGCGACGGCATAAAAGGCAAGTCCTTTCATTTTTTTCCACCCGCATTTTCATCTTGAGTGGTGCTTCCTTTCTTGACAATTCGTGCTTTTAAAAACCTAGCGTGAAATTCTGCAAACGATCATATTGTCACATTCTAAGTCATGTTATCGTTCCGTTTCACTGTCGACAATTCTCAGCGCAAACCGCGCCTGCAGTGTTCGGGAAGCTTCGGCACTGCAGTATATTATTTCGTCAAGACAACGCCCCACTTCGCGAGCACTACAGATTATTCTGGAACCCACGTCACCGCTAGCGATAATGCTAGAACATTCGACGTCAAGTGTATAAATGGCCGACGCTTGTTCGCCGCTATCATTGTCCATGTGTTGCCTCCAATCTGATCTTCAGTTTTCTGGCCACAAGTTGCGGCTGAATAAACCTTTCATCTGAACATCGAGATGCGCCTTCACCCACGTCACTAAACCGTGACGATATCTTTAAACAATGACTAGCGTACTGCTTAGCAACGGTTGACTGCATGATATAGTTCATTTACACCAAACATTTCCCCGAGGTTTCATACTCAAGCATCCACCCAGTAGATCGTGGGTGTACGATGCTCGGCTGCTTAACCGAAGCTCGTGGGTTCGATTCCATATATGATATGTGGATTTAACGTCCCAAAACCACCATATGATTATGAGAGACACCGTAGTGGAGGGCTCCGGAAATTTCGACCACCTGGGGTTCTTTAACGTGCACCAAAATCTGAGCACACGGGCCTACAACATTTCCGCCTCCATCGGAAATG
>WOVY01016114.1:0-268973 GCA_013436015.1 Rhipicephalus annulatus | reverse complement strand
ACTGACGAATACAGCTGTGGCCAGTAGTACTTCTGTCGGATGCGCGCTAATGTCCGAGCAAAGCCTAAGTGACCGGCCGAAGGATCGTCGTGGCACGCCTGCAAAACTTCCTCACGCAGTGCCATTGGAACGGCGAGGAGGGGAAAGTTCCTGGCTGCTCTCAAGATTCTCTTGTAGAGAACATTGTTCCGCAGGCAATACGTAGCCAAACCACGCGAGAGTCGGCGTGGGACGACAACGTCTTCTCCTTGAAGATGCTGGATGACAGGAAGTAGCTCAGTGTCCTCACGTTGAAGCTCAGCCATCGCACCACATCGACGATGCCAAGAAACGGTAATCTTGTTCAGTGTCAGATGACGTCGGGGAAATAGGAGCACGAGAAGGCAGTCAGCATCTGTATGCTTATGTCCTGATCGGTCGACCACCGTTATGTCGTACTCTTGAAGGCGGAGGCTCCAGCGGGCGAGGCGGCCTGATGGATCCCGTAGATTGGAAGCCAACAGAGCGAATGGTGGTCACTGACCGCTCGAAATGGCCGGCCGTATAGGTAGGGTCGAAACTTGCTAATACCCAAACGACTGCTAGGCACTCTTTTCGGTGGGTAGAGTAATTAGCTTCTGCTTTTGTGAGACTGCGGCTCGCGTAAGCGATCACACGCTCTGCGCCGTTCTGCCATTGAACTAGAATGGCTCCGATTCCCACGTGCTGGCGTCTGTGTGGATCTCGGTGTCGGCAGTGTCGTCGAAATGTGCCAGCACTGGAGCTCTCTGCAGTCGATTGCGCAGCTCTACGAAGGCTTGTTGTTGTTCTTCCGTCCATACGAAAGGTACATTCTGGCCGTGTCAGTCTTGTAAGAGGTTCCGCAATTTTCGAAAATCCTTCGACAAAAGCGGCGGTAGTACGCACAGAGTCCAAGGAATCGCTGAACAGCCTTTTTGTCTCCAGGACGAGGGAAATCGGCAACGGCAGCCAATTCTCCGGATCTGGTCGAACACCCCGCGGGCTAACCACGTGGCCGAGAAACTTGAGTTCTGATAGCCGAAGTAGCACTTTTCGGGCTTGATGGTAAGGTTCGCTCTCCTTATTGCAGTGAGGACACTTTTTAGCCTTGAAATTGCTCGTCAAATGTGGTGAAAACACAACGACTCATCCAAGTATACAAACACGTCTGCCACTTTAGTCCAGCTAGTACAGTATCCATCATGCGTTGAAACGTGGCGGGAGCGGAACAGAGACCGAAAGGCAGCACTTAAATTCGTACAGCCCGTCAGGCGTCACGAACGCGGTTTTCTCACGGTCGCCTTCGTCAACTTCAATTTGCCAGTACCCTGACTTGAGATCTAGTGATGTGAGGAACTGGGCGTGGCGTAGACGGTCTAAGGCGTCATCAATCCGTGGCAGGGGGTAAACGTCGCGTTTCGTGACTTTGTTAAGCCGTCGATAGTCGACACAGAAGCGTAGTGTGTTGTCTTTTTTTTTTACTAAGACAACAGGTGACGCCACGGACTTGTCGAGGGTTGGATGACGTCATCATTCAGCATTTCTTGAACTTGACGCTTAATCACCTCTCTTTCCTTCGGGGACACACGGTATGGATGTTGGCGAAGAGGCCGTGCCGACTCCTCGGTAACAATGCGGTGTTTTGTAACGGTGGTACGCTGAACTTTCGATGCTGTGGAGAAGCAGTCCGAGAATTCCCTCACAAGGTTTAGCAGCCGCTCTTTTTCGTGAATCTGGCAAGTCTGGATTAACATGAATGCGGCTCCCAGGTCAGCACAAGCTTTTGCATACGGTGAAGTCGTATCTATTGTGCTGATATCGGAAAAGTCGGCTATTTCACTGAGGAAGCGACAGTAGTCCCTCTAGGAACGTGCTGAAACTCATTGCTGAAGTTGGTCAGCAGAACTCGAGAGCGTTTATTCTCTAACCGAACAAGGCATCGGGGGCCATGCATATGTTTCGTTGAGCAGCAGCGGGATATTTGCCTCAGCAATACCTTCATAGTCGTGAATTCGTCGAAAACGTCGCAGGCTACCAAGGTGAACACGCTACTCTTCGGCGGTAACGTGACGTCATCGTCAACAATTCTCAAGCATTGACGTAGCTGCCGTGAGGGTTGCGCGCTAAAGCGTGTGCCGTAGAAAACGTCACTTGCGACTGTTGCAAATCAATCACGGCTCCATTATCACGCAGAAAGTCCAGTCCGAGAATTAGGTCCCTCGAGCAACTCGGCAGTAGTATTACAAAATCTCCGAGATACGTAAATCCGTGAATACTGACTCGCGCTGTGCACCGCCCACCGGAGTAAGAAGATGGCCTCCTGCCGTACGTATCTGCGACCCAGCCCACTGGGTAGAAACCTTCTTCGCCTGCAGGCAAGACCCATGCTCATAACAGAAGTGTCTGCTCCAGTGTCATTAGCCCATTACTTCTTCGTCGTCCACAGTTACCGCAATGTTTGATGTCACCACTCTTCGCATCCCGTTTGACTGCGTCTGTACATCTTTTTGCTGCTGTCGCTGTCGTCGTAGTGGAGGATCTTCCGTAGAGTCAGCGTCAGCGGCCTCACCTCCGGAGGTCGCTGAACTCAGTTTTCCCGACTTGCAGGACTGGTGTGAACGGCGTCTTGGAGCGCCGCGTGAATAGGCTGGGCTCGGTGACCTGTAGCGAGTAGGCGACGACGAGCGAGGCATTTGTGACCGATGTTCGATACTGCGACGACTCGAGATGAAACTCTCTATTTCCTGTGGTCGCTCGCCAGGTCGTGGACGAGGGGCATTAGGCGAAAATCCACGGAGACCCACACGACGGTATGGACATGTCCGGTAGACGTGTCCCGGCTTCCCCGCAGTGGAAGCAAGGGGCCTGTGGTCGGGTGTACGCCAGATGTCACTCTTTCTCGGTCTTGCTTCGGCGATCAACGGTGAGCTGCGAGGGCGGAAGCCTTCCTCCATTTGTTGAGCGTGTCGCTCATTGGGGGTAACATACGCTGGTTATACTGCACGATGGACGACGTCGCACTGCTTCCGCGTAGCTCATCTCGACGCAGTGCCTCTGTTGTGGCGCCTCGGATGGTTGGGGGAGCGTGAACAGCTTGCCGTAGCTCGGCGCGTACCATCTCCGCAATGGAGAGCTGCTCTGCAGGTGAAGCAGTCACCTGCATCTTTTGTAGCTCTTCCTTAATGAGAGCTCTGATAAGCTCTCGCAACGCGCTGATGTCATTGCCGAGAGTGCCAGAAGTGACCTGACTTGGGTTTACACCACGGTTATACTGTCTGGCACGCTGTTGAAGGGCCCTCTCCATGGCAGTGGCTTCCTCATGGAACTCCGCAAGTGTCGCAGGCGGGTTTCGAATCAGGCCGGCAAAAATCTCTTCTTTAACACCACGCATTAGGTGGCGAACTTTCTTGGATTCGGACATGGCGGGCTCCGCACGCTTGAAAAGCCGATCCATGTCCTCTACGTAGGTCGTCACCCTTTCGTGAGGGCCTTGAACCCTTGCCTCTATAGCACGCTCCGCTGTCTCCTTCCTGTCCTTTCGGGAAAATGCCTTGAGGAACTGCCGTTGAAACTCATCCCATGACGTAAGCGCTGCTTCGTGGTTCTCAACCACGTTTTCGCGGAGTCCTCCAGGAAGCAGTACACATAGCGTAGCTTACGCTCTGGGGTCCAATCGTTGATGACGGCGACCCGGTTGAAATGCTCGAGCCAGTCGTCGGCATCTTCAAAAGCAGCTCCGTGAAAAGTCTTCGGCGTCTTGGGCTGGTTGATAACCAGGTGCGCTGGTGGTGGCGCGGTGACGTTAGGCGGTGTTTGATTCATAGCCCTCTGACGTTCAGGCAGCAAACCGTGCTGTGGCTCGAGTCCCTGGAGACGACGGCTGGAACGTACGTGCACAGGGGTAAGCTCGGCTGAGATACTCGATGGACTTGCGTCAGGGGTGCTCTCAGGGGACCGTATCATCTACCGTACCCAGCACCTCCACCAGAAAATGTCACAAAGACACAGGCACGCAGGTACAAAATAGGGCGTTTACTTTCGCAACCCAAGGGCCAGAAACGCGAACACCAGAGCACGCGCACACAGATCTACTTCGTTGTCCTCTTCAGATGCTGGCTACTATAGTTGCCAGCCTACCTTGCGTCAATATGACCGAACCCTGCGGAGTACCAGCACTGCCCATAAGCCTTTCCTCAGATCTCAGTTCTCCCATTACAATAGATGCCATTCTGTCTGTTAGGAAGTAGTTATACGCTCTTGATCCTAAGCTTAATTGGCAGATCTGATGTAAGATAGCCGTATGCGATGCTTTGTCGAAGGCTTTTTTAAGGTGTAACCCTAAGATCGCCCGGGTAGCTCTTGTTTTGTTGTCTAGAATCTGCTGCTTAATTTGCAGCATGGCGTCTTGCGTGGAGAGCCGTGTGCGGATCACCAACATGAAATCTGGGTAGATTTCGTTCTCCTCAAGATAAGTGTTGATTCTGTCTAGAAAAGCGTGTTCCATCAGCTTCCCAACACAAGACGTTAGTGATATGGGGCGTAAATTCGATAGATCGGGCGGTTTCCCGGGCTTGGGGGTGAGGATTACTTTAGCTTTTTTCCACTGTTTTGGTATAGTGCCCTCGGTCCAGCACTCGTTAATATATTGCGTGATGTTCTTTATGGCTTGGTCGTCAAGGTTCCGTAGTGTTCTGTTAGTGATCCCGTCTGGTCCCGGTGCAGATTTGGTGTTTAGCTTCTGTAGCGCGGCCCTGATTTCAGCCACAGTAAACTCGTCATCTAAGAGCTCGTTCGGGCCTCCGGAATATGATCCGTGTTCTATGACAGGCATGGCGGGAATGTACGTGTTGCTAGCCTTAGCGATAAAGCCCTCCTCACTGCCGTTATACTGGTGCACCAGTTTACGCAAGGTTTGCTTGTGTGCCGATTTGGTGTTATCTGGGTCTAGCAGATGTTTAGCATGCGCCATGTCTTACCAGCATTCATTTGGCCATCGAGACTATTACAAACTTGGTCCCATTGCTCTTTGCTTAGCTGCTTTCAATGTTCTTCGATCTGTTTGTTCAGCTTGGCTATGCGCTTGCGCAAGGGCCTGTTGTGCTTCTGTCCCCGCCATCTATTCTGCAGTGATAGCTTGGCCTCCCACATGTGTGCGAGACGGCTATCAATCTGCTCTAGGGGCGGACTTGAATTGATACTTCGCGTTGCCTCGCTGACGTCGTTATTGACATCTTTGATCCAATCTTCTATATTGTTGATAGGGTCTTGTTTTTTCGCGTTTCTGACTTTCCGAAACTTATCCCAGTCAGTCCATCTAATCTGTCTTTTCGCGGCAGCCATGGTTTCTATCCTGACTTCTAATATTCGATGATCACTCCCCAGATCATCGAATGTGTTTTCCCATTTAGCGGTCCCCGCGTTACGAACTAACGTTAAGTCTGGAGTGGTGTCTCTTGCAAGCCTAGTTCCCATACGCGTAGGGGAGTCGGGGTCAGTGATGAGAGTTAAGCCTGTCTCTTCAATATCCTGCCATAGCGTTTTTCCTTTGGCTCTTGTGTATCCGTATCCCCAAACACTGTGTGGAGCGTTAAAGTCTCCACCTATGACGAGTGGATTGGGTCCCGCTATATCTACGGCCTTCTTAAAGAGAAGAAGGAAGCGTTGTCGTATGCGTGTGGAATTGCTGTACAAATTCAGAATAAATATGCTCGGAGATTTTTTTCTTTTAGGGGGCAAGTTGTACGAGTACATGTTCAATTTCTGTGATGCGGGTGTCGTGGCAGATTGCTACGAGTCCCTTCCTTACTAGAGTGGTTAGTGTTCTAATATCCCCTGTTGAGGGGCCGATCGCCTGATATCCCGGTAGCTTAGCTAAAGCATGGGTTTCCTGCAAAATTATAACATCCGGTTTGGTTCTGTCTCTAAGGTGTTGTTGCAAGACTGCTCTCTTCCCCTCATAGCTCCTGCAATTCCACTGCCAAATAATTGAGTCCCTTTTTCTGGGCTTCCCTAATTTGAGTTGGCTATCGAAGAGGGAGGAGGGTGAAAGGAGGCAGGCCTCATGAAATTAGTTGATATAGCCACTGATGTGGTGCCCTGAGATAAGTGTGAATTTCCTTCAGTGCTTATCGGAAGGTTGGTAGCTGGAAGTACCGGAGGTGTCCTAGGGTTGAGATTGGCTACGTTAGCTTCGAGTTTATCTAGTCTATTCATGATCATGGATATTGCAAGCGAGAGGTTGTTGGTTGCCTCTGCCTGTTCCTTAACTGCTTTCTGTATTTCGGACAATGTTTGATTAATGTTCAAGCTTTGCGCCGTAGTTTTGTCATTAGACACCTGAGCTTTCCTTTTAAGAGGTGGCGGGGTACTGTCCTCGTCCATTCGGTTATCTGGCATTTCTTCGAGGCGCTCTTGGGCCGCGGAACGCATTTGACTAGAAGTTCTATTTGTGCTGTTTTTAGGACTTTGAATTTCCCGAGTAAGCTGTGATATCAATTCTCTAAGCTCAGCGTTTTCTTTTTTCAGCTCCGCTATATCACTGACATTATGCGCAGTCTCCCCCGAAGGCTCAGGGGCGCGTCCCTTTAGCCACGTCTGACCAGCTCACCGTGAATGCCGGGTTCCCTTGATGGCCATTACCACCCTTTGGCTTAGACCGGGATCTGGAACGGGATGTAGTGCGCCTTCTCGGTCCCGGAAACTGGGTGGTGTGGCCGCGGGGCGTTGCGCATGACCAGGCCCTTAATCTGGACCCAGGCGTTGCCCTCGTCCGGAATTTGGACCTCCCGCGTTCGGTTGGCTTGGTGGTAGGGGGTAGTTCTCCTCGAGCGTATATTGAAGTTGTCGGAACCACTGGCGTTGTTTTACGATGTAGGGTGTCTTGAACTTGGCCTTGCAGAGTTTGTCAGCCGTGGGATGATCCTTGCCGCACAGCTGACATCGTGGCTGACAGTGGTGGTCCTCGCTCGGATCAGGCGTTCCACAACCCGCACATAGCTTGTCGTTTGGCCTCCAACACACGTCACTCCTGTGCCCAAGTCTGTTGCATTGTTTGCAAAAGTCAACTTGTTTCCTGTATAGTGAACAGCGTGTGAGCACTCCTCTGTACATAACGTGCGTCGGGACTTTGCTGCCGTCAAAAAGGACTATCACTGTCGTGGTGTTGCCAAGACGTTTGGCTGCGATCGCCGTAGGATTTCGTGCTGTAATAATAGCTGCGGTGATGTCCCGTGGGGTTTCGTTCAAAGGAACTCCTTTGATTACACCTTTGGCAGTGAGTTCCGGGGCCGTCTCGTATGCTCCTACTTCATACAACTTGTCGTTTGCTTTGATGTGCTTGATGCCTTGGTACTTGTCTGCACGGTCTTGGTTTGGGGTGCTAACGACCAAGATGTTCGGAAAATTATTCGGACAAATCATGTCCGTCTCTCTTTCTTCATAAGGGATCTCGGCCGCTTCATACACAGCTTTGTCTAGCTCCGTTAAGCTGAGCTTGGATAGCTGCAGTCCTCCTCTTGGCCTTATAACTATCTTGAAGTCGCCTGTCGGCAGTCTTGGCATTTTGCTGGCTCTGGTTATCCGGGATATCAGATTTGCACCGCGCATTCTAGGTGTTCGGGTAGGGCTGGGGCTAACACGGCGTTCCTGGCTACCTTTCTTCGCACGTTTTCTGTTTCGAATTTCTGTCCACCCGTTGCCTGTGTCATCTTCCTGTTGGGTGACGTCTTCGTCTTCCCGTTGGGTGGCGTCTTCATTCTGCTGTGATACCTCCATTATTGATGATTACGGCCTGTATGGCGCGAACGCCGAGGCCTGGCTATCGCGAGGCCGCCCCAGTCGACGCGGAGCGCCGGTCGTAGGAATAGTAGACGCTGCTTGGTGGGGGCTGGTTTTCGGTCGTAAAATCTCGAAAAATGATCACCTACCTTAGAATATGGTCTCTTCGGATTCTCGGTGACGAGAAGAATCAGATGGTATATATTTCCGAGTGGTGCCTGGCTGTATTCGCTGCGAAATCATTCTATGGGAACGGAGCCGACGTGAAGAGCGTCCATTCACCTCGGTGACCGCAGCGCCTCCCTCAAAGTTTTCTTGTGAATAAAAGTTTCATTCTCTTTTCTGAAAGCTTAGAAGCTATTATTTTGATAAAAGAAAACTGTTTTGCTAATATCTTAAAGTTCAGGCATGAAAGATTGAGAATAAATTTGCCAAAGCAATATAAGCAATGCCATATGTGAAACGGCAAAAGTATTGCTGGCCTGAATCATCAATTGAAAAAAAAAATGCATGCGAACTGTCACGTTGCGATGAGAAATAATTTGATTGAAGTTTTGTTCTTACGCATCATTTTTTTTTGTTAATACCCGACAGTCATCGCTCTTTTGATGCGTCGCTTGGCATTTTCCCGATATCAGCAAAACATCCATCGATGGATGTTTCGAGAGGAACGATCGCTTCTCCTGAGACAACTATAGCACGTGTGAGCGTTTGGACAAAACATCAAAGTAACGTCTTGAAGTAGACGTTACGAACTTGTTTATAATCATGTACGTTCTCTATGACAAACAGTCGCTTCAATGCAAGTCGAAAGTCTGAGAACACAATATTCCAGACGCCAAACCAATATATTTTCAAAAACATCAATTTTATTTCTTCATGAAGACCAAGCATGTGACGTCATTTCCGGCTAGCGAAGTGAGCGACCGCCATGTTTGTCAGCATACTGGTTCAAGCATAGCCTCCTCTATAACTTTGTGCCCGAGCGGTCGGTCCCTCAGCGCCGTCCCCCGATTCTCTCATTTTGCGCCTCGGCGCTCCGCCAGGAGCGCTCGCATCCCATAATAGCTCGCGCCGCGCTTGCTGCAGCAGCAAGCGCACACCGCTACGCCGCGGTTTTCCCGTCGCGCGCAAGTTTGGTTTGCCGTGCTCGATGTAAAACTCTGCTTGGCCCATTGTGTTTTCTGCTTGCCCTTGATGTTTTTTCTGGCACAATAGTCTCCCCCAAGAGCTTCGTTAACTGCAGCGCTCGCTGAGACAACCGTGACTGTATCAAGTGCGATTCGGGTAAGTTCTTTGTTAAAAATGTTACATCGTTAAGAAATCCGCTTGCTGCAAGGAATCGTGCCTAAACGCTGCATTTTTGTTATCTGCAGCACTACCGTAAAAAGAAAGGTGACTGCCCATGCATGGTCAGAAGTTTGGCTGCGGCCCGAACGCTCTACAATGCCGTACTGCTGCGTACCACGCTGCAAATCATGGAGCGGCCGGAAAGAAACCGGAGTATCTTTTCACGAAATTCCGAGCGACCAAAAACTTCGCGAAAAGTGACTTAATGTAATCTCGAGAGACAACTGGACTCCGAACAGCACATCTTGCGATTCTACCGTTTGCAGCCGACACTTCGTCCCGTCCGACTTTAAAGAAGGGTGCACGACGCGAAGACTGAAGAAAGGCTCTGTGCCCAGCGTCTTCCACGAGTACCCGTCGTATTTGCAACCTTGCAAACAAACCGAAAGAAGTGATGCGGTCATCAGGAAGCGTGCTGCGGCTGTATTAACTGACGAGCCAGCAAGAAAAAAAAGAGCAGTCGGTGGTGGTGCACCACATGTGTTTACAGACTTACGACATGACCAGTCGTGCACTTCGGACGGCCAACTTGTTGAAGAAGGGCCCAACTCCAGCAGCAGAACTGACCAAGGCTTCGTACCGAGAACGGCGCAGGTGGATAGAGCAGTGCAAGTAGCCTCACGCATTTCGTTGCCAACCATCGAAAGACAGAAGTGGAAGCGTAAGGAACGCGAACTGAGGGCGCAGGTTGAAAGGCTCAAAGGAACTGTTGAAAAATATAAAAGGGAGCTTCAGAAACTTAAAGAAGACTGCTATGTCCCAGCATTTTTGCAGGTTGTCGAGCAGGCAAGTGAAAATGAGTTGGCTGCCTCAATACTGCTGGAGCAGGTCAAAAATTTTCAGAAGGTGAAACCAGCGTGGTCCGAAGTTACAGTCCGGCACGCAGTGATCCTTCGTAACCTCTCAGCGAGGGCATACGAACACTTAAGGAGCTCAGGGCTACTCCGCCTACCCTGTCGAAGCACGCTGGAGCGCTTCCTCGGTTCGTCACGCAATGAAGTAGGCGTCACAGACTTGATTAAGCAGAGGCTGTCAGCTGAGCTCGCTTCACACACGAGTGCTCAGTCACAGGCGTGCTCGCTCATTGTGGACGAAATGAGGGTCAAGCAGCGCTTACTCTATCTAAAGCAGAGAGATGCCTTCATTGGCGAAGTAGACTACGGCGACTGATTGCCGCAGAAGCAACCGGGCAAGCCAGAAGAGCCAGTTCTTGCAAACTCGCTGCTTTGCCTCATTTTAAGTGGCTTGTCAACGAGATATAAGATTCCCGTGGCCTATTTTTTTTACTAGAAATTGCACCGGTGAAAACCTTCACCAGATCATGATGAACGTACTCAAAGAAGTTGAGAGTATAGGCTTTAGAATCGTGCGAACCGTTACCGACAACCATCGGATTAACGTGAAGGCGTTTCAACTGCTATGTGGGGGTAACCTCAAGCACTGCATACCACATCCGACAAATCAAGATGGCAAACTTTTTCTCGCTTTCGATCAGTGCCATTTAATTAAAAACGTACGGTCACAGTTTCTGTCACGCGATATCGGAAAGGATGGCGAAATAACCGCCCAATACCTGAAAGACCTCTACAAAATGCAACAGCGCAGTATTGTCAAGCCAGTGCGGTTCTTGACAAGAAAGCACGTACATCCGACTAGCATGGAAAAAATGAACGTCAGGAGGGCAGTGCAAGTCGTTTCGCCACCTGTGACCGCGGCCCTGAAGCTCTTGAAAGAGCAGGCAGGTCATACATGTGACGCAAGCTTCGCCCACGTTGGTCCAACCGTCGTATTCATGGACACCATGTACCGGTGGTTCACCCTCATGGACGTAAGCAACTGCACCCAGCATGTCCACCAGAACAACCCGGACTGCAAGCAGTACGAATCCGAAGACGACGAACGGCTAGGTTGGCTTGAAACATCATTTCTTGACTACCTGGCCGAAATCAAGCGGCAGAGCCCGGCTAAGAATTTTCTGACCAAGGAAACGTACGAGGGCTTGCTGATAACAACCACCTCAAACGTGGAGTGCGTTCGGTACCTTCTCACGGCCACACGCTTCCGTTTCGTTCTGACTAGGAAGATGTCCTCTGGCCCAATAGAGGCCTTCTTTGGGTGGTTGAGAAAATCTGCAGGCTCGAACGACCAGACAGACGTGAGGGCAGTTTTGTCTGGGATTGAGAAAGCACTGAAGACTGGCATAGCCTGCACGTCCAGCAGCAGCAACGTGATTACTGCAGACAGCAGCAGCTGCTCCTTATCAGGACTCCTACAGCGATCGGCAAGAGCAGCGCAGAATGACGGTGAAGCATTTCCAGCAGAAACAACCACGACCCTCGAGGAGAGCCTCGACAGGGAGAAGACGTTGCTCCCAACGCCAGATGTTGCTGCACTAGCAATGGTTGGTGGCTATATTGCAAGAGCAGTCCACGAAACCATTTCCTGTGATGAATGCTTCACTTTGGTGACTAAACCAAACACCTCTGCGCCATCGGATGCGTTAATTAGGCACCAGGACAGAGGTGGACTCCTGTATCCGTCAACTGAGCTCGTAATGGTTCTCAACTCTCTAAAGAATTACGCGGAAGTTTTCCTCGCAAGAGCGAGAAAGATGAACCAGCGACTGAAGGCTGCCGTTGACAACGCCGCGGAAATTATACAGAGACGTGACAAACTCAAGTGCTCGACCCCGGGACACCATGAAAAACTTTTGGAGGTTGTGCTCGTGAAGTTTTTCCACCCACTTTTTCTGAACTTCGCGACGAGTGTGACTGACAAACACGACTTGGTGAAAGATTTTCATGTCAAACCATTGTCTCGAAAAGTGCTCAAGCTTTGAGTGCGAAATCAGATAAAAAAGCTCGCATTGCATTCTGCATACAGTGCTTATGTTAAAAATTTTATGTGTGCGCACTTCTTAACGTATACGCATAATCCAATGCAATGTAGACGGTTTCTAGACCGTCATAAACGCAAGCGTGCATAGGCCGCGTCGTCTGCTGTTATTATGGGATCGGTGCGGCTTCTGGCGGCAAGCGCCGAAACTATGAGGGACGGATGGCGCGTATGTATTTAGCGCTAATGCGCGGGCACAAAAGTTATATAGGAGGCTATGGTTCAAGCGTCACCCCCGGAAGCTTTTCCGGGGGTGACGGTTCAAGGCGGCACTGGGCTGCGCTTACAGCTCACCGCCGTGGCGGAGCTTGCCGGAATCATGCGAGCGATATGGCGAAAGCAAAACGTGACCGCGCTTCGCCCGCAGTACCATGAAGACCTTGTGGGACTGACTCGTGTTCGTTACCGAGCAAAAATTGAAACGTGCGACGGCATCGACCGATACGAACTGCGTATCGGTAAGGATGCTACGCCGAACATCGATCTGCTGCCTTCCTTGACACACGGCGACATCGCGAACTATTTGGTGCTTTCAACAAGTCGTGCCACACTGACGTAAATGAAGGTCTGCAAGTTGCTGAACGGCCACAACTACTTCACCAGCAGATGGGCGAAGAATATGCCAGCAAAGTAGCTTTCATGTCGTTCTAAGAATTTTGAAGAATAAAAACATTCTGGAAAAGTGACATGACCAGTAAGCAGGTTAAACCTGCACGTAACTCGAAAATACCGTTACCTTTAATGACGTGATGACTTCAGACACGCATGTATTTCTCTTTTTTTAAGGTTTTTTCGGTTAATGTGCGACAGCCAAGCGATACGGCGCTTTTCGGACAACATCCTTGTTCGCGCACGTTGATTTGTAATAACCGCGGGAAAGCAAAACATTCTAACGCGTGGCTTTGCCTTGGCCTTAGAAGCAGAAGTTCCACTTCTTGTTCTGAATCAAAAATGGCACAGTAATGGTGAAGACGGTGGCGTGATCGAAGACCAGATCTCACCGTGGCAAAGCTCCTGACTATGCTTTCAGGCAGCTCCTTATGTGGACAAACATGGCAATTCTTGTCCATCTCGTTCCCGGATGTGACGTGTGTGCAGTATCTGTTTCAAGATGTTCTTTGTGTTTCGTGGGTGGCCCGCCCAACGTTGATGGATACTTTTTGGAGCCGCCCGCATTCCGGTCGCATCTAGTGGGTAATAAGAATATATTTAGGAAACTCTATGATATGAATAGCTTAGACAATACATGAGACGAGGATGGATTAACGATTATCACTCCTAAAAACCCAAGGTTATCTGTCCCAACATCACAACACTACGATAGCTATAGCACGAGAACAAAACGACGACACAGGGACAAGAAGGAGATTAACACATGTCTCTGAGTCATCGTTTTTTTCTCGCGCTGTAACTGTCGTCATGCCATAACAACTAGCCCAAGCTGCCACACTTCTAAATCACAATACTACCACAAAGCTAGCAAAGCCTTTGATATCAGAACCGAAACTAGTTGAAAGAAATGTTGCACAAACATGGAGGAAACCGTTAACGCGTTTCGCGAAAGCTTGCCATTCTATGCTGCAAGTGCGTGTATGTCAACAAAACACGTGGTTGTGCCGCTGCGGCTGTTGCGATGTGCGCGTGTCGAACGTCGTTGAATTTTTGGGTTGGCCTGAGCTATTTATTGTACAGATAGGTATTTGGGTGATCACCATGAGCGTCGACCAAGTCTTCAGATTACTCCTGGCAGCTACACTGCTTGTAGTTGGCTTCACGCAAGACTCCAGAGAAAATGTTCTACATGTGCAACAATGTATCCTTTGGCGTTTTGTCATTCCTCCAAGGTTAATTTTTCTGACTTGGTTTGCTCTGTGGCTGTTCGCGATAATTGCGGCATGCCGGTATGTACGTGAAGAGCATGCTTGAATAAATATATTTTTCCTGACCGAAGCTCAGATCGAAAAATGTTCAAGATGCGCCGCGCCGAACGTCTGGAGGCAGTGAAGAGTATATTGAAACTGGATAATTTTGAAAAGCAAGCCAAACTAGTCAACATCGTGTTGGAAAAAATTAATGAGGTGCCTTCTCGTTATCTCGCCAAAGATGCATTGTGTTTTTGTGCCAAGGAAGCGAGAACATGTGTTGAGGTCCCGTTGTAATGTCACAGGTACTTACGACGTCGAAGTTGAAACTTGAGAGTTCGGACTACATTCCTGGCGGCGCCTTCCCAGAGGATGAAAGTACCAGAGATGGTAGGTTTCTCGTGTGACTGTTAATGATTAGGTCGCTTAGCTTGCCTGATTATACGTTTGCTTCTTATGTTTACAACTATAAATCGAGGCTTCTCACAGCGTGCACTTGTTAGTATGTTGTAACGTAACATGGAAAACGGTGCCCGCCTTCGTTTCAGCATTGTCGCAAGTGCTGGAGAACACGGCCTTCTTTGGGGAGATAATCCTTCGACTGCCAAACATAGCTCATGCTGTGTTGAACATGAACAAGGCCGGTGCTGTGGTACTCAATTGGGCCATTGGTTTCTCAAACTCTACGGAACTCTATGATGAAACCACAACCAAACTGATCAATCTGGTAAGCTTAAGTTTCCACAGAGTTCCTTGTCCTACGCGGGGCAAATCACTTGTATTCACGAGAACATCAGGTTCTGTGTGCATCCAAAGTGGGTCATGTAGTCAAGTGCCTTTGTTTCGCTGACACATGGACTAAACCGTATTAATGGCAATTCTAACTGGCGGTGATGCCAATGATAGTATAGGAGACATTATTAGTTGTAAATGTGAAGAAAAAAAAAACTTGACATTTGCATTGCAATTACTCCTTTACGTCCCTTGTACTTCCTTGGAATTGTTACCTGTTCTTATTATTATTGTCTCTAACGAAGAAATCTGGCCCTTATATTTACACTTCTTTCCTTCACGCACTAAACCTTGAGGCACACTAGATCTTGCTGAACTATTTTCAAAGTTCATTTTTCATGAAATTCAGAGGGTGTCAATTTGGAGTTTACTTTTTTGGGAGAAATGCGGCGTTAATCAAAGTTTATTGCTCAAGTCTTCAATTCTCCGAAATTGGTTGTTTCATTTTGCATTATTAGTTAATGCAATAAGTTCCTATTACTTTTTTTCCCAATGAATATGCTGTGCATTGTTGCTGATAATCCTGTCATGTAGGCATGCAGATCGCCTCACGCTCATGCTTTATAATGTATAGAGGTCTTTGTAAGAAGTGGTAGTTCTGTCATTAGGTCCCATCTTTTGAAAGTCTGCATTGCTGCACAAGTGAAAAGCTAGAAAAGATGGCAATGTGTTGGGTAGAACATATCACCTAGTAATAGCCATACAGCCCTGCATACATGACTGTAATCATGCCAAAATGTTAATCTTAAAAATTTTTATTACTTCACTGTGCAGGTTTAACTCTTTTACTGGAAGTCATGTATGGGGCATCATTATCTAACTGGTGACCTTAGAACACAATGTAAACCTTAAAGGAGCAGTGAAATCAAATTGACATGTGTTGCGTTTTTCGCGTCAACACATAGTTTTGATCCCCTGGTAACAATTTGGTACTAATAATGCAACGGAGGAATGAATTAGTTTTTGTAGTATCGACTAAAGATGACCATTATCCAACCCAATTCAAAATGGGTGCAAAGCCCACCAATTTTCAGGGCTGCCAAGCAGTCACTTCCCACGGTGCCGCTCCGTGTGATCACATGGCCACATGAAATGGCGACGCGAATTTCAGATGACATTTCGTGTGCTTGATTGTTGTCGCTTCCGTCATAAGCGTCCACAAGTGACAATGAGAACACTGAGGAATATTGAATTGTGGCTATTCGTGGCATGGCAAATAATTTAGATTTGATCCTCTTTTGAGCAGCATTTATGAAATCGGCACCGGTCCGAGCAGCAACGAGGCTGCTGGAGACGCACGCTTGTGCAACGCTGGCTGGTAAAACATATGAACGCTGCGTGTGTGTTACTTGTTTGAGACGACCATAGTTTAAAATATTTACATTCACACTCATCACTCCACAGCAAAGCACCCGTAGTGGCAAAACAAAAATGCAGAATTCGCACGAACGGGCTGCACAAACTAAGTAAAACAAAGCAAGTGAAGCCTTGCCAGGCAGCCAGGTGTCGCCGCCAGATGGTGCCATGTGGACACACCGCGATGACAACACGAAAATTGTTGACATCATCACTCCTTCTTGGTCACTCAGCGTGTGAAGCGTGGCCTAGGAGCTCTCTGAACAACGTCAAAATGCTGTCTTCCCATAGCTGGGAACGTCGTTGAGCCTTCGGATGCTCTTTGCACTGGAAATAAAATAATGTCTACGTAACGGATACCATTCATACTTTGCTAAAGAAAATCATGCATACCAAGTGAATTCCACGTCTCAAGTTTAAAATTTTATGTCACTGTCACTTCTTTAACCCTTTCAGATACCACCTATGAAAGGCAGTCTGTAAATGTGTCAAATCACTACAACGCTTTTTCAAGGCACTCAATATTCTATTAACAAGGATAATGGCATAACTGTTAAATTTATGTGTGTTATAGTAACTCATACTAATTAGGTTGTAATAAATATATCTTTACCCTGAAGTCCTTGATGCTTGCTTTCAGCATAAACAGAATAAAATTTCAGGCTAGGAATATAATGAAAATTCAATTTTCGTTATGCCAATTTTGAGCAAAAAAAAATTCTGCTTTTCATGTTGCTTGCAGTATACTGCTTGCCACTCGGCTCCTCAAACCTGGTGGTGCCTTCAAAAAAGAGAATATAAGCAACGGTACGCTGCAAAGTGAAGCTATATGAACACAAATTCATTATGCAGCAGGGTCAATTCAGCCAAAGCTCTATATATCTCGCTCTATCTTAGCCCGTGCTGGATGCAACTGGAAAAAGCAAGTGGTGTACACAATTGTGTACATAGCGTCTGAAAGGGTTAAGAATCAGCTGTTGTAGACAGATTTATGGCTAGCCCATTATGAAGATGAAGCAGAATCGAGGTTCTAATTGGAGTTGTTGGATTCCAGGGGCATAGCTAGGTTCTGTGTGCATGTGTGCTGTGGGAATGGCTGCCTCAGGGGTGTGTGGTGCATGACACCTGTGGCTGGCAGCCAGGCCTGGACGAACACTGCAGGGTATGAGCTGCCCCGGAGTGACTGCACGCGTCCATTGGGACATTGGCACCTAACTTGCGATATGGAGCCCCAGCTACATCTGGTGGAGTAGCCGCATCACCCATTTTGTAGCAACTGCCACCTGGGCTCGTGTGATGCCCCTTGCTAGCGAAATGGCTATACCAGATACCAGGAAGCAAAGGCAAGTGGCTGCATAGGTTCTCCCACTGTTTATGCAGAAAAATGTTCTGTTGACAAGCAAGGTGACCTGATGATGCAGCAAACACATAAATTCATCTTGGCCAAGCAGATGTGCACTGGTGGCATTGAGACTTTGCAGAAGCATAGTTCAGCCAAAATGTGTAAAAATGATCAGAAGACGCACTCAAGAAGCCACTAATGATGGACCAGCTAGACAAAGAGAATGGGGAATTGGACGAGTACGAGTGAGGTGCTGGTGGAGATGGTGATGCTGTTTGAATTAGCCTGATCAAGGACATCAATGGGTCACTCTTTGAGGGCACTGCCTCTGACATCCTGATGCACGTATCCTGAAGCACCTGCTCTACCCTCCCAGACACTGGCCACATCAGCTGGCCGGGTTACTACAACTATATGTCTGCCACTAGGTAGCTACATCCACTGGCTGCCTCCCATGTTCAGTAGGTGCAAGGTCACAAGGAGAGCGACCGAATGTGTTCCTGTGCCCTGGATTTGGCACCTACAAGCTCCTGAAACATCTCGAACCTTGAACTGTGCTATCTGGTATGCTCTATATCGTCAAGTGTGCTTGACCGATTCACCTGTTAAGTTTAGGAATAGTGGGCCCCTGCCAGACTTTGCCGTCTTTGATGTCTTTTGCCTCATTAAATCCTTGTTCAGTGCACCAGCTCCCAAGGTTTCTTTGCTGGTTTGGGGTGCCACACTGTTGTTGGAGGCCATTGCAAGCCAGTGCTCTTGTCTTCGCAGAGGGAAAGGCATTGTAGGAATGGCTGCTAAAGAGATGTTAAGGAGATAACAAAGTGTGCATGCTGGATGGTGCTAAGTGGAGCTGTATGAACAGCAAAGTGAATTCGAATATTGAAGTCTGAGTGCGAATCGAATAAAATACTTCATGAATATTTTTTTTTGAATACTTCGAGGCAAGATTGCAGAAAAAGTTGGAGACGATTTCTTAGCATGTTCTTATGGTATAGCAACATGAAAGTGTTTCTTTTGGCTAGTTTGATGAAATACTGGTGGGTTTGTGTTTCATAGTTGTCTCATCAAGAATAAGGCAATGCAGAGGCCGAATTGTACCTATGTACATGATTTGCTGCAACCAATTTGTTGTCAATAACACTTTACACCTGGAAGGCAAAGATGCTCTTTCCTCAGCTACTTCTCGTATTTGAACTTTTGTGGAAGCCCAACTGGTGTGACGGACAAGAGTGTGCTTCCTTTGAGTCCAGAGTTCCAAATTTGCCTCATAGCCATCAATATATAAGCATATCTAAACTTTTGGATGCTAAAAATCTTGGGCGTCTGATTTTTCAGACTCCCTGCCTAAACTTCAGGTGCAAAGCTAGATTATTGGAGCCCCACCTCTGCCACATCTATCATCTTTATATTGGAACCAGCGTTTTCTTGATTCAATACAAATGTGACCGCAACAGAGCCGGAAAGGCAGCTTTGCCGCAGTACTATAGTGTAGTGGGGTGAAGCATATTGAAATTTTGAAGGAGTTATTGTTAATTTGAAGTTGACTGTATTTGTCAACAGTGGCAAACACTGTTGAAGAAATATCCGAAATTTTGAATATTCATACGATCCTAGTGCCTGTGTCCTGGGATTACTGCTGCAGGATGAGATGGCAGGGTATGTGGCTGTGATGTATGTGTACAAGCTAAATATTTCGGATACGATGGTTTCCCCTGTGATGGATGTAGCTTCCTTAATGAAACATCAGTGGGATGTGAGCTGAATTTTCTAAATGAGAAGTGACGTTCTTCACCCACGTGTTTATTAGGTTGGCAGATTGTAGCAAGTTTATTGTTGCGGATGCAGGTTGCTCAGGAACTGGGCTTGGTTGAGAGGGACCCAAATTATCACAACCCGTATGCAGTAAAGCAAGCCAAAGTGAGTATAAGGTCTTTGAATGCGTGTCGTTCACACATAGTAGCCTTGTTCCGACTGTTGCTAGCATTAGACGAGGTGCCGCAGGTGCTTTCCATGACTTGCAGCATGCTTGCAGTTGCTTCTCATTTAAAAAAACCAATACATTAAACAAAGTGTTCTGTAAATGTTTTGTGCTATTCCATTCCATGCCTCACAATCTAGGCACCGTGGGGGATCTAACCTTTAAGAGGTCTGACAACCAGCCACATAATTTTCAAAGCAACTACTGTGACTTCCTCAATGTATGCTGCGGTGTCGTGCTAAGAGATACCACTCGGGACAGTCGTTCTTTCTCTGGAAGCCCCAATGATGTCTAACCCAGGGGTCGGCAATTTCTTGAGGCCCAAGTTGCATGGAAAGAAAGGGAGGCAGTCAAAGAGAAAAAAAAATTTGGCGAATCGGAATTGGCACTGATGTAAAAAACTGCATTACATGAAATGCGACAGCCCCGTATGCCTTCTGTGGCCCCTCACCATGAATATGTCTCTCACCAGAGTGAGTCTCCAGTGCCACCGACAAAGCCAGTGCCTAAGATAAAGAAAAAGAAGATCCAGCGAGGCCCACGACTAAGTCGAGCAGAGCTGTGATTGCGTAGCGTGGTGAGCAGCCTCATTTGTGCTTGTGATACTTTGTTACATCTATTGCTCACAAAGCGTTTGCAGTGATAAAACCTACTTTTTGAAAGTGCTCATTGTCTCACTTAGTGCAGCACAGCTGTGCGAATCGTTTCAGAATTGGTGCTTTGTTTTTGCGAAATGCAGAAGGCCACATTAACACTGCTACTTCCATTTTTGTATCCCCACTTTGTGGCTTGTAACGTGTCATCAATATTTTTGGCTATATTCAGTGTGTTTTAGCCATATTTAGTATGTTGTAAAGCCATTCAAACGACGGTGCGAATGTCAAGCCATCCACTAGGCATAGTGAGTATAGGTGCAATGCTTGGCTGAGATATTCATGGCAGTATCTAATGAACAGGCGGACTTATTATTTAATGAACTGCTCGTCTTTTGCGGGGTTTGAACATTTTACATTGCGTGCTCAGTAGGGGCATTTAAATGAAGTACAAATAATTAAAAAAAAACATTTCAGATATCCAAGAAGAGTGCAGTTACAAAAAAATTACACCATCTCCCACTAAAGGGAGCCAAGACTAGCATGCAAAGCAGCGCATGGGTCGACCTAAAGTTTAGTACATCACGGGCACCGTGCCCGATGTTAACACGTCTTTGCAAGCAGAGCACACCATGAATTCACTGTAGTTTCTGTTGCTGTTACTCGTCCCAAACTCTTGTTCGAACATGCCACATGGGTTCATCGCGCGTCTGAAGACTATCATTCCCCGACACCATCACATAATTGCTGAGAGAGTGTTAGGGGAAGAAGCTACAGTGTCTTACCCAGTCCCATACACAGGCCGGAACATGCCAGTGTGTGAGCGCGTTCTGGCAGTGCTTGGCCCATCTCTTGCACACACACAGTAAAGGTGGCCATGCCACATACTGCCGGATGAAACTCCATCATAAGCTGCTTCTCATCTAAAAATTTCGTGGTCAGATTATGAACAATTGCTCGTTTGATAGGCTTGTGTGAATATTCGAGCACTTTGAATATTCTAACGTATATCAAAGCATTTGCTTCGATTTGAATTTAAGTTATTGGAACTAAACAAATAGGTGTATATTAACGCGTTCACTGCGTCATGGGTCACCGCTGGGTCACAGCCTGTGCTCCCCCCATGCAACTGCGAATTCACGCATATTTATGTGCTTGCGGCTGTGACTTGAACGCAGAGGCATGATTGCAGAGGCATGGCCTTGTACTTAAACATAGATTTAAGTGAAAAAGGCTGAAAACAGCTTTGCATCTCTCAAATAAACACGCCAAACGTCTGCTGCAAAGGTGGCAGTGCTACTTCGTTGATTAATATTCTAACTAAATATTTACTTTTATCTACTTAATGAATAATTTCTATCACAGAAACTAACTTCATGTGTTTTCTTGTTGCAAGCACTTTGCATTTAAACATAAATTCATTCGAAGAATGCAAAAAACGGCTTTGCATCTTTCAAACAAACGCGCCTAACACCCGCTGCAAAGGTGGCATCTCGTTTGAACAAAATATGGAGGCATAGCTGCGTGTCCCATTGGTGGGTCACTGCGCACCTATAACCAAACCAACAAAAAGTGTGCCGCTATGAACATCTTAAGCAGAACGCAAGGAATAGTGAGACTCGGCTTACTGTGCTGCTTACGAAGTGAGACAACTCTCTGCTGCTTACGACGTAAGAATTGCATAGTGAAAAGCAGCGCTGCCATCGCGCAGCCAGAGGACAAAGTCGAGCCGCAGCAAATGCGCGCCGAGTGCACGCATGGAGAGTAAACTACCGCGCACGAAACATGAACCGCTCTTGCGCTCACTGTTTGCAAGATGTCATGCGACTTCATATTCACTGCCTATAGGATAAATTCAAATTACTAACATTTCCCGGCGTTTTTCACTTTTCCATTCCATCATTAGGCTGACTGACCGTTGCGCTAAAGAGACTAGGCACCATAATATTTTTTGTTGTCGATCCTTTCAACAATGCTATATTGTGGGCTTTCACAATTTATTGTGTCACTTCGTTAATGTTTCTTGCCAGCACACTACATTTTACAAAAAAAAAAAAAAAAGGGCAACAACCACATTGCTTCCCATTGATGTCAACATGGGCACTTATTGCTCTGGTTGCATCGTTAATGAAGCCAGCCATATAAACGTCGGCCAATCTAGGCCGGCATAACAAGGGGAGCCAGTACATTCTACACATGGCCCAAAAGGCCACTTGTGTTGCTTGCTACAAGCAAGGCCTTCGTCGGGAGGGTTGTGGACAAGAATGTAGCCAGGGGGGCTCATTGATGATGAACTTGACTATTTGAGAAAAACACCTGTTTTCATATCCTCATTACTTATTTTTGGTAATACACTCCCTCATCAAAATTTCGGGGGGATGGGGGGGGGGGGGGCATGGGGTGTGTGACTAGGGCAGCCGCTTGGCTATGGGCCTGGTGAGGACATTGCTACATAATTTGGCGTACCTGAGCCAACTTTGACATGCTCGCCACTTTGTGTCAAATTGTGTATCAAATTGGTGAAAAGTTGGGTATGAAACTGTATCTGTGGACTTGCTTTTAATTTTTGTTATGGTCGCATCCTTGTTTTGTGCTCATACATAAGTTTCAAGGTTTCATCTTGCAGAAGCTTGCATGTGGTAAAAGTAACCAGCTGCTGCCAGTCTAGTGACTTGTGCTTGAAAGCCATCATTGCTCACATGCTGAAGCAAGTGATGAGCCCTGCTATGAGTAATAGGCCCCCAGCAATATGCCACAGAAAAAAATTTTGGTTTCAGCACTTCTTTAACCACTGATGAACACAAGAAAACTAGACTCGAAATATAATATGTACAGTGATAAATTTTGTGTTGACCTCAGAAAGAGTATAGAAGCAGTTAAAAAAGCAAGTGTACAGTTAAGAAGTTATAGGCACAGACAGACACATCCCCATGATTCTTAAGCGAACTGATATGCTGAAGTTGGTTCTTTGCTGCATGAAATTTCAGAAAACAGCTGCCGTAATGCACCAAGGCACTGCAGGGACTGTGCAAAAACTTATCGCATGGATTTAAATCTTTGATTTCATGTAATTTGTGCTTGCAACAGTTACCATTGACCATTTCAATATACTGTATTTACTCGCATAATCTTCACACTTTTTTGGGTGGAAAACCGCTGCAAAGTTGGGGGGTGCGAGAATTATGCAGGGAAAACTTAGCACGAAAACGTACAGAGCGACAAAGAAAACGAAGTGGCCACAAGTCGGGATTCTCATGCCAGAACAATAATAGCACAGGGTCAACACAAGGCAAGATTTATTCGAGACACAAAAGGCGCAATCAAATAGTCGAGAATTAGAATACCGTGTGCAAAGCTTATGGGCGTTGCATGCGTAGCGGTAGCGTTCGTCGCTCAACAGGAGTCTGCAAAAGGCAAGCGAAGGACGTCAGTATTGGTCTGATGGCCATTTAACAGAATCGTCTGCAGTTACCTTCTGATGAAATAAAGTTTACCATCAATCCCAGTCTTAGGCACACGGAAGGCCCAACACGTCTTGGTGGCTTTCAGCTGCCGCCACCAGTAGCGAACACAAAACTCGTCTACTCCGAAGGGCCTACTGGCGGCACTGTTGCCGTTGTTTAGTGCATGATCAATCACTTCCAACTTGAAAGCAGCCGTGAAGCTTCCATATTGCGCCATAACGTAACACGATTACAGACACAACATATGAATCACACTGCAACGCGCACTTGCCACTTTGGCTTGGATTGGATTGAATTGAATTTCGGTGCAATAACAGTATGCTCTATGCTTACGAGATGGCGCTATCATCATCAGTGGATTGAATGAGCAGACGACATTATTGCGGCAAATTTAGGGGGTGCGATAATTACACGAGGAAAAAATAAAATTGTATTTTTGTGGGGCGATGTCGGGGGTGCTAGGATTACGCAAGTAAATACGGTACAAGAGGCCGCACTTTGTATGCTGTGTCAGAGTTGGCCTCCTTTCTATTCAGCTGAAGCTCTTTGTCTGCAAAATGCAAGGCACATTGAGGCTGCTCAAAGCAATGAAAGAGCATCACACTGACAATAAAAGGCAGAACAAGGTTAGGCAGCGTTGACCAGTACTTTCAGAGTGCTGGTAACATGTGGTAGCTCACAACTAAGTTGACTCCCAGAAATGCCTCTATTTCCTTGTTGGCTGTGAAACCAAGTCCATTTTGTTGCATGTAATGGGTACTTAGTCTCACGAGTACATCAGAGACTGCTATGTTCAGGTTCATGACTGCCCATAAGACCTCCAAGAAGTGTTCACGCTCCCTTCATTTCCAGCCGATATACATGCCTCTACCCACATGATTTGAGTGATATGTAGGGTACCACCATATGATTATGAGAGACGCCGTAGTGGAGGGCTCCGGAAATTTCGACCACCTGGGATTAACATGCACCCAAATTTGAGCACACAGGCCTACAGTATTTTCACCTTCATCGAAAATGCAGCCCCCACAGCCGGGATTCGATCCCGCGACCTGCAGGTCAGCAGCCGAGTAGCTTAGCCATTAGACTACCACGGCAGGGCGCTACCCACATGATTTGTGAGCTTGAATCCTGCAGTAATACAGTTGAGGGAGAGAGTTTTTGTTTTCTCTTTGTATCTTATAAGGCTGAATAACTTCACACTGTGTCTCTCCTACTGCTGTTGCATAAGCCTTTCCACCCTTCAATCTATGTCATCATCATCAGCCTGACTACACCCACTGTAGGACAACGGCGTCTTTCATGTTCCACCATTCAACTCTGTCCTGTGCTTGCTGCTGTCACTTTATTCCGGCGAATTTCCTAATCTCGTCTGCCCACCTAACTAGCAAGATAACCAGTGGTTATCTTGCTTTCGCCCTACGTACCCTGCCCATAACCATTTCTATTTCTTGATTTCCACTGTGATGTTCCTCAACACCTGTTAGTTCCCTGATAAAGTATGCTCCCTCTTGTCCCTCAGGGTTATACCTATCTTCTTCCTGTTCATTGCTCGGTGCGTCATCCTGAACTTGAAGGCGCCCTGCAACACTTTTTGAGCACGGTCAGGAAACGCTGCCAGTCGATAGTAGAGCCTCCCGAGAAAATGCGAGCCAAGTGGTATTATAATGCAGCATCCGACCCGCAATACACAATAAGTTATCAAAGTCAGCTAAAAATTGTTTTCTCTTCTTCTGACAAATGATGGAGGAAGCTCAAAAATAATTCGTAGAAGGCCTTATATCAGCTATTAACTGATTTGAACATGGTGCACTCGGTTGTTACAAGGATCGTCGCGGCAAGCCCCGACTAGTCCACGCTTGCGTGCCCGATCACTCTGAAAAAGCCGCGTATTCGAATAAAAGGAAAAAAGTGGTCAAGGTCGCAAAGCGCACGTAACGTACTTTGTTTTCCCATGCCATTCTCCACATGCTTAGCTTCAAGCGATTTCGTCGGGATGACTGAAGAGAGAATGCAATTGCAGCATGCGACAAGTCTTTGCGACTCCACTCACACTGAACGGATTCTTAAAATTTTTGCGGCATTGCATTTGTCAGGCAATAAGGTCTGGTAGTGAATCTATTCCATAATTACTTGAAAAACTGTTTCAGGGGCCCTTTAAGTTGAACCCTCTTTGTAATCCTCCAGGTTTCTTCTCCATTGGAAAGTACCAGCAAGATTCAGCTGTGATATACCTTTTTCTTGAGGGATAGTGGCAATCTGCCAGTCATGATTTGAGAGTGCTTGCCAAATGTGCTCCACCCCATTGTTATTCTAGTTACTTCAATATCATAGTTCGGCTCTGCGGTTATTACCGGTCCTAAATAGATGTAGTCCTTATCAATTTCGAATGCACTACTACCTATGTCAAAGCGCTGTTTTTATCTGAGGTTGTTGTACATTACTTTCGTTTTCTGCAGATTGATTTCAAGACCTACCTTTCTGCTCTCCTTGTTCAATTCAGTAATGAAGAATTGGATTTCACCCCCGATTTACTCAGCAATGCAATGTCATTGGTGAAGCCCAGGTTACTAAGGTACTCTCCATTAACTCTAATCCCCAACTCTTCTCATTCTAGGCCTTTAAAAACAACCTGTAAGCATGCAGTGTTCTGTCATTTTCTTCATGGAGCACTATGGTGGCAGTGGATCCTCTGTATATTTTTTTCTAGGATGTTTTATATATGCTTCGTCGACGCCCTGATTTCGCAGTGTCTGCATGACTGCTGATATCTCTACTGAATCAAATGCCTTCTCATAATCTATGAACGCTGTGTATAGTGGTTGGGTGTATTTTGAGTATTTCCTCATCACCTGGCTCTTTGGTTAATTAAATTCTAATGTTCTCTTTGTTCTGTTAGCAATCACCTTTGTAAACAGCCTGTATACGACAGAGAGCAAGCTGATCGGCCTGTAATTCTTCAACTCTTTGTGGTCCCCTATCTTATGGATTAAGATGATGTTAGCATTCTTCCAAGATTCTGGTATCCTCCTCATCAGGAGACACTTGATAAACAGGGTGGCCAGTTTCTTAAATACAAATGCATTTCTTAGTTGGGGCATGTCAGGCATCTGTCGGTGTCAGTGCGCTGGCAGGTGTTATCTCTGCTTTCACTCCCTCGCCCATAGAAACAGCTGCCAGCGTGCGTACTTATCCCTGCCCCTAGCAACCGGAACAGGTGGTGCAGGCGAAGTGCCGAAGAGTGAGTGAAGAGGAGGAGCACGCTCCCAACGTGTGAGGGCGCTCTCATAGCCCACGTGTGTGAAAGGAGGGTAGGTGCAATGCTTTGCCGCTCCTTTTCTCACCATTCGCTCTCTCTCCTCCCTGCACCCCACTCTTCCATCTGCTGCTTCGTATGCATATATGAATGGAGCGAGTGCCTCACTTTCGATTGTTTGCTGCCTGATGAATGTGTAAATAAATGGTAACGATACAAATCCTCGTCTCGTGATTAATTTTTGCCATTAAATGTACTCTAGAAGCAAGAAATGGAATCGCATTTCCTCACCTCACGATTCTTTTGGGGGGAGACGGGGGCAATTTCTAACACATTATCTGTCCTCCCTCTGCAGGTCTGATGTTACCTATGTAACCACACGAGTAACGACATGTAACAATAATCTATGTAACCAAAGAGAAACGGGGGGGGGGGGACTTTAGTAGTGCTCAAAGGCCCATTTAAGTTTTGCATGTGGGCATTTTTAACAGTTCTGATCCCTCTGACATTACCGTATTTACTCGCATTAGGCGCACCCCGAACATGGCCGTGATCAGAAACGATTCTACCCCTCAGTGGTACAGTTGAAACACGGTCCCCGTACCCAGAAGAAAAAAAGAAGGCAAATCGACGAGCAAATAAAAAAAAATCAAAGTGCTACGACCTAACCAACGTGTTTGTGGAACAGCTGTTCCATCAATTACTAATACCACCAAATCGCCGTGCTTCTTGGAGGTCACATGTACAAAACCAGGGGCTTGATCGCCACCACCACCATCAGAGAAAAACGCCATTTTGTAAGTCGTGTGCGTACGTTGTAGTGTGTATTAAACTTTGGTTCCACCATGGGGAAGTACACAAGCTACATGGCTGGATTTAAACTAAACGCAGTGCAGTACGTGCTGGAGCACGGCAACCGGGCTGCAAGCAGGCATTTCGATGTTGGGAGAAACCAGTATTCGGTGCTAGAGAGATCAAGACGAAAAACTTTAGGCGACGAAGAAGACAGGATGGGCTTTCCGCGGTGCCAAGACCGGCAGGTACCTGACCATCGAAGAGCAACTGGTTTGGGATAAACAGGAGCTACGACAAGACGGCTGTGCTGTGCCATTGGGTATTGTGCAGACTGAGGCGCGCAAAATAGCTCTAGTGCAGCGCATTCAAGCAAAAGAGTTCCAAGCCAGCTCCGGATGGACAACTCGTTTCATGCGGCGCCATGGGCTCGCACCGCAAAGGCAGACCACCTTGTGCCAGCGCTTGCCCACAGCATATGAGGACAAAGTGGTGGACTTCCACTGTTTCCTTGTAAAGCTGCGACAGCAGAAAGACTTCATTTTGTCCCAGATCGGCAATGCGGATCAGGCTCCCCTTTGCTTTGATATGCCGCCGAATACGACATTGGAGGAGAAAGGTGCACGGAGCATCATTGTCAGAATGTCTGGCGCTGATTAACAACGATGCACCATAATGCTGGTGGTGACAGGGGATGGGCGCAAGTTACTGCCTTATGTTATTTTTAAACGTTAGACGCTCCCAAAAGCAAATTTTCCTCAAGGCATCTACGTCAAAGTCCAGGAAAAAAGCTGGATGAGTGCGGAACTCATGGTGGACTGGGTGAAAACATCTGGGATCAGTGGCCGGATGCTTGTCCTGGACAGTTTGCCTGGGCACCTAGTAGACTGTGTACGAGATGAGCTAAAGGAGCTGTGCACAGATCTGGCAGTGATTCCGAGCGGCCTCACATTGATACTGCAGCCTTTAGACGTGTCCTTGAATAAGCCTTTCAAGGACAATGTTCAAAGGCTGTACACCACCTGGATGGCTGGAGGACAACATCAGCTTACTCCAGGTGGCAAGATTAAGAGGCCGCCTGTGGAAATGCTGTGCATTTAGATTGTGGAAGCGTGGCAGGCAATGTCCAACGAAGTCGTCAGAAAAAGCTTCGACTGGTATCACGAATGCACTGTATGCGAATCAGGATGACATGTTGTGGGGTGCGGATGATTCGAACACCGAAAACGAATCCCCGCTTGGTGAGGGTAAATGTGTGCTCTCAGACTCGGACTCCAAATAGGGAAAAGAGGAACTCCTACGACTTTTGTGTAAATAAATTTTGTGTGTGTGTGTGTGCAGTTGACGGCTCTCGCTTGTTCATTAAGAGGTACGTAGGTATGTTTGTTTTATGCTGAATTAATTGGTAAATGATAAAGTCGCCTTTTACTTGATTAATGTGCAGATTTAAAGTGCAAGAACAGAGTCCAAAAATTTTCCAAAACCTAACATGCGTAATTGGCACACCCTTCGAGACGAATTTTCTTAATTAAAAAAGTGCGCCTGTTATGCGAGTAAATACAGTAGTTGTGACATGCACGACTCGGCAGAATGCAGTGAAAAAGGGCACCAGAAGGTCAATGGAGTGGTAGCTTTTTCTCTGACACAGTAGAGCGGGCCACACTGAAAAAACTGGACAACCTATATTTCATGTCGAGATTATAATATCCATAACTTTGGGCATAAGGTTTTCACAATGGTATAAATATTGCACAGACAATAATCAAAGTCTGTACATAAGCCAGAAGCAACATACAGTAATGCATGGCTTATGTGGAGGCTGTGTGCACTTCGAGTGAATGTACTTGTACTCTCAAGGGAAGTGTCACTCTGGCTGTTCGCTGTTGCACGAAGGAAACGAAGTGAACTTTGGAAATGGTGGCAGCGACAATGGCAAATTTGTAATGGTAAATATATTTCCAATTTTTGTGCTTGTTGCTCATCATTGGGCCAAGTAGTCTTCGAGGAAGTAGCACCAGTGGCACACGCCATCGCAAATGACTAAGAGAACGAATCACCTACACGTGTGCAAGTGTGTCTGGAAATAAACGACGTGACAGACGCAGCGATTGCGTAGCATGTGCTACCGTATCCTCCTAGCCGACATGGCTGGAAACTGCCTGAGAATGAGAGTAGTGAGGCTATTTGTTGTATTTTTATCTGTTTTATTACATAGCAGTATTCCTTATAACTAAAACAATGGTTTAAAAAATAGTACGAGTGCCACTTTCGTCAACATCTTATTTCGGTGCTAGCCAGTGGTACCGAGATTACACACTTCATTGCAGCTAAGAGAGGCTGGGGAACACACTTGCCGTCAAGTGTACTTTGTAGCGAGTGACACTAAACTTTCCCGTGTGTCATCGCGTTAATGACACTTGCGGCAAAGTGTACTCTCTCAAAGCGCACTTAAGTTGCCACGTGTGATAGCGGTATTATTCTCTTGTCTGGTTCAAAGCCACTTTGTTAAATCATAAGTTCTGTACGCTTGAGCCAATAGTAAATTTCACATTTGAAGCAAATAGAGATGTCACAAAATATCAGAAAACATTACCCCACGAACCTGCACATTATTTTTTATACCCAAGCAAGGCACGTGCACGTCATTCGTTTTGGTTCAGAGGGAGCGGAAACAACTTCGAATAATAGCTGTATTTTAATTTCAGTAGAATGCAAGTGATTAGGCGTAATATATATTAGGTTTGAAAATTTACTGTACCCAGAAATTAAAAGCCGCTAAAACAAACCTTTAAACTTAGAAAACTTGAATCAATGCAATGGCAATACACTCAAACCTCATAATAAAGAAGTTGCATCTTATAGTAAAATAAGTTCATTACATCCAAAAAGTCAATATAAAGGTAAATTCCCAGCACTACATCCATTGCAAGGGTACGCATTTACTTTATAACTGATATTTTTTTATATCTGGGCACGTTATATCAAGGTTCGAGTGTATATTCATTTAAGGGGGGACACTCCACTTAACTTTTTTTATTTCTGGGTGAATTCTGATCAAACTTCCACCCTTAATGGATTTTGACATGCTGATTTGGGATATAAATTACCTTTCCTGTACAACACATACTTTTCAAAGTATTCAGAATTCATGTTCTTTGCATTGACAAATTTCGAGGCGAGTTTTTCTTCGAATGCTGGTAGTGATAAAAGACAATGGCATATGAAAATGATGTTGTATGGTCAGAGCTCGCAGTGCTACAAGAATGAATGCTCTATATTGATTTGGACCAAAGTTACAACATGTCAAACTTTTGTAAGCAAAAGGCTTCAGTAACACCCTGGAGAAATTACTTTTTGAAAAAATCTCTCATTTTATTTGTTCAAATTTTATGCCTATTGCACTCCCCATTCGTCCCCTTTTCTAACAAAACGAGAATAACTGCGATATGATAATTACCACCAGAGATATCGTCACTCCAAAACTACACCATGATCAAAAATGCAGTTTTGAGAAAACGAAGAAAAAAAAACCTTTTTCAAGGCAAGTTAGAAATAATTATGCAAATCTCTGAACACTTACACTCAGTGATCGAGGATGATATACAGGTTCAATCAGGCAAGAATGAATATTTTACAACTATCTCGAATAAAATTAGAACATCTGAAAATTCATTTGTATAATTCAATAAAAACTTCAAAAATTTATATTATACTAGTCTAAATGCACTTGTAAATTCATCACCTTTCTTATGAGACAGGTAATATTGAGACTAGTTGAGTAGAACCAGAGATATTTGTTGCTTCAATATGACATCATCAGAAATGCCACTTTGGGGAACCAGGTAAAAGAAATTGCCGTTGGAACGTTTTATTGTGCAGCCCCCGCCACGACAGTACCAACGGCACGAAAATACCATTCATGAATGACTGGCCGTTCCCACTACAGAGCATTGCACTTGTGGATAAAATGTTAATCTCAAGTGCATTGCAAGACTTTTCATTAGACTCTGCGCGAATTCCATGCCGTCGTCACTTCGCCACAACAGTCGCACTTCACCACTAGTTTCTTAAAGCCTGACCACACGCATTCGTTGCACGTCAGGGCGTGGCTATTTGATGCAACGCTATGCCCTCTCTCATATGGAGAAGGAAGGCACGCAGCTTCGCGTAGCCATGCGCCGCATCAAAACGCCATGCGCTCACACACTGCAATGGATGAATGTGGCCAGGCCTTTAGCGAGGCTGTAGTCACAGTCATCCACAACTTGGGCTATGTCGCCGTTCGCGACAGCTTCAGTATCAACTCGGACAAGGCGAGAGTCAGCGCGAAAAATGCTGTTTTTCTCGGGCGAATTGCTGTCAGTTGCATCATCGTGGGTCGCTTGCTGCTCGTTTGTTAGGCTGGACCATGGCATGCCCTTATCTTGCAGACCGTGAGTCGCTTGATCTTCGGTTGCAGAGTGTCGGGATATCATGCCATTGTGGAGCAAATGGCAATCGCCTCCGTCGCCGTTATCGAGTGCCGAAGCAATGACGCTCGCTTGCTGATTGGTTGCAGAAACATGCGATGTCGTGCTGTTAGCACGTATTTTATCATTTTGTTTTTCATTTTGGCTCGCCTTCGGTCGATCTGAGTGGAAATTTTTCAATCCTTCAGGCATGTTCGTCATAAGATTGTAGCCTAATCAAAATGGCACCTGAACTAGCTAGGTTTTCAGATGCAGCACCCTAAGCCAATCAGACGACGCAATTTTAGCCACGTGATTGAAAGTGGCCACCGACATGTTACGCCTACTTTTTTCCTTTTAATTTGAGAAAGTGGCAAGCTCAGTGTTGCCTGACCGAGTGATAAAAAAGGCAAACACAAGAGCTTTTTAATGATACCAAAATGACCGCTTTGGAGCGGGTCTTTCAGGAGTTACAGGCAGCCGAAATAAGCATGATTTGTCCACAATTTAAAGGTCTGGGGGCGTGCCAACGCATTTTTGGTTCACTGTTACGACGCTAATAAGCTGGATTTTGATACAAAGACTTGCACGCAGGTGCGCGATGGTAAAAAAGAATACGAAAATGTCACTTTTCAAAATTCGATTTTAACCTTGAAGTGGGGCTTCGTGCCAGCTCCCCTTTGGTAGGTGTAATCACAGTATAGCATTTCTATACTGCAGTAAAACCACCTTCACAGGATGTTACATCATGTGTTCTTGTTTGTTCATTTGGAATACGTTTTGAAGTTAGAATGAGTTTAATTTTAGTTGATGCGAATTCAACAATGGTTCGAACATTCACAGAAATCTAGTGTTCCGCAATGCACATTATGAAAAAACATGTGTCACCATGTGTTTGAAATCTTCATCTCCTCTTAACAAAAAGTTCTCCAAAATGATATTCAGACAGTCTTTAATGCACAAGTTTCATTTATTTACAACATCATGTATTCACTAAAAATGACATTGCACCACAGTGGCTCCCCCCTCTCCAAATGTCAGTCTGTGCGTGCAGTGGGCATCCACTGAAAACTGCGCACAGAACTTTAAAAGGGAGGCAAAAAAACGGCACAAGGTGGACATGAGTGGCTTTGTACACCTTGTATGCACTAAGTTATAATAAAAAGCAGTTTTGTGTCATAGAAAAGTGTGAAATCCCAAGGGGCTGGCTAGAAATAAGCGCTGCATAGCTTGTGTGCCGAGTGGCAAAGGGAGGTGAGGGCTCGATATGCAATTGAGGAGGCAGATTGACTCACTGGCATGATCTTTGTGAAAACTCATCATAGCAGTTTCAGCCTGGTCATTTTTACATGACAGACACGTCACCACTGCTAAAGAAAACCCCTGTTTGCTAAACTCTGAAACTTGGTAGTTTCGCTAAAATCTGTAAAGCAGCAAGAAAACACACTGGTAGACTAACAAGGGCAGGTCGACATTCATAGGTTTCAGTTTGGAATAGAAAAGCTGGTAGAGAGACCACAAAGATGCCACTGCTGAATTCCTTGCTGAGAAGAGAAGAAAAAAAATGTTGCTAATAAAATACCAGCCATGCAACACACTTATTGAAAAGTGTGGGTAAAAGTGGCATCATTGGGTTTGATGACACACTCAACCAGAAAAGCTTTCCTCGAACTTGAATTTTCCACATGTGAAAATGCACAGATATGGGACGATCCTAAAGCAGTTTTTTTTTTTTTTTTTACTGGCTTAGACGTTCATTTGAAAAGGGTTCTGTGTGTATTTGACTGCCACATCCGCAGCGGCAAGTTGGTTATCCATCATTGTGGAGTGCATTAGTGCGGCACATGGAACAGAACACGACATGCATCCTGCCCGTACATACCTGCTACATGTGTGTCGCATTTTCTTCTTTACATGTGCTGCCCTAATGCACACAACGATTATGACACAGCCAAGGCATGCATTCAAGTGAGTGGTGCACAGCATTTGCCTTGAATGAGTGATTTTACTGCCAAGCATGGGAGAACAGAGATCAATGCATAGAAGAAGAAATAGCTATTTTGCTGAAATATAAAATGTCCCATGTGGCCACACTGGCACACAAGCATTATCCTGTACATGCAGCCCTGATTAAACACTTGTGAAATGAACAAAACTTGCACACCTATAAAAACGTGCTCTCCTGGTCGCCAGCCACTGATGTTAGAATAACAGACTGAGGGAACGGCTAGGGAGGAACTTTTGAAGAGTTGGCAGCACTGTAGTGGTGGCAGGCATGTCAAGACGCAGAGTTGGTGGAGGTGGGGGTAGGCTGGGCAGCGGTTGCAGGCAAAGCCACGTTGTTTGGGGTCGCCTCGTCATGGTAAGAGTTTCCGTTCATAACGTAAGATGTGCCCAGTCCGTACAGGTGGCCACAGTACTTGGCATCGTCTATGTTGTCCTCAAAGAACATCTGCAAGGGGAGATACAGTCGATCAGCTGGTGGCAGACCTCATCAGTTTTTCCTCTCCTAGCCTAATTATAATTACTACAACCAAAATATTATATCTTATTTCAACTGCAACTTTTCATTATCCAAAGTCTTGCACACACAAATGTGACCATAGCAGGGCCAGCAAAAAATAGACCTTTCCATGGAATATCATCTGTGCATGCACAGCTAGCTTCTTTTCTGTGACTTGTCTGGCAACACAATTGCTACTGCTACCTCGCTAGTAGAAGCAATAGGTTGCCGTGGAACGTGCAGCAAAGTACATTTCCTGCTGCTACCGTAGCATGCGTGAAAGCATTGAACATTAATCCAAATCGCCATAAGTGATGTGGATATTACAAATTAGGCAACAATAAAACGCTCTTGACCTCGTTCATTACAGGCAATGTGCTATATCCCTGTAAAGAAGTTATTGCGTTCACTAATCTGTTGCAAGTACACACTATAGCTATGCAAGAATAGCAAAATTTCGGGCTCAAAACGAATTTGAATATTGAAGTTTGAGGCTAATCAAATTGAATATTTGTATAATACTCCAAGCATAGTTGATGGCAACATGGGAGCTAACGTTTTGAGTAGGTTGCTGAAGCCCTAGAAGGGTGGTGTTTCCTAGTTGTTTTATCAAAAAAGAGGCAATGCAGATGCCGAATTGTATTTATTTACGTCATTTAGTGCAATCAAAGTTGTGTTTACAACAATTTACAAGTCCAAGATGGAGATGCCATTTTCTCAGCCTCTCTCTTACTCTCAACTTCTGTAGAAGCTAACTGATGTAGAGGACAAGGGTGTGCTTCTGTTCAATCTGGAATTCCTCGTCTGCCTCGTAAATGTCAATGTTCACACATTTTCAAATATTTATGACAGCAGGGTGCGATATTAAAATGCACGCCATCTAACATGCAACTTTGGCGAAACTTCCACCCTAGGCTGTGCGTGCTTGAACCAGCACATTATCCAGGTGAAAATCCCTGATAGAGCCCATGTTTGCAGATTTTTCATTTGCTTAGACTGTTTTGTTAGACATTGTCTCTGCACCTAGCCAATTTCAAATACACATCCTTTTCCTAACCATTCAGCAGTGTGCATATACGCGCTAGCGCAACGCAAAAATGAGCTCCGCATCTGAGAACTGCAGTGCTTTGTCATCAGTAACAGTAGCAGCAAGCGTAGTACCATTCGCAATTTCCATACAGACGGAGTCGCACTTATCTGGAGCTGCCGAGTGCCTAGCTTCTTTCTCCTACAAGCGTCCGGTCCTGTTCGAATTTATAGCAAAAGAATACGAGCAGTGTAACTATGCTAGGCAGCATTATAGAATTGGGATTTGCATAATTTGGCAGAAAGCAGCAGGTATAGCAGCCATTAAGGTGCTCCAGACAAGTGTGGTTCTGTCTGCACTTTTTTTATATATATACAAAATGCAGCACTGGAACGAGAGCATTGTTCTCTTCAGTTTTCTTGCTGCAACGAGGAGCTGTGAACAGAGGCATGACGATCTTTCAATTTACTGACACCACCCACTGCTTCTGCAATTCAGGTGACGATGGAGAGCGATGCAGCGCAAACATATCACACCTGCACGTACTCATTGCATAGTGTACTGTGCTACATTGCTTTTGTGTAGATTGTTAACCCTTCACGACACAGTGATTGCCAGATGATTCATTCTTCAAATAAATGCAATTTCCTGCTGTTACGGTCGCTTTTTCTCGAAGAGAGGCACCTATAACACATACTACGCCCAAATATATGAAGAATGGCATGCGCAGTCCTAAGCATGATGGCAACACTCAGAACATACCCTCAACCCCTGGGTGCTCCTGTAAAAAGGTTAGCTGAAATTCTTTGGCATCAGATTTTTCCATATTTTGTCCAAATTTCAGGTCCAATATGATATTAATTAAACCCCCACCTTTGCCACATCGATCATCTCCATATTTTTAGAACCAGCATTTTCTTTACAGTGAATACCTTTGCTAGCATAGCAGGTTCTGAAAGGCATGCCGCAATGACAGAGTGTGAAGGGGTGAAGCTTATTGAAAATCTGAAGTGGCCACTGCCAATCTGTCGCTGACTATCTCTTTCCACGAAGTTCAAATAGTGGTACTGTTGAGAGTCTAATTAACAGCAAACACTATCCAAAGATTTGCACAACCCCAGTAAAAGCTAGAATTATTCAAATGCCAAATTATTAAAAGTACTGAAAAAAACAATAGATGCCTAATAATTTTCCTAATGAAAACGTCATTCCAGCAAAGAAGCAGGGCATGTAGCAACAGCAATTCTAGCCATTATTTCACTGAAACATTCACAAAAATCTTTAAGTGAGCGCTCAGAATTCACAAAGCCAAATTTGCCACTATAACATCGGAATCATCCAAGTAACACCACGCTGGGAGCTTTCGATTACCTTGTCACATAAACCAGTTCCAAAAGCTATTCCCACTAGAGCCCCACATTTCCATGACAAACTCGGCCTGCACTGAAAAGTGTGATGAAGGTTGCTTTAACAGTGACAGAAAAGACATATCCTGCTTGTTCTCTTGCTGCCCAAATCTGTGGCAAACTGTCACGGAGCAAGTCTCTCACCAGATGAACGCACAAGCTCTCCATTGTGAATGTGGTGGCTGTGCCTGGTTCTTAGCTCTCTGGAGTAGCGTGGTCACAACGGAGGCCTTGTGGCAGGCGGAGTGGGAAGAATCAAATTGAAAGCAGCGGCTAGTGTGCGTTGGCTTCCTGTGAACGGAAAACTCCAGGCTGTTGCGTTTTCGTGCCAGCAGAAAGGGCAGGCAGTGGTCGCAGGGGTGACTGTGTTCCGTAGTCACCCCTGAGGAAGGAACCAAGTCGGTTTCAAAACGTTGGGTTCCTTCAAAACTTTTGGTTGGAGTGTAGACCATCTCCCAGTTTCATACCCAACCAGACAGACTTCTGTCAAATTTTCACATTCAACTCCCTTCGACACAGTCACCCACTTGGGAGTGCCGTCGCTGTCGCATGTTTTGGCAGTAATGGTGGACGACTTGGCTGAATAAGCAAATCAACGACAGCTGGAGTTCATTGGATAAAGACAGCGACACTGAAACTACTGCAAATGAGTGGTAATTCAACAGAATTCGACAGTAGAATTAGCAGAATGGAGTAACTATACACAAGATATTCTGGGTAACTCAAGGACTTCTGCTTCCACCTTGCTCCCTATGCTTGCTCTGGCAGCATAAATTGTGTTCCAACCACGGATTTGGAGGCTTGCTCTATGCCGGAGTCGAGTGCTCGCTTGCGGAGTCCATTGGCTGCTTCAACTCTAGCATTGAAATTCAACATAAATTAAGGAAAAGAGAATGCGAGTATACCTGAATCCTTTGCGCCTCTCTTGCTCCACTCTTAACAACCTATGTCACACAGGCCCTATAGTTGTCGCGCTGCTACACGGCCGTTCAGTGGTTTAGGTACAAAAACTGTGTGGTGCTGCAAATCCTTATTTTCCCATTTATGCTAAATGGGATCTCAAGTTGAATAAGTTCACACTCAAAGATGTCAGTTGATGTTTAAATATTTCAATATTAAATATTTCAAATTATTAGTAGTTACCAGTGTTGTGAAATGGGCACCTACATTTCATTCCAATTCAATTTGGAAAATTGCAACTTCCCATGATTCCATTCTTTTCAATTTCTCAGAATGAAATAACTTAGCCCATTCCCTCTCCAAGAATGGCTAGGCAGGTCGATTCTATTCCTACGATTCCTCAACATAGGAGAGGTGTATCTTGATTGCTTTATCGAGCTAAGAATGATTGTAAAAACATAAAACTGATGTCACCGGATGCATAAGAACTGCAAAACTACGCTAAACATGTTTCCACAGTCTGGAGATAGTACCTTCGTGGCTTATCTTATGGAGTACAACCTTTGCAGTTCTCCCGCTACCTATGGTATTTGCATGGTCAGCACAATATTAAAAAAACAAGAGTTGGTAAACGGTTGGCAACACATGCATTTACTTGCTTCAAGCGTATTTTACTACCTTCGCGGCATCTCTTTACTATAGCCAGCAGCTAGTAAAGCTTGAAACTATTGGCGTTACTAACCAGGAATGCTTTCTTGGTTTTTTAATTAGGTAACTACCAAGCCACATACGTTGCCAGATCTCTCGTAAGCACTACTGTATATCTTGCAGTAATAGTGACACTCGTAAGAAAAATTTAGACCAATCTTAAAATTATGTCGATTACTTTGGAATAATAAAAAGTCTCGTGCTAAGTGATAATATACATATATAAAAGGGTAGAATATGACCAAACGTCTATTATTTTTCTAAATTATATGATTGCTAACCAGTACACAGTATTTTATTCCAAAGTAAGAACATAAATAGCTTTGAAACACCTGCTACAGTATATATAAGATGCCTGCCAAGTCTTGATATTCTATGTGCGCGTTTGCGTGTGTCCTCACCTGTAATTCGTTCATGCCTCTATGTATGTTGCTGTGATGCATAGTTGCCATGTTAATTAGATGAAATCATTAGTGGCAACTAATAAATCCACAAGGACAACTGCACTTTGCCTATTATCCTATATATACCTCTGTAATTGATTTATCTTGGTGTGACAATGTACATGTGCATATAAATGCCCGGCAAGTAAAATTCAGTGATGTATTCATTATTCGAGTTGGCACTATTCATGAACTACTTTGCAAACTAGCAAGTTTCACTAATAAGAATTTTTTTTACTATACATTCACTTACCAAGTTAGTGCTTTTTGTGACAAGTAAACAGGTAACAAATAGTTAAGTGAATAAGCAGGCCTTTTTTTAAGAATGCATGTTTAAATAAATGATGTTTTAATATTGTTTGAGCTTAAATGCGTTAATGCAAAAATGACGACTTAGCGAATAGTCACGTAGGGATTCAGGGAGGCGCTACCTTGGTTACGTGGGATCGCCTGCTTTGGCTGGCTATTCGAACCAATGCTTTCAAGAGTCTATTATACCTTTCTCTGTACAAAGGTGTAAGGTGGGCATGCTGCCACCATATAGTTTCTCAAGATGGATACCATTGCATAGCGCCGTGGTTACGCGAAGAGTAGCGAAAAGCTTTGGAGCAACACAGTCTATATAAGGACTGAATTATACTAGGTGCATTGCTTATAAAAATACTATGCTTGTAATAAGCAAAGTCTTCTTAAACTACTGCTTTATTGTCAAACTCGAGGATCTGACTTACTAATGTTTGAAGTTTGAAAAATAGCACGTCAACGAAAATGTGCTGCTTTTGGGAAAAGACCGTTTCTGTTCTATTCCACGGAAAATGCGCTTGATTCCATTACCATTACATTTGTCCGAGCTTTCTAACCATTCCATTCTGGGGTCGCGAAAATGTGGAATTATTCCGCATTCATGCCAACTCCACAACACTGGTAGTTACCCATGCATATTCAGCTTTAAGTAATTGAGCAGTAAAACTGTAGCGAGCGATACACAGCAAGACGGCAGGCTGAAGACGGCCATATGGCTGTTGAGGGTATGTGCAGTTTGCACATTTTCACGTGGATAGAATATTCTATTAAATAATTCACAACCCTCACATACGCTGCTTTTAAAGCATACCAGCTTGATTCCTTGTTTTAATGTTTTTAAACGTGTGCACGAGTACACCAAGTACACAGTGAACAGGAGAACATGTTCCCGCCGTTTTCACTTTCATCCCTGAATGGCCATCTAAGTTTCGGTGGAGTTACCGGGTGCTCTGTTGACTCAATAGACTATTGCAGGAGTGGAGCTTGGTGCAAGGGTTTGGGAGTAGTCCTGGGAGCAAGCTGATGTAAGAGAACACAAAATACTGATGTAAGAGAACACAGCCGTGCCAGGGATAGATGCTGTTGTTGCATTATTTTCGCGTTGAGAGGAAAGCAGGTAGTAGGGTTCGCGAGCTATTTGCGCTGATGCCTGACGTGATCGCGCACGAATAGCAATTGCGACCACGCCTTAGGATCAAGTTCACAACTGCTCCTGGCGATCACAGCCTTTAAAAAACCGAAACTACCAGTCTTGATGAAATCAAATAGAGAATGTTTCAGACATGTTTCTGGGCACAGTGCTTGATGACTTTCGCACTTTGTGGCTTAATTCTGGTGCTACGGCGCATAGGCAAGTTTGGCGCTGCAGAGGTGGTTCCGCGCAGAAAAGCATGTTTGGGGAGCAATGGCGAAACTGGCGCAGCTGTTCCACCCCTGCTATTGACTTAGTGGCCTTTTAAACCGCCTGTGTGGCTCATGCTTGACAGTTGAATCAACAGACTCAATGGCCTTCCAAATAACGGGTATAAAAGCCAACACAGACAGCCCAAAGTAAGGACATGTCTCCTAGCCGGTGATCTACTCATTTGGAGGCTGTTCGGACCGCAGCCTGTTTACGATGACTTGGTATTCATGACAGATACATGGACTAAGCCAAACGGCAGTGCCGAGTGCTTGCACCTGGTTATACTACACGAAGCCACACTTGCCAGAGGCCCACATGCACAGGCATTTTTTGCCTAAGCTGTAGTGACTGGGCTCAGTAGGCATTACCACGAGGGAGCTTTTCATAAGCAGCGTGTTATTGCTGCAGTGATGAAAGCGACATTTTGCTTTCTGGAGCAGAAAAAATGGTGCTTTAAAGCTGCCTTAGTGTCTTCAGAGCAGAAAAAAAAATGCTATAGCTTAGGGTTTCTATTGATGTTTTTGGAGCAGATGCATAAACCTAACGACTCTTCAAGTCAAATACATCACTTAAGGATCTAATAAATATTTATTATTAAACATGCCATATGCTAGTATACAAGAAGTAGAAGCGCTTCATTGGCCTAAATCATGGGGCGGGGGGTAAAAGTAGGCCAGATTTTTCTTGTGTTCAAGCTGGGGAGCACAGTCCTTGCAAGTGTCCCCCTTTATATTTAGCTTTAGCATGTGATATAATTGAGTTAACAGTTAGTATAGCGCAATGAACTTTTTAAAAGGCTATTTATATTCTATTGTTTACCTGTGTTAAATGCTCTCAGCTGTGTTAATTATGGAAATCGCAAAAAGTTGAGAAAAAGAGACTGAATAGAACAATGCAATTTCTCGAGCTTGGACCCCAGGCTCCTTTTTGAAAATTTTATTTGGAGGCATGATTTAATTATCATATAAATAAAAATACAACCCATGTTAAAAATACGAGTTGGCTGCCATGGCCTAATATGTGTCACCCCTTGTGATTTTTCTGGATTGATGCCACTAAGTTGCACACTAGGATGGTAGTGTGTATACAGCTTGCTTTTTTGGTTTCGCTTAGGCTCACAGGGTAGTCCGATGGCTCAACTTCACTGTTTTTAGTTTGCCAACATACTTTCAAAGCAAATTTGGAGCAGTTATTAGCAAATATTGCAATTTGGTGCAGCACGGAGCAGCATTTCCATCACTGTCCGGCCTTACTCCAACATTGCCAACCACTTTTTGTGTACTGTCTGTGCGGGCAAGCCCTTCGTTTCCCTTTGTAATGGGAACAGACATTGTACTGTCTTTGGGTGTGCTGCCAGAGGCATTCAAATGTATTGTGTTTAGCTAGAACAATCTCAGCTTTGTCATATGGCACTTTCATATTGTTACGAGACAATGCCCCACTTAAACAGTGAGATAGGCGCCGAGGAAGACGAGGTGACTTGGCGGTGCGCGCGCTCCGCATGTGGAGGCCTGTGGCTTGCTAAGCTTCCACAAGGTGAAATTGCAGTAATTAGAGTATCAATTTAGTAATTAGAGTATCAATTTAAGTTATCTAATGAGAATGCCAAAGTATAAAAATGACCCCACGAAAGTGTGTGCATAACGAAACGTGAAATTACATTAAAGAAAGGAATAGCATTTATAAGAGTAATATTTCGTCGGTCACATTGTTCAACTCCAGAAGCTAAGATTGGTGTCGAACTTTAACTCTTTCGCTACCGCGCCTATTCAAATCGTTCAATTTGAACGATGCATTTCAAATTTGAATTCTCGCGCCGCTGTACAGTTTACGGCCACCTAACGCCATCTAGGTTAGAAAGTGGGAAACACACGTAGGTTAGAAAGTGGGAAAACACGAAGGGACCTGCGATGTTTTGCTTGTTTTTTGCTGCGGAGAAGTTTTTTCTCGCTGCGATAAGTTTCCGGTTGCGGCGCGCGCGTACCGATCATGGCGTCGTCATCACGCATAGACGCTCCCAAAAGACGACACGTTTCTCGCGAATCCAGCTCATCAACAGTCGATTTTGAGGATGTAATCAGCAGCAGTGAGTCTGGAGAAGATGTTGACTCATCAGATTTTGGCACCGATGACGAGGATGCGTCAAGTCAAACCGCAACGTCCGACAGGTGAGTGTTTCCTGTATGCGTGCCGCACACTTTGTTGACTAATCAGTGGTTACAAGTGGCGGAGCGTGTACTCATAGCAATTTTACTCATTTTCAGGGTCTCAACGCTCTACGGACATGATTCCTTGCCTGCACCTGTCAAGCGCGTACAGTTTCTGCCGAGACGAGACCCGGGGGTCGAAGTCGGCGGCGCGCTCCGGAGTAATGCATGGCGCTTCGTCCGGGCGGTCGATTTCTTCCAGTTGTTTTTCACCACGCAGGTGATAAGCATGATCTGCAACTACACGAACAAATATGCGTGGATGCATATTTTAGAGAGGCAGACGTACGCGGAAAGAGACGGCTCGTGGAGGAACTTCAGTCCCGATGAAGTGATGAAGTGCATTGCAATGCTCATTTACATGGGAATTGTTGAGTTGCCTCGCCTTCATCTGTATTGGAACACCTCCGAATTATTTTCTGGTCTCATTCCTCCGAAGATTATGCCGAGGAGCCGTTTCTTTGCGTTCCTTGCCTTTCTCAGTGTCATGGACCCGGAGCAGACAGACCCCGTCCGCGATGGCAAGCTGCACAGGATATCAAACCTACTGAAGCACATCAATGACGTCTCTTCGCAGCTTTTTCAGCCGTACCGCAACGTGTGTGTAGACGAGAGAATGGTAAAGTCAAAAGGAAGATCGGGAATCCGTCAGTATATGCGGGATAAGGGGGTCAAATGGGGGTACAAACTCTGGGTCCTCGCAGACTCAAGGACAGGCTACACTGTCCAATTCAGTGTTTACACCGGGAAGAGAGAGGCACCCAGCTCAAAGGGACTCGCTTATGACGTTGTAACGAGCCTCTGCGAGTCTTACTTAGATCAAGGATACATCATCTACCTCGATAACTTTTACACATCCACGTCTCTGTTTATACACCTACTTGAGCGGAAAACTCTGGCTTGCGGAACAACACGCAAAAATCGCCGCGGATTCCCCTCCCAGCTGAAAGATACCACATGGGAGAAAAGAGCAGCTCGAGGAGACGTTCGCTGGATGCGATGCAGTGACGTGCTGTACTTGCAGTGGAAAGACAAGCGCGTAGTAAACTTGATGAGCACAGCACACACAGCAAACAAACACGTCATAGCAACGCGAAAAGTGAAGAGGGCAGACAGATGGACCAAGATTCCCGTTAGGAAGCCGCTCTTGATAGAAGAGTACAACAAGGGCATGCTTGGTGTTGACAAGTCGGATCAACTCATTGCTTCCTACAACGTGTTGATTAAATGCGTGAGATGGTCACTGCATCGACATTGCCATCGTGAATAGTTTTATTCTTTTTGAGGCACACCGGAGAGATCACCCTGAAATAGATGAGCTGTCAAGAAAAACTGGCTTTGACCAGCTCGCATTTAGAATTGAGCTGATCAACCAGATTCTGGGCACGGACGAAAGACATGCTCCCCCTCCTCCACCTTTCAAAAAAGTCTGAACACAAGCCCCAGGTGCAAGAAAAACGCCGAAATTGCAAGCTCTGCAACGACAAACGAAAGACACAGATGAAAACAGCAGCTTTGTGTCAGCCATGCGGGGTCTATCTTTGTTTCATCCCGACGAGGGACTGCTTTCGAGAATGGCACGAGACGCACCCTCACTAACTTTCTTTTTTGTGGGAAAAACAGTTTTTCGCAATAATTTTTGAAACTTGAACAACCTTTTTTCAACATAAGCTACAAATTGTATATCTGCAGTTTTTTTTAACCTCATTATTTTTTAAGGTATACACCTTTTTAAAGTGTTAAATGTATAAACACTGTATAAACTTTTTTATATAATTTTTTTCATTATTATGTGTAATAAATATATGTACAACAACTACGTTATTGGACAGAACGTTCTTTTAGCTACATTTTGGTTCCAAACAATGTAAATAAGGCATTAGTATCTAGCCGTAAAAAAATTATTTTTCACACCTAGTAAAAACGGCCCCCTTTCCCGCGGTAGCAAAAGAGTTAAAAACACATTAGTAAACCCTAGTACTCTAGAACCCACTTATAACGACCCATTGGGTACAACAGCCCACGTAATATTTTTGAAAGCCCCCTCCGTTTTTACAATAAACACTTTTGCCACTGTGACAGTGAAAAAATAAAAACTGTGCATACGAATTGAAAAAAAAAAAAAAGGTTAGAAACAGGTATTTCAATGCATGAAAGAGGTACGTACTCGAGCGTGCCCCACACTACTTTACTTGCAATTGGCAAGCACTGCATGCAGATTTCAGACGCCGTGAGTGAGGTCTCGCACATTCCAGACATTTCTTCAATCATGCAGAATGGCAGTGAAGAAGAAAAAAGTCTGCATGAAGCCTTGCTACCAGCCTTCGCACAGCAAGCTTTTCTTTTGCCACTGCTTGCAGCTATAACCGCCTATGATAAAACAATGCTTTGGAACGTAAGACATGAATGCAATATGCAATAATCGGGACAACTTTTCGTCACATACGAGGTTAACTGCATCTGGTAATGTCACCAGTGCCGCGAAACATCTTCCGTCTTTTCAGTGACGGAAGAAACTGGTCGAGCGACGATTCCGGCTACTGTGTAATTGCAACAATGCGTTCTAGGAAACACATAAGAAAAGAGTGAAGTCAAGGTGGCGGCCAGCGATTAATGGGCCATTATGACTTATCGCACAGTCGCCTTATCACAGTCTAGATCTCTGCTGCACGTGTGGTGTAAGCTGTGTGGATTGACGGTGTTAAAAGAACTTGCGAACGTTTTTGTGAGCCCTATGTGAATGGACGGCGCAGCTGGCTGTCAGGAAACTGCGTGTCAATGCTTCGCTTGAGGCCAACTGGAAAGTGCTGAAGTCCGCTTCACCATAGTCATGAACGAAGATAGGTACGAACACCAAAACGCTTTGTGCCTTTTTTTTGTTTTTTAATACCTTTATTGATTTTAATGTTAGCCACGGTGGCACACGCTGGCCTCATGCGCAGGTGGTGCCGGCAGCGTCACAAAAAGAAATTACGCCGCCGCATCGAAGCGCTAGCGCGTGAAATTGAGAACCACAGCCTCGCCCTCGCGAGACAGCAGTGGGGTCAGCTGTGTGACAGTTTCAACAGGCAGATGACCTCCAAGAGAATGTGGCACTTACTACGACACTTGCTCGATCCCTGTGCCTCCAAGTCGTCTGCGCAAAAACAGCTTCACCGGCTGCTACATCGTTACCCTGGCACGGATGCCGAGCTGCTCGAAGAGTTGGCTAGTCGTTACGTGAACCTCGCCCAGCTGAATGCGTCGCCGAAGCGCTTTCCCTTGTACAGCGGCAAACTGAACCACCGACTGGACAAAGATATTCTGAAGGCGGAAATCTGCGCCGCAATACTCAAACTTAAGCAACAAGTCCCTCTGAAATATCGACGTGAAATCGGTGGCTACGCTCACGCAGTACGCTAACGAGTGCTGGCGCTCGGGCCACATACCACAGGAGTGGAGACACACAAGGCTCGTATTTATCCCCAAACCAGGCACGAAGATGGACATCTCGAACCTATGCCCCATATCGCTCACATCTTGCTTTGGCAAGCGAATGGAACACGTCCTTGCCTGATTACAAAGCTACGCTGATGAAAATGACATTCTCCTTCCCACGATGCTCGGCTTTTGCGCCCACCTAGAGACGCAAGACGCGCTGGTGCAAATACACCATGACCTCCTTCGTACCTCGCGAATGCCGGCACTCACGCCGTGCGCGGTCTAGATCTTCATAAGGCATTCGACTCGGTGCGACACGAAGCCATCGCCTCAAACCTTGCTGCCATTGACCCGGGTCAACGTACGTATAACTACGTATGTGACTTCCTTTCGAAACCTACCATTAAAATATTGTTAGCCGGTGGCTAACAATATTTATAGTTTTATAGTTCACAAGCGCCCCACATAACATTGGGCTGCAAACCTAAATGACTCGCCTGAGCTTTAGGTACTTCCTCTTTTCACGGGAAGATTCTCGCTCCTTATGGAGTGCCTTTGTGTAAAAACGCAAATGGGTGAGCAGAAAAAAACTTGGTCGCTTGATTGGCGAGGCTCGAACCATGTGCGCAACTCCGTGTGACTTTTTTTTTCTTCTTCAAGCAGAAAACAAGCTCTTTCAAGCTGTCACTGTGACGCTCGTTTTAGCTAAACCACTTTGAAGAAGTGATTTCAAGGGTGTTTAGAAATGCCAAGAGCCTCTTTGAAAGGCCTGCCCATGAGCGTCCACACAAGGGGAGCAGAGGGGGTGGGTGCCCCCCCCTAGTCACCTGGGAGGGGGGTGCTATATCTAGTCTATACATTGACTAGACGGCAGGGCACCTTTTAGTCACCTAAAAGGGGGCGCCAAATCTGCCCCATTAACTGATTTAATAGGGAGGGGGTGGTGGTGCTGCAATAAACCATTGCCCTCCCCCCCCCCCCCCCCCCGTGAACGGGAATTCTGCACATGCATATAAGCCTACCCCCTTCAATGTGAACAATTTCACCGTTCACAGGGTACTCGAAGTGCCGGGAGACGTACCTCTCGTCAAAAAGCAGCTTGCACACAGCCGAGTTTTCCTGAAGCAGCGCTTGTCAGCGCGCGGGATCGCTCTCCGCCACTGTGCAAACAGAGCTTCGTCCTTTGGAACGCCAAACAACGCATGCTTCTTTTTAGCTGACTTGTAGCCTTTAGTGCACCCTGGGATGAAGCAATGACTGTTTTCGCGCCATGAGAGTGCATACAGAAGCATTAATGTCAGAGTGCCACCGCAATAAGAAAAAAAAAAAAAAAACGAGAACGAACGCGTCCGACAAAACTGTCTGTAACGTGCAAAGCCAATCTTGTGAGGTGAAAGAAGCTCACAGTGAGAGAACTTAGCAGGGATGGCGTTGCCATTCTGTACGACAGTATGTGGCACAAACGTGGCCATAAAATGGCATCGGCATTGACACTGTTGTGTGCCTCGACACTGGACTTTCGCAGTCCTGTCGAACTTTTTCCTAGCTTACGGTTGGCACATGGCTCTGCCATATGGAGCAGAAGCACTTTCGCAAGCATTTCATGGCCCTGTCTGTGAGAAGTCTTCTCGAAAGAGCCGCGAGGGACAAACTTATGGTGCTGGCGCATTTTAGTGGCAAAGGCCACCACAACAAGCATTGTCCTTTTGATCTACAAATTTCATGGCACTTAATGACATCGTTCATAAACGAAACATCAATTTTAACCTTAAACTAGTTTCTGAAAACATATATTTTGCTCTCTTTTTTTTTCAATGTGCCCCTTTTTCAGGTGCTTCTGTTGCTCGGATCTGCATGAAATTTTGCACAAACTTCTTCCAAAGAATGACAAATGCATTTATCTAGTTTAAATTTCAATATCTCTATTTTGTGATAAAAAATTTTATGTAAACCTTTTCAAGGGTAGGAGAAATCTGGACTTTATCACGTCTACTATTTTTCATGTCTATTACATATTTTGTATGCACTTCCTAGATACTTGCATTCTTCACTTTATTTGAAACTATGAACGATAAAAAGTTATAGAAGTTTAGGGATGAAAAAGGTGTGGGGGGAGGGGGCGGGCAGAAGGGTTAAAGTTTTTACTCTGTCATGTCGCAGAGCTGCAACTTGGAAACCTAATAATATATTCGAAATGAGAATAATAAGTTCTATAAACACCTCAGGTTTCATTGCTCTAGGGCGAATATTTAAAAAAAAGTGTCTTCGAGTAGCCCTTAAACTTATTATTGCCAGGTATGAACTGCACTACCTTGTTACTTGCCGTATGACCTATCTAGCTCTCGTAGCAAACACATGAAAGAATAATAAAAAAAATGTTTTGTTGAAAACTAGGTTCCCCAGAAACAATTAAAAAGAAACACGCATCACAATCAAAAAGAAATTCAAAAATTGTGATCGCACAAAAATATTTCTTACATAACGGCGGTCCTTGCTTAAAGAAAAGCCTGACATAGCTTCATGTGCTTTTAACAGACAACAAAAGTGCGCTGCACTGCCGTTCGCGGCCACCTTGTGGGACCCCCTTTACAAGCCAAGAAAGCTCGCGGCACTGACTATCTCGTAAAGCGAGCGCGTATGGCACAAAGTGATCAACGAATAGTACTGATAACGCCTCCACACGAGAAACAGCATGTTACTACTACAACACACGTTGACCCCCCCCCTTTTTTTTATAGTATCGTAGGTTATCCCCGTCGATGTAAACTCCTGGTAATACATCGAACTGCGATTGCCGCACACGCCGCAACTCGTGTAAAGCGCTCGCACCATGCAGCGCAGGTAAGAAATTTGTGTCCACGCTAACGAACCGCCGGACATACAGAAACCGGTTATATTGCAAAAAAAAATAGAAGAAAGAAAACTAAGTCACACAGCATAACGGCCGCCGGCTGAAACACTACTCGAACATAAAACTATGCTTAAAAGCTCGTGCAGCCCAGAGCCGGCACGCAGTGACGCCTCTTAAAGTGTTCGCTAGGAGTTTAGATAACAATACGAAACAGCGGCAAATCACCATTCATGAAAACTGTGCCACGTGATCACAGACACATCATGAGTCACAAGTAGAGCGCAGAAGTGCCCGCTAATATCGTTTAAAATGGTTTGAATGCGTGTTCTGTCACCACGGCTTCGCAAATAACAAAGTCTCTCTATCTGCGGACATCGATGTGCAGATATTGTGTGCAATAGTTTTTTTTTAAATACAATGAAAACTCACTTGTTTAAATAAATTAGCAGCTAATGGGCATAAACCAGGAAGGGATTGCACGCGTTTTGTCCCTTACGGAACCCGTTTTGAGAATGTGCATGCACCAGAGCATCTAGGATACGTACTTCGCATGCAGGGATGTAACTTTACGTTCACAGTTGCTCGCTCACGGCAAACGCGTAGGTGACCGCAAGCACCAGCGTCAACATGAACTGTAGTGACGGCAGGAGTGTGCTACACACAACAAAGAACCCGACAGTCAGCTCCACTACGCTCGCCACTCCACACTCTGGTTTTCGCTAGGCAACAGAGGCACCATACCACACAGCCTAGCTAGTAGAATCAGCACGCTCGATGAACGCCAGCAAATTTTTGCGAAGTCACGCATACAACAGTTTAGAGATTATGGCGGCAACATGCATGGGAGCTTCGTCACCAGAAAGGTGCAAAGTTAAAAAAAAAAAAAAAACACGATTGTACATCTTATTAGTCGAATCGGCTTTTTTTTTGCCCCACAGAAGCTGAGATTTGCATCAAAATTCTAGCTTTTGAGGCTGTTTTGGAGCAGTTCGGCATAATTTTCACGATTTTAATGCTTTTGGAGCAGCTTGGCACAAGAAAACAGAAATTATCAAAAACGTGCAATATGCGTATAGCAGTCTCACCCCTGACATTATGTTGTAAAAGGTTGTACAAGTTGCGAGAATTATTGCCAAAAACTATTTTCTCCGCCGAAAAACGCTAGACCTGCGCGGAGGGCGCACCACAGCCACAGCGAAAGCAAGAAGAGTGGCCTTTCACAGCCTTTTCAGAACACTCATGGGGTACCTACTGCAAGCACAGTTGGTTCAAACCGACTAGAGCCCTAATAATACATTTTTTTTGGGTACTACATGCCGCCATTCTCTATGCTATTTCTCGTCATTCTTCCGAGAAGCGTGGTATCCGCTAAACACTTCCAAAAAATTTCGTGCCAATTGTTCATGCAGTGGCTGATGATGAAGAATTATGGCTGAAGTGGGTATACGCCGCAGTTATTAGGGGAACAAGAACAAGCTTTTGTAATGGGTTGGAGCATTCGACGGCCCACTCGTTACGCTATTCGCATTGTGCGACGACTGGTTGTTTTTTCGCTGTTTTGAAACGCTTTATACTTCTTATTAACGCGATTGCGGTTTGCGAACAAGTCACAAGCACCAGCATAGCTCTGCGGTAGAATACTGGGCTGGCACCCAGTGGACCCGGCTTTGGGCCCCACTGTGTCATTGGTGCTAGGTTTCTAAATGCGCAGTATTTATTAGCACTCTTCGACAACTTCTATCTATCTAGCCGCCTACGACTTTTAGCTCTCCTAACCGTTTCGATAATGGTATCGATACCAAAACAGGTATTGCATAATGTGACTGTATGACGAGCATAAGTGACTAGTCGTAACATGAAAATCATAACATGTATGTCATGAATGTCATAACTTGCATTTCATGGTCTTGCTGCTTTTGCACTGATTTCGTTCACATGACATGTTGCAAAACTGGTATGGTATGACATGACTGCATGGCAAACACAAGCGACAGACTGTAACATGAAAATAATGACATGCATGTCATGTAAGAACATGACCACATGCCACACTCATGAAGCGCACGTGGCCATTTCGCTAGCTTCGCATATACCAAATTCGGTATTTTGGGACATGAACGGACGACGAAAGTATGTGACTGGTGCAAACAAGATAATCATGAGGTGCGTGTCATGCAAAAACATGACTACATGCCACACTCATGATGTGCTTGTGGCCGTTCCACAAACTTCACATATGCCAAAATTAGTATTACGTCAAATGGATGATGAAGGTAGGTGACTGGTGCAAGCATGATAATCATGAGATGCGTATCATGTAAGAACCCGGCAACAAGCCACACCGAAGGCGCTAATATACTTCGACTTGTCCTGTTCACGTGCACGCCGGCGTTCGTTTCGTAGCGTCACGGCAGCAGTGCTTTGACGCATGCACGTTTGAGTGCGCCCCGCGTCTCTCCGTCGCACGTACGGCAGCAGTGCTTTGACGCATGCACGTTTGAGTGCACCCCGCGTCCCTCCTTTGAAGAGAAACAGACGCGGTGCTGTCTGGGTAACAGCGGTGGCGCGAAATGCAGCATGCCGCTTTTTATGTAGAGTTGCTGCAGGGCCGCACCGACGAACACTCGTCGCTCCTGGCGTCATACTATATACAGTGCTCGCGTTTTGCTGGCATAGCGTCCCTGCGTCCAGCATGCACACACATCAGCTTTAGGCCGGAGTATATTGGGTCCTTCATGATGCGCTCGCCGTGTTCCAGCTTCGTATATATCAAATTTGGTATCAAGTGACGTCAATCGATGACGAAGGTAAATGACATGCCTAACATGATAATCATGACATGGAAGTCATGTACAGCATAATTTACCTCCGCCTCATAATGTTGTGGTGATTTCAAAGTGACGTATCAACCTTCCTCTCATTCGTGCTTCACATATCATCGATTCTCACTGTCCGTGGAATCTGCCAATTTACTTTTTTTTTTTTTTCATTTCGCACAATGTGGTTACCGAGACCGGTGGAAGCAGCGGCGGCAGACAACTGCGCGTGACCCGAGTTGCGATCTCATAACAGTTATCGCAGTAAAGAAAAAGTTCTGCTGTGAATGGGTTATCCTGTGCAGCTTGCCATCGCAGACGGTGTCGGTCTGCTCCGAGTCCGTGACACTTAGAAAGGCAAAGAACACACAAAAATGGCGTCTGCACATAATATTCAGAGAAATCAGCCCTGAAGTTGACTCTGACGTATTTCAATAGAGATGAAGGCGAGGTAACTCAACGATTATCATAGAAACGAGGATTCCAATGCACTTCATCACTTCATCAGAAGTAAAGCTCCTCCACGAACTGCCCCTTCCCGTGTACATCTGTCTCTCTGAAACAAGTATCCACGCATATTTGTTGGTGTAGTGAAAAGCAGCTGGATGAAATCAATGCCCGGAAGAAGTGCCATGAGTTATCTGGAGTGAACCTCCGACTTCAACCCCCGAGTTTCGCCTATACTCGGCGACAGCTTTTCTTGGCAGCACTGTGGAAGCTATAGAGCCGAACCGCCTGCATGCGCGCGCGCCAGGAAATAGTACCTATTTTATTTTCTGATTCTAATAGCTACTTGGCCCGAATAAATAAAGCTTTCTTCATTATAAGGATAGAACAAGTATGGGACGCTGTTTATGGTAAAGAAGTTATCGTGCGCCCTAGTTTTTTTTCTTTTTTATTTCTTGGACGGCACCACGTTTTCCGCACGCCGGCTGCGTCTGCTGCTTGCTCTTGCAGCGGCGAGCACAGCATCGGCCGTGGAAAAGCTGCTCATCGTTGGGACGCGCCGTCTTTTATACATCACGCATCGAACTTTCCAGCTTTATCACTGGTGGCCGCGCAAGCTCTGAAATAAGCTTCACTGTTCGCGTCTTGCGCGCAATCTTAACAACGATCTACAACAATTGTGAGGCTTCTCGAACACTGAGGCGCAGTTTGCGCCGATCATTGCCGACAGCCTTTGAGGGCGTAAACCGAATACAGCAAAACTGAAACAAGACAGGCCCGTGGCCGGATCGTGCCGCAACCGGCCTTCCATTTCGCCTGTACCAGGGCTCAATAACGTAAACGTTAACATTCGATCACATGTGGTGCGTACCCGTATATACTGGGCTGAACACGGAACCTAAACTTCACTGTTATAAAGGCTGAATAATGCTGGGAAAACGTTCTGAACAACGGAAAATTTTGTATGTACCAGTATATAAACAGCACAGTAACTAGCTGCATGTATGCACTCTCATCAAAGTTTAACTCTGACATTCCCATTTTGCATGCATACATTTTGCTATAATAAACACACTAGCGCAGCGAGCAAGCAAAAACCGAAACTGGAACCGAAATCGGCTGCAAGCTGCCGGACTACTTGCGTAGTAACACAAATGTGCGGAGGCCCGGCCTCCGTAGCCTTCGCTCCAATGTCAAGAAAAGCTGTCGCCGAGTATAGAAAAATTCTGCGCACGCTTGACAGATGCTGGCCAGGAATCATGTCTACAGAACGTTGAGACTCTCAAAATGAGTAAAATTGCCGTGAGTACGCACTCTGCCGCCAGTAACTAATAATTAGACAACAAATTGTGCGCCACATATACAGCCGGCACTTACTCGAATTTTGCGGCTTGACTTGACGCATCCTCGTCATCAGAGCTGAAATTTGATGTGTCGACATCTTCAGACTCACTGCTGCTGATTCTATCCTCAAAATCTACTGCTGATGCGCTCGATTCGCGAGGAACGAGTAATCTTTCAGGACCGTTCCCACAGAAAAACGACGCCATGATCGGCGCGCACATGCAGCTACCTGAAACTTTTTGAGGCGTGGGAAAAACTTCCCTAAAGCAGAAAACAACCAAAACATCACAGATATCATTGCACATTTCTGACTTTTTTACATAGATGGCGTTAGGTGCACGCAAACTCCGCGAGAATTTAAACTTGAAATTCAAATTGAACGATTTGAATAAGCACGGCAGCGAAAGAGATAAGAAAAGAAGTGTAAACTTATGGGCTTGTTTTCTTTGTAAGATGCAATGTTAGTGAGAACTACTACATGAGCCATAATGTTTTTTTTTTTGTATTATGTTCGATCATTGGCGTGACTATGTTAGAACACCTGATCGTCATGCAGACAGCCTGGGTTCAATTTTAACTAGTACTGAAGTTCATTATTTTATTGACATCTTCAATTTTTTCATCACGGATAAGATTTTGAGCTCAAAATCGACACCACCACCTGAAGTTCCGCAAAACCAGCTTTTTAACATTGTGTCAAATAACAAACAGTTCATAAATATAACTTATAGGTGAAAAGACGGTTGTTTATGCGACAACGTAATTTCAGAGCATGATCAAGACACACACTGAAAGGTAGCTCTAACTTCTAACAAAAATAACCTAGGAGAGTGACCAGATATTACAACTAAAGTTTCAAATTCGCCGTCGTGAAGTGAATCATTTGCATGCCATGACTTGTTCTTGATTTGAGTATAAACGAATGTTTACCGTGACGGACCACCAAAATAATCCAACGCAATTCAAATGGTTGATTGATTGATTGATGTGCGGGGTTTAAGGTCTCAAAACCACCATATGATTATGAGAGACGCCGTAGTAGAGGGCTCCGAAAATTTCGACCACCTGGGGTTCCTTAACGTGCACCCATATCTGAGCACACGGGCCTACAACATATTCTGCCTCCATCGGAAATGCAGCCCCCGCAGCCGGGGCAATTCAAATGGTGGGAGCAAGCTTTTCATCACAAAGATTTCACCTTCAATTTGAAAATTAAGACATTGTAAAGCACTATCGTAGTGTTTTGCTGGCTAAAGTTTTGATCAGACGCCGAAAGTGGGAGCTTGCGCCCTCCACTCTACCAGCTTGTTTTCAGGATTTCCACCCTATTTATGAAAGCCAAAATGCTCATAACTAAGGCACCAATATCCCCCAAAACGCACAACACCCTTCGAAAGCTCAATGCCTAATTTGGTGGAGTCGCCAAATATTGAACAGCAAAATAACAGGTAGGCGATGAACAACGCTATCGTTACACAGAGTTGCATCACACTTACATTCGGTATCAATTGTCAATTGTTGTTCGACCTTCAAAGCAGTGTACTTTTTTACTTTAACATATTGAAACGAAGATGCGCGAGCCTACGGGGCGCGGAAGAAGAAGAAGAGTAGTGGAGCCGCGCCTGGACTGTGTGGTTGGGTGGAAGCGTTCTTGGCCTGTCTCAGAAGTACGCTGCTATTTCACAACGCCATTTCACCTCATCTGTAAATAAACACTGTCACTCGTAACAGTTTGGTGTAGGTGCCGGGTACATCAATCTGGACAACCCAGCTCTACCGATTTTGCGATAGAGCAGACGCCTGGCACGCTTGCCACCGCAGCTACCAGACATGGAGGACGCGGGAGCAGGCCATAACAACCTCGTTGCTGATGAGCAACAAGCTCACCCGCCAGGACAAAATCGCTGCGGCATGCCAAAACGTCACACGAGGACCTTTTCGGGGCAGCCGGATGACGATGTTGACGACTGGCTCAAGCACTACCAAAGAGCGAGTCGCAGCAACCGCTGGAGCACTGCTAAGCAGCTCAAGAACGTGGTGTTTTTTCTCGTCGGCACCACGTCTCTTTGGTTCGACAACCATGAGAGTGCATTGACCACATGGGACATTTTCGTGGACGAGCTGAAGAGGTGTTTTGGTGACTCAACAGCTAAGGTCAAGCAGGCGGAGCAAACGCTTTCACGCAGAGCTCAGTTACCTGGCGAAACATGCACCACCTACATCGAGGCTGTCTTGAAGCTTTGCGGAATCGTGAGTGCGACCATGTGTGACGAAGATAAGGTAGGTCATCTGCTCAAGGGAATCGAGGAAGACGTGTACAATTTCCTTATCACTAAGGAAGACTTACACACACCTTCGGACCTAAGGAGACACTGCCGAGCGTTTGAAGCGCTAAAGAGGATGAGAGTCCTACCGAAATTTGGACATTTTGAGAATGTGCCCACGATTGCAAGTGTCAACCTTCTATCGCAGGACGACATCACTTCTCTTATAAGACGAGTGGTTAAGGAAGAACTTGCTCAACTGCAAGCTGCGGACACCGCTGGTGTCTGCCATCAGTGTGCATTCGACCAACGGCCCCGTGAACCACTGGTACCTCGGATGCGACAGAGCTACTTTGAGCCTCACCCGAAATACACCGATCGTTTTGAACGGAGGAGTGAACGACCACTCGGAAATCAGGAACGCAGGCAAGCTGCGTCACAGCGATTTACTTCTCGACCACTATCGCCCGGCTTTTATCAACCGACGAGGTTTACTTCGCCGGGGATGACTAGGCGCGACACCCGTACTTGCTACAACTGCGGGCTACCTGGACACATCGCTAGGTACTGCTACTGTCGCCAGCAGCGAGCTCCACGATTCAACGTGTACACGCCCTATGTACCTGCTGGCGAGTCTCGACCATTTCAGGGCTAACAGCAACACGCAGCACGTGCTGACTCGCCTTGCTCCGACCGCAGCTTTACCCCACCACGCACACGCCAACAGCGATCCCCGTCTCCGCGTCGCCGCTCGGGGACGTCACCACCACTGGGAAACTAACTGGTGCGACCAATGGGGGCGAGGCCGCAAAATCAGCTTCCGTAAGACCCCCTTGTGTTGTAATGATTGAGAACAAAGTGAGTGTTTTTGTAGACAATGTGAGTACTGTTGCACTAGTTGATACCGGTGCTGCCATTTCCATAATGAGCATGTCTTTTAAAAATCGCCTTGGGACAAAAGTAATGTTTGCTTAGAATCGGAGTGCTACGTTCCGCGGAGTAGGGGGAAAAACGTTGAGCCCGGTTGGAGTTTGTTCCGTTTTACTTTCTATAGGAAATCAAACGTTTCGAGCTGAACTAACGGTGCTTGCACGAGCGACCCATGACGTCATTCTAGGTATAGATTTTTTTCCGGGAATGCGGTGCAACTCTAGATTGTGGTAGTGGTGGGATTATTTTTCGTACCGTGTTGCCGTCTCCATTGACAAAAGATACCGTTGATGACTGCTTGGAAGTTTTTTCCGTGTCTGAAGACGTCTGCTTGGCCCCACATACCGCAATGTTTGTGCGTGTAAACTCTTCGCGTTCTTGTGCAACTCTAGATTGTGGTAGTGGTGGGATTATTTTTCGTCCCGTGTTGCCGTCTCCATTGACGAAAGATACCGTTGATGACTGCTTGGAAGTTTTTTCCGTGTCTGAAGACGTCTGCTTGGCCCCACATACCGCAATGTTTGTGCGTGTAAACTCTTCGCGTTCTTGTGCGGGTTCTTACTATGGTTTAGCCGAGCCGAACTTCAGTAACGCACTTAAGAAAAACGTTATTGTGCCTCGTTGCCTCGTGCTCACCGTCGATGGTTGTGCCGATTTGTGGACTGTGAACGTTTCCGCGCAGCCCATATATCTGCCTGAAGGACTTAAATTGGCAAGCTTTCAAGAGCAAAGTACTCTTACCATACGGTCACTCCAACTGTCGGTGGATGTAAAGAAACCCCATGCCAACTCGTACCCCGACTATTCTGCCAGCATTGACCGTATGATTAATAAGTCACTTCCATCAACTGAACGGTCGCTGCTGCAGGAGGTGATCGCACGGTACGCCTCAGTATTTGACTTTGCCCAAGACGAGACGTCTACCGTTACGCCACCGTCTTCACGTACGCAACACCGCATCTATACAGGCCAAGCACCACCAATACGCCAGAAGCCCTATCGTGTATCGCCTTCCGAAAGGAAAGTCATCGCTGAGCAAGTTGAAGACATGCTAAAGAAGGGCGTCATACAAGAATCGTGTAGTCCATGGGCAGCTCCTGTCATTCTAGTGAGGAAAAAGGGTAATTCATGGAGATTCTGCGTAGACTATCGCCGCCTAAATGCCATCACAAAAAAAGACGTCTACCCTTTGCCACGTATAGATGACGCCGTGGACTGCCTGCATTCTGCCTCCTATTTTTCTTCTGTTGACTTGCGTTCTGGGTATTGGCAAATTCTTATGCATCCCTCAGATAAAGAGAAGACGGCCTTCGTAACACCAGACGGTCTCTTTGAGTTCAACGTTATGCCCTTTGGTTTGTGCAATGCTCCAGCGACATTCGAGAGATTTATGGATACAGTACTCCGTGGACTAAAATGGAAAATTTGCATGTGCTATTTAGATGACGTGATTATCTACGACAAGACTTTTCAAGAGCATAACCACCGCTTGTCGCTTGTGTTTGAATGCTTACGCGAAGCTGGCCTTGTTTTAAACTTAAAGAAGTGTCATTTTGGAGAACGTCAAGCCCTCGTATTAGGCTTTCTCGTGGATAAAGAAGGCGTGCGACCAGACCCACAGAAGACCGCAGTGGTTCGCAACTTTGAACCACCACGAACAGTGAAGGACCTGCGAAGTTTTATGGGTCTGTGCTCATATTTTCGCCGATTTATTAAGAATTTCGCACAACTTGCCTCCCCACTGACGTCCCTTCTTTATAAAGACACACCGTACTTGTGGGATGATAAATGTGAGGCTGCATTTCAACAGCTGAAGTTTTTATTTACTTCAGGACCCATCCTAAAGCATTTTGATCCTGATGCTTTGACTGAACTTCATACTGATGCTAGTGGGCTAGGTGTTGGTGCTGTGCTGGTCCAACTCTGCAACAGTCGCCAGCACGTCGTAGCATATGCCAGTCGGACACTGACCAGAGCAGAGACGAACTACACAGTCACCGAGCTCGAGTGCTTAGCAGTCGTCTTCGCCATTCAGAAGTTCCGACCGTATCTACATGGCCGCGATTTCACAATAGTGACCGATCACCACTCACTATGCTGGCTTGTGGAACTTCGTGACCCGTCTGGCCGGCTGGCTCGTTGGGCGTTGTGCCTCCAAGAGTACAGCCTTTCTGTTACCTATAAGAGTGGACGATGTCACACAGATGCTGACTGCTTATCCCGCCTTCCTTCAGTACACACCAATGCTGACGACAATGACATTGATGACTATTTAGTTTCTGTCTCGTCCGACTTCCCAGATACCAGCAGCTTCAAACGTGAGCAGCAGCGCGACCCTACTCTGAAACCTTTGCTCGAAGCTGCACATAACTCCGTCGACAAGCACTTTAAAATTTCAAATGGCTTGCTGTATAAAAGAAACTATTCAGCCGAGTGCCTCCCGTTGCTTCTAGTGGTGCCGGAAAGCCTGCGCCAGGTCGTCCTTCGTTCTGCGCACGATGACATAACATCCGGTCATCTCGGTTTCACACGTACGCTACATCGACTACGTGAGAGGTTCTACTGGCCGAAAATGTGGAAGACCACAAAACAGTACGTCACCAGCTGCGCTATATGTCAGCGCCACAAGCGATCCACCACTGCCCCGGCAGGTTATTTGCAGCCCATCCCTCCACTGACATCCCCTTTTGAAAAAGTCGGCATTGACTTGCTCGGACCCCTTTTTAAGACCCCATCGGGCCACCCATATGTTATAGTGTGCGCGGATTATTTAACGCGTTATATGGAAACGGACGCACTGACATCGGCCACAGCAGCCGCTGTTTCTTCTTTTCTGTTACAACGGGTCATACTGCATCATGGTGGTCCACGGGTTGTCATCAGTGACCGTGGACGACAATTTATGGCCGATGTGGTTGAAGAAATTTTGCGCCTCTGTGGCTCCTCTTATCGCCACTCCACCCCTTACCATCCGCAAACTAACGGTCTCACTGAGAGAACAAATCCAACTCTCACGAATATGTTATCGATGTAAGTTGATGTTGACCACAGGAACTGGGACGCCGTCTTACCGTTTGTTACTTACGCGTACAACACCGCCAAGCATGAAGTGACTGGACATTCGCCCTTCTTTCTGCTTTACGCACGAAATTCACAGAGTTTTCTGGACACTCTATCACCTTTCTCGCATCAGGAAGATCTGTCCATCGCTCAGATCATGTGTCGCGCTGAAGAAGCACGTCAACTAGCGCGCCTTCGAACATTGTCTTCACAAGAACACCGCAAGAGTCGCTACGATGCCAGCATATCCTCATAGAGTTTTCTCCTGGTGACTACAAGTGGCTGTGGACTCCTGTTCGTAGAAAAGGATTGTACCAGAAGTTTCTAGCAAACTATTCCGGCCCATTCGTGATAGTCACTCGTCTCAGTGACGTGAATTACGTTGTCGCCCGAGTCACAGCCAATAACCGGCGTTCGCGCAATACGCAAATTGTTCACGTAGCCCGCCTCAAACAGTACCATCATAGGCCTATTTAACTCGCTCGGCGAGCTTCGTCTGCCGCCGGGGGAAATGAATTGAAGATGCGCGAGCCTACGGGGCGCGGAAGAAGAAGAAGAAGAGTAGTGGAGCCGCGCTTGAACTGTGTGGTTGGGTGGAAGCGTTCTTGGCCTATCTCAGAAGTACGCTGCTATTTCACAACGCCATTTCACCTCATCTGTAAATAAACACAGTCACTCGTAACAATATTATACTTATCTTGTAAACCAACAAAATCATCATCTTTTACCAGCGACTAGGTTTTGTTACACTTCATTCACATTACAGCAATATATCATTTTATTAATCGTAGTGTTCCCATTTCTGAATATGAGCGCAGGAAGTGGCACTTGTCAGTGTTAATTCTTCCCGGTGCAGCATAGTGCACCAAGAGGCAACACACAGTGTACTACATTTGTAGGTACGTTCACAGAAAAATGAAATTCATTGCTCACGAGGCCTTGTTTTTGCATCGAAAGCATTTGAGGAAGCTGTCTAGAAGCCTTTAACAAACCCCCATAGTTAGTGACCTTCTTTTTGGACTGTGCTTGAAAATTGGAGTGGTTGCCACAGAATTTTTCCTGCAAGAAAATCAACTAGGTACGACAGCTTTCTGAAAAGGTGGAAAATGTCAGAGAGGAAGTAAAGTTACTGTGATATTTTGCAGTCTCATCTCGAATTATAGCTGCCCCAAGGATTTGTCTGGTAAACAGTGTAAAGCATAGGTACTGTTATTTTGATAATGTTTTCTTTTTTTTCTGTAATAGTAAAAATCATGAGTACAGTTTTTTTTAGCGTGTTTGTATTCCAGTAAGCAAACTTGTTTGAGGCTTTTACAGACATTTTGGGCCATTTTTCATATAGGGAAGACTCCTGCGGTTAGAACAGTAGCAGTCATTATAAAAACTACGCTGCAAATGCTTATTCACTACAACTTCTCGCACTTGGAGGATGAAAGGGCCAGTAACTTTTTTTAACAAGATCACCAGTTCTTACAGCAGACTGTGGCATTATCTTTTCTGAATATTACAGTTTTGTGCGCAGCACAGACCCCCCACTTCGAAAAACAATTCTTGCTCCTATTTCATTTGCCCAACCAATCCTCCCTCGTATGCACAGTTATGAAACCTTGCTCATGGGCAACTTTTGTACCACTAAGGTCGTTGATTGGTCTTTTGTCTTACGAAATGGCACCTTAGCCCTGCCGTGATGCAGTTTCGGCAGCGCAGTCTGTAGTTTTATTTTCCTGTGTGTGCTGCCCTTTGCTGTTTTGTAGAGCCCGAGACTATCTGAACAAGCGGTGTTCACAATGAAAGCCTCCGAGATAGAGGCGTCTTGCCACTTTATCACTAGAGGAAGGATGGTCCTCAAACTGCTCTTCCTCCCCACACCACTATGACATATGCTGAGGTCGGGGGATGCTGACTGCGGGGCAATGACGTATCACTGATGCAGTGTCATATTGCTGGAGATGAGTGGCTATGCCTTCCTATGGCGGAGAAGGGTGGCAAGGCCGCACGCACATTTGAAGCCAGCTGAAATTGATGTTTTAACCCCTTGTAAAGGGCTCGAAGTTCAATGGCAGGTATGGCGGGTTTCCTCATGGTGGCTGGCTTCCCTCCGTCATCTGCATAGCCGATCTTTCCCAGTGAGGAGACGCATTCTTGGAGACAGAACGAAGGTTTATTTACAAGATAGAAGAAGGATGAAACTGTAAAATGATTCAGCTCTTATTTACAAATGTCTTGGCTTGTATAGCCCGTCGTTTCCTGTACCTGTAAATCCGAAGAAGGGGGTGACCACTGTTGCCAAGGGTCAGGTGACGTTAAGCCTCAGTGATCCACCCACCAGAAAGGGTGTAGATATTGGACCACACAATGGCGCACCTGGCCCGTGCCTTGAAGACTTCGTAGGGCAGGAGGTACAGTCACGTGGAGAGGGAAAGTCGAGCTCCTCTGGGGAGAAGATGGCCGCTGACATGCACGTGAGCAGCAGTTCATGGCTGCGTTCAGCTACAGCAGTGGTTCTCAAATAGGGGTCCGCAGGCCTCCATTTGAGAATGGCTTCGCGGACCCCCTGAGCGCACCACACAATGACGCACCTGGCCCGCGCCTTGAAGACTTCATAGGGCAAGGGGGTTACAGTTAAAGCTCTGGGGAGAAGATGGCCGCTGACACGCACGTCGGCAGCAGTTCATGGCTACGTTCAGCTCGAATGGGGGTTAGCGGGCCTCCATTTGAGAATTTGGGAAGCAATTTATATGATTTGCCAGACCCTCACCCGCATTTTTCTTCAAGCGTGACTGTGCCACGTATTGATGAACTGTCCAAAATGAAGTGATGTGGCACTTTCATTTGATTTTGTGGTAGCAATAAAAGGTACACGTTTCACGCTCCAGTTGCGTTAATTTACCTACGTATCCCCCCTCCCTCCACTGCGCTGCAAGGGGTCCCCCATCACTTCCACCAGTCCACAAGTGATCCCCGACACATCCATGGCTGAAAACCACTGAACTACAGGATTCCAGAAGTTTCTCGAACTCGGCAAGCCAGGTGCTCGATCCCCGAGAACTCGACTACGACGCCTTCCCATACTTCTGAACTATTGGTTCTTTGTCTTGACTTCGCGTAGGTGACAATGGCTGTCTGAAGAGGTTGACTTCATGAGAACTGCAACAGCGATGCGATGTGAGGCTATTCGACCCCGTTCAACAAAAAGGTTGTTCCCAAAGCTTTCATCAAGTTCCTCGTAACCTGGCCACAGCAAACTACCTGGCCTCCTGCAGGACAGCGTCTTGCTTATCGACCGGGCGCCGATATCAGAGTGAAAGCCTTCTCGCAGATTGGCTCACGCACATTGGTGTCTGCTAAGACGAACTGCCGAGCCAAACGTAAAACCCTGTAACTTCTATATTATAGACGTATTTGTAAATTACTTTTGACAACATGTTCACATCGCAAATGCACACATTTCTCTTCGTAACAATTTCTGGCCCTTTAACGCAATGCAGACAGCTGAAATATAGGCTGGACATCTATTCTTAGCGAACCATTGACTAAAGCCTGCAGGCCACCTTGTCCGTCCGTATCCACATAACCAGTAAGTCAACTGGAAGCATATTAAATATTGAAGTTTGATAAGAACAAGAAAGCTGCCGTGAGCAACAGTTCCGTGGAGCGCCGCCGTAGCAGGCGATGCGCTAGCCTTACTTCGTGTAACACTCGCATTCGTTACCATTGCTTGTCGGAAAAATTCTTATTCGACGCATGCTACATGTACATGGAGTGCAAAGCATGTGGTGCAATTTGGGACCATAACGACTGCACAGCTTACATTGATGACTATGGTGCTCATCAAATGACATACACTTGCTTTAGTGTTCATCAAAACTGATTACCATCATAACCATCTTTCCTTGAATGCCCTATTACGCTAACATTTCTGTGATATTTTTCTTGTCAAAAATAAACTACCAACGACTTCATGCTTAGAACAAATGACAAGATTTCAATACATGCAAGAAAAATTGGCAATTTTGCCAACTTTGTTATATTGAAGTTATATACTTCCATATTTCACTCACAATTTCACAGGTTTATTTTACTTCTGCCAATAAAGCTCTTGTAAGACCACTGCAATGCAATTTCATTTATGCACATACTCAAGGCATTCAGATGAATCAAAAAGTAGATATTGATTGATATGTGGGGTTTAACGTCCCAAAACCACTATATGATTATGAGAGACGCCAAAAAGTAGATATTGCTTTTTTCACTTAACACTTTATTGCAAAACAACACTCGTTTCTGCAGAGCTTCTAGAAAACAGCACATAGCCCTAGTACATTTCCTCATCCGGACCACAAGACTCAAAACTACACACTTTCCCACTGCATCAAAGGTTTGTGTTGGCAGCCTTACTACTTGTGTTGACCCAGCAAATGACGCAAGAGGCAAAGGTGATCGTGAATTCTAGTCTGGATCCATGGAGCACTTACTTCTCGCATCTTGAAGAAGGCTGCGCCGGTAAGCAAGCTGTCACTGCCCGCCTGGTGTTGTGGCCCGATACGTTCAAGCTGCAATAAAAGAGCTCTGTGGGGCAAAGCAAGAAGATCCACATAGAATGTGTCTACCATAACCATGCCGTGCAACCCTTACGCTAATGGACTTAAAGCTATTGAACATGGAACATTTACACAGACATTCTTCTGGTACTCCTAACCCTTGGCAACCTGACATAAAAAGAGAAAGGTTATACAAATAAAATGCCGCAATTTCATCAAGGACATCCTCCTTTACATATGTTTACCAATCAGAATTTCAGAACGCCTGTGTATTATAACTGATGACAATGATGATGTAGTGGCTACATATGATGAAAGGAGTAAAAGCATCATTGGAACAATCGCTATGTAATTCAAAGAAATTTGCCATTGCTTTTCTCTGGGGCAGCAGCATGCCAAGTTAGGTGCGCTCCTGCCCTTTTATTAGTACGCAATGCTGGGAATTGTCTTCTTTGTCCTATTGAAATTGTCATAACAATTAATATTGCATTCGAAATTAAGGACGACACACAGAGCACAGATAATTTGTTTGGTCATATTAACTCATCAACGACCGAGGAGTGGGAACCCCCTGGTAGTAAAAGCTTGTTAATTTGAAGAGACGCTCTTGGCCCCAGCACTGGCCTGTTGCTAGGAATGAGGAAAATGTATTCTACAAAAATATTTCTCAAGGTCCACGACATGTATAAAGTGTGAAGGTGGCCTCTTCTGGCAGTTTCCAGCAGTTTTGGTTTCACTTGCATTGTTATATCAGACTGAGGGTCGCATCCACTGTCACTAGTAGCTTCTGTGGCGTCCTAGCTATGCGCGCATGGGTGCGTACCTGCGCTACAAAAAACATGCGCTGCTCTAAACTGTCTGGCAACTGCACCTGAAGTGAATTAGGTCGAGCTTAAGAAGCCAATGATGTCAGCCCCTGAGCTTCAAATTTTATGGCACTATGTTTAAAGCGAGTCTGAGACGTCTGCAGCCGTTCATGCTAGTTTTGTTTACGACCTCAAGTTGTCTCCCCCACTGCAAGTGCATAGCTGCTGATCTTTGAGCACAATTTTATAGCTACTTTGGTTACGTGCGAGGTACACATGTTGCTAGGGTGCGGTGTGCTGGCCTCGGCTGCAGAGGTTCTCCTCACGACAAGAATACAACCGGTGCAAATCTTGGCCCTGACTAGGGAGCAGTGCGAGACATTTTAGAACTGCATTCAATATTGTTCTTTTTCTTCAATACGATGTGCAAAAATGGAAAGAATTACGCTTGGATGCATATAATGGAACGCCAACCTATGCGGAGTGATTTGGCTCATGGAAAGAGGTGACACTAGACGAAATAGCGGAAGTTCATTGCACATCTGATTTACAGAGGGATTATTCACATCATGCGCATCCATCTACAATGAAATAAATACCTGCAGTATCCTATCACAAAAAAAAAGCAAGAAAACAAATATTTACTGTGAAAAGTGCAAGAGTTACTCGTCCTTCACGAAAAATCATGTAATGAATCACTGCATGACACAGGTAATAAAACAGAACCTCTGTTCTGATTTGTGGGGTCTCGGCGAGGCGAACGCGCGCATCGCCGCGCCACGCTCTTGGAGTGAACGGACACAGTTGACGCGGTCAGCACAAAGCACACAACATACATACATTTATTAACTAATTTAGACGACGATATCGTCCGCCGAATGATACACCAATTTTAACTAACACGCTACCACACAAACAACATAACGCAGTAACACACTAAACACACAATAACATGATAAACACACACTAACACATACCCAAGGCGGCGTCGCCAACGCCTGACTTTCCACGTGGGACCCCGGCGCGAAGCCCGCGGTGCCGAGCACTGGGGGGCCCACGCGACAGACAACCGTTCGCGGCAGCCGCCACGCGCAGAAGAGACTCGATCAACGCTCGCCCACCGCCAAGGCCTGCCTTCCGCCAGGGGCCACCGCCGGCGCTACTACTCTACCAACAGTGGTACTCAAAGTGAACACAACGCCATCTATCGCCTGGCGGTGGTCACCACCAAAATAAAGCCTTGGGGCGAGACACGTGCGCCACGCGGCGCAGACAACTTTACAGGGGGGGGGGGTGTCAGCACCCCCACAGATTTTAATTGTCTACATGAATAAAAACATTTTGTACTAAATTTATTATTTTTTATACTGTTCCTGGGTCTTCAAATTTTTCAAAATGTATATTCTGAATTTCATTGTTTTCAATATTTTCACAAATAAAGTGTCTTTATTACACTGCTTACCAGCTGACAACCAGAAATTTCACACTTTTGATATTTTCATTCATTGCAAAATGGTTTTGTTGGCCAAAAACATGTATTTTTTTGGTAGGGGAAAGAGCATTTCAACGTAAAAAATTGATATCCTGCAGCATGTGCTTGAGTACTTTTCAAACTAGCAAAAACTATTTTCCCAAGACATGAAAAATAATCATTGTTTCGTAGTAACGAAAGAATTAAGCGGTCCACAAATGCATTAGTCTCCATGAGAATCTGTCGAGGATTCGTCGCAGCTACAGTGGAACCCCGGTTGTACGACCTTCAGAGTACCACGAAAAATATAATCGAAAAACTATGATTACAGGCAGCGACACTCAACCTTGCCCAAAAAACTGGTACAGACTTTCTGAATAAGCTCACAGCACGACCTCGTGCCTCTGCAAGGAAGGTAAAATAAATTATTCTTGCCAGTAGTAGCTAATGGCAGCATTACTTAGTTGGAGGAAGTGCGAGCGAGTCTCTTTATTATCAATTCTAAAAAAGAATCCAACTTAACGCGCATCTTTTTACCGATATACAGTCTGAGAAATGCCTGCGTGTCAAAACAAAACTGAAACCGCATTGCCAACACCCTCCCATCAGCAGTGTCATTACTACCGCATAATGGCGACGAACCACGAATTCGTGTAGAATGCCTTTGTGCGCGACTGAGCTGTGCGTGTTGTACAGTCGAACCTCGATATATCGAACGGCGCAGCGATCGCGAAATAGTTCGATATATCCAGAATTCGATATAAAAAATCCCGAAAAAAATGCGTCAACAGCTTGCTGAAAACGACCAACGAACTGTTAATCGTGGTGCAGTAAATACTCACTTGAAGATTCAAACATAGTATTTATTGTGTTGGTTTAAAATATTGAAAAAAAGTAGCCTGCTTTTTGTTGGCCATGGCGTGATTGACGACTGCGTCCTCAATATAGTCCAGGCGATCCACAAGTGATAGGCCGGTGCTTTCAATCGCGGCGCACAAGGGCCAAGGCAGTTACGACCTCAGCTGATGTCGGGAGCGGGGCACCATCAGCGCACTTCGGCAGAGTCTTCATTTGGCTGCTCAGCAGTAGCTTTGGCGACAATCTACACATCCGTGATCTCCGCCGTTCGAAGTTACGCCTGTTAGGCGCGCGACAGGCCCAACGCCTAACTCCGAACGCACGAACATTGCGAGCACAACGACCAATGCCTGCCGATGCTACGGGGGAGGAGCTTGCAACAAGTGCGCAGTGTTGCCATTGACACCATAGAGACTGCAACACAGAACACCTGACTGCAACGACTGCAAGCTGCAAGGCTGCGGCGTGAGTCTGGGTGTAAAGCGCGCACATGGCGCGCCCATGCCGGCTCACGTGACTGCTTTCCCTTCCCGGCGGCAGCGCGGGCCGCGTCCGAGACAGTCGTCTGCGTCCTTTTCCTCCTATACTTTCCTCCTCAATCTTTACCTCCCACTCTCACTTTCCCCGCGCGAAGCAGTGTCGGTGTTTTCGTATTGAAAGAAAATGACAGCTCCGCGCTTTTCTCTTCACTTTCCTCATTCAAGAACCTCTACCGCAAGGCTGCAGCGCGCGTACGCCGCTACGTTAAAGTGTGTGCAGCATTCGTAAACGCCCGCTGCTCTACCGCTACTTTCGAGAGTTGCGGGAAAGCTCCCCGCCTGTCAATGGAGCGCGGGTGTTTGGGGTGGCCGAGTTCGATATATCCATTATATGTCAAACTTTGTTCGAAATAAAAAATCAATATTGCATGAGATTTCCGGTGTGATATAGGAACCGTTCGATATAGGCAATAATTCGATATATCCGTGTTCAATATATTGAGGTTTGACTGTTATTTGTTGGCTTGTGAACTGTAACTAGTGATGTCTTGCTGTTATTATGAATGTTGATGTCAAGTGAACGTAATTTTACATGGTACAAAGACCTGAATCGCTCCCTTATGCATGCGCAAGCCTGTGACTGTGAGTGCAATAAAGGCAGGAGGTAAGCTGTATATCCACCAGGAAAAGCTTCCACGGACTGAAAACGTGAAATTATCAGCTTTTCAGCCTGATGAATCTACTCTGCGTGGATAGAGCTTGATTAGGTAATGACCCTGAATGCATTCGCCTGTGATCGAGGCATATGTATAAGCTTACGAACATCTACGAGAATAAATTTTCGATTCTAAGAAGACATCCTGTATGTCTACTTTTCTAATTGTCAACCTAGGGGAAACGCACTTTCATATTTTGCACTTATAAATATTTGTGTGATGTTTGATTCGAGTAAAGGTAGTTTTTTTTTCTTTCGGACGGCATACTGCCTTGTATACACATCTCCAGAAAATTCTCCGTGTGCTGACAACAATGGTCGAAAAAACAAGGAGGGCAGCGCTCAACGGGGTCAACGCAGCACTTTCGTTTGGCACTGTGCAGAAGTTTCTTGATAGTGTTGTTGGATCGTGTTGCTTTGCCGAAGTCGAAAGGAAAGGACTGCCTCATCCCCATTGGCAAAAAGGGTTTCACTGGAAAAACAGCATAAATAGTTGCGCTATGCACGCAAACATCGAGGCTCTTCAGCGAACTGCATTAGATTTACTTCAAGTTGAAAAACCTGTCTAGGCAACTTATGTGTAGCGGGCCAAGAACAAGAGGTCACGAGAAAGGGCGACACCCTCTCAAATGGTGGATCTCTACCAGCCTAGACCCGACCACAATAGTTGGGCCAATTTTTGGGCCAATTTAACTCAACTCTCCTGAAGGTGGCAGCACTTTTGTGCTGCGCTGCTATACTGCTACATGTAAAGCCTTATCAGTTCTCGAGGTGACTACGCTGCAACTCGTGCTGGCAATTGCATGTATCCCATGGATTCCGTTGTGCTGCAAAAGCTAAATACGCATGCCGTTCACTTGATAAAAAAATCGATATATGAGGTATAACGTCCCAAAACCACCATATGATTATGAGAGATGCCGTAAAGGAGGGCTCCAGAAATTACGACCACCTGTGGTTTTTTAACGTGCACCCGAATCTGAGCACACAGGCCTATAAACATTTTTGCCTCCATGGAAAATAGGCCTACAGCATTTTCACCTCCACGGAAAATGCAGCCGCCATAGCCGGGATTCCATCCCGCAACCCCCAGGTCAATAGCAGAGTACCTTAGCCACTAGACGATCGCGGCGAGGCACTTGATAATAGAATGGAGCCATGCCTAGGCCAGTCTATCTTCAGATAAGGCAAATCGTAGTTTCAGTTGTAATAGCAGCGCTCCTTTATTTACGTTCGCCAATCCATGTTATTAGGTTTCTAAAGATTAAGGTTGTGTGCTTCCGAACACTCACTTAATCAAGTTGGCAGTACAGTTAAACCTGCTTATAACAAACCTCCATATAGCAAATTCCTCGAAATAACCAAGTTTTTCTATCCCCCACCGTTACTCCATAGAAGCACATGTATTTGCAACCTCTATGCAACAAAGTAACAGCAGGAGTCAACCTTGATATAATGAATTTTGCCACAAACAATCTACAAATTTTGCCCTGGATTTTGTCATTTCAGCAAGAGCGTGCATCTTTTGCAGTGGCCCCGCCACCTACGAAGCAGGGGCAGCACGCTCGTGGCTCCGACGACCCCCAGGCAAGAGCGAGCGCTCATTATTGCGCTCGAGTGTGTGTGAGGCGGGAAGGCGGGCATGTGCCTAACGAGCCAACGCTGCCGCTCTTTTTGCCTCCACAGGTGCATGCGCAGATGTGCCCTCCCCCTCCAAACCAAGAAAAAAAAACTGGCCCCGTATCTGCATGTTACACCACAAATGTTGTCGAAAAGACGGAGAGAGTGAAAAAAACGTTTATTTGATGTTCTGCGCAAGAAAATCGGTGAATGGTATTCTGGAGGCGCTGCGTTAGAGTGCCTCGAGCGTGCAGCGGAGGCGAACGAGCGCATCGTCACATCACACGTGGAGCGCTATCTGGCAACTATCCTGAAAAACGGGGCGTGCGCCGTGCGCGCCCGTCTCTGAAATAAGGTGTAAACACAAGGCGACGGGTAGGTGCCACCTTCGTGTCGTCCTAGCAAAGCGTTGGAAACACTTGCCGTTTCGTACAAGCGTTACATGGCCAGCGCAGCGTTACAAAGGCTACGATCTGTAAAATTACTTATGTATGCCTTTTCTAGTAAAAAATACACATATATAATATTGACGTGTTGTTAGGGTTTCTCAGATATGCACATTAATTGCTTTTTCAGTGACAATTGCACAAGTATGAGCGCTGAAACTTGAGCAATATTGGTGGGTGCTGCGGATAGGGTCGGCTGTTCGGATTATCTTTTGGGCACTTTAGCGCCGTTAAGGATGGACAAACAGGCAGACAGACTATTATCTTTAAAATAAAACTACTTTTGTGTTCGCAATGCCACACTTTTAGTTAGCGTCACATATGTAAGCCCAAGCTGTATATGGAGGGCAGGCACTTTTTGAAATAGTTTTTGCGGTATCTATATCATTCGCTTTTCGCTTTCGGGGCACCATGTGCGTGTGCATGGTTTCACTGTGCACGCATGGTGTGGCCCCAACCAACGCTCAGCATTAGTTTTTTTCTTTTTTTTTGTGCATGAACAACAGTGTTGTCACTACTGTGGGGATGTCTAATTATGCGCTGATAGAAACTGTGAGAGCACGGTGACGACGGATCTTGAGAGGTCAACTTGTCACGCGCTTTCATCTTGCACCGCACCGCTAGTTCGCGGGACCGCAGCCTTCGCAATTAGCAGATTAGCTCAGGCTACAACACGAGCGCGTGTTGAATGCTATGCAATGAATGTGATAGTAACCAATATTAATGTTACATGAATTAATCTCGCAGCCAACCTTTTTTGATCCGATATAGGGGAACTTCGACAAAATGCTGGTGCAAGCGAATATGGCCACTCCAGGGAGAAGTACTCTTATAATAAAATCTCTTCATTTTGACAACGCACTGATGCTTGGAGAGATAGCACGCGTACCAGTGATTGCAACTGTGCCCCTAAAATCAAACTTCAACGTTGCTACTTGTACAACCGCCCTCCCCCCGCGTTCTTTCATGCTTGTTCAATATGGGTGGTTTTCTTTCTTTTTGAGCATTCAACCGCAGTTCTAACATGCAGGAGCATGTTATCGTGTTACCTGCCAGACTCATTCGACCTCAGCTGCCAGAAGCGCTCACAGTCCTTTTACCCACTCGTAAAAGTTACGATGTGCAGAAGCAACTCACCAGGATTGTTACAGAACATGGTGGCCACGGCAAAAACCTGCCAAGATTGTTTTGGGCTAGACCTGCCTTCAGTTCCTTTTTCTTTAGCTTGTGCATTTATTTTTCGTATTTACTTTGCATATAACGAAATCCTTCTTATAACGAATTTTTCTGAGAATTTGTCAATTTCGTTATATATAGGCTCAATTGTAGTTGATATTCAAAGAAGATACCGTATTTACTCACATAATCCTCGAACCTTTTTTTTTTTTTTGACGGAAAACAGATGCAAAAAGTCGGGGGGTGCGAGAATCACGTGGGGAAAACTTGCCACGAAAACGTACAGGGCGAAAAAGAAAATGAAGTGGCCGCAAATTGGGATTCTCACACTAGCAACAGCAACCTTTGAGAAGTACTAATTAAAATTAACCTCAACAATAATAGAAAGGTTCAACACAATAGAAGATTTATTTGAGACAGAGAAAGTGCAAGAAAATAGTCGAGAATCGGGATACCATGTGCAAAGCTTGTGGGCATTGCGGTAGTGTTCAACACTCAACAGGAGCCCTCAAAAGGTAAGCGTAGGATGTCAGTATTAGGCTGATGGCTATTTAACAGAATCATCTGCAGTTTCCTTATGAAGAAATAGTGTTTACCATCAATCGCAGTCTTATGCACATGGCAGGCCCAACGCTTCTTGGCGGCTTTCAGCTGCCGTTACCAGTAGCGAACACAAAACTCATTGACTCCAAAGGGCTTACCGGCGGCCCTGTTGCCGTTGTTTAGTTAATAATCACTTGCGAGGGGGTGCCGACACCCCCTGTAAAGTTGGTTGCACTGCGTAGTGCACGTGTCTCGCCCAAAAGCGGCATTTCGGGTTACAACCACCGGGCGATAGGTAACATGTTCGCGTTGGTCACCACTATCATCATCATAGGTGGTAGAGTGGTAGCACCGGCAGTGGCTCCTGTCGGAGGCAGGCCTTGGTGGTCGAGAGTTAAGCGAGTCTCTTCTGCGCCTGGCGGTTGCCGCAAACGGTTGTCTCTCGCGGTGGCTCTGCCGTGGACGGCATTGCGGGCTGCCTGCAGTAGGCCCACGTGGTGAGTGAAGCGTTGGCGATGCCGCCTTTTGTGTCCTCTTGTGTTATGTTGTTTAAGTGTGTGGTAATTTTGTGTAATGATGACTTCGTGTGTTGATGACAATTGATGTATCGGCTCGGCGGACGATATCGCCGTTGTAAATTAGCTAAATAAATGTATGTGTGTGGTTTGTACCGACCGCGTCTGCTGTGTCCGTTCACTCCAAGAGCGTGGTGTGGAACTCGCTCGCCATTTCAAGACCCCACACACTTTCAACTTGAAAGCAGCCAAGTAGCTTCAGTATCGCCCCATAACGTGACAAGATTACAGACACAACATAAAAAATTGGGTTGAATCTCCATGCAATAATAGTACGCTTACTGCTTAAGAGATGGCGCCACATGGCGTGCGCTATCATCATCAACTGGAACAAGCAGACGACATTATTGCGGCAATTTTTGGGGGTGCGACAATTACTCGAGGAAAAATAAAATCATATTTTTGTTGGGCAATGTGGAGGGTGCGAGAACTATGCGAGTGAGAGGATTATGCAAGTAAATACACCACAAATGTTGTCGAAAAGACGGAGAGAGTGAAAAAAACGTTTATTTGATGTTCTGCGCAAGAAAATCGGTGAATGGTATTCTGGAGGCGCTGCGTTAGAGTGCCTCGAGCGTGCAGCGGAGGCGAACGAGCGCATCGTCACATCACACGTGGAGCGCTATCTGGCAACTATCCTGAAAAACGGGGCGTGCGCCGTGCGCGCCCGTCTCTGAAATAAGGTGTAGAACACAAGGCGACGGGTAGGTGCCACCTTCGTGTCGTCCTAGCAAAGCGTTGGAAACACTTGCCGTTTCGTACAAGCGTTACATGGCCAGCGCAGCGTTTGCCGCCCAACACGATCCAATCGCCCAATGAAAGTCGCTGAATTTTCATGTAAAACAAACGTCTTCAAAAACTCCTTTTTTCCCCGTACGTGCCATGAGTGGAATCTGTTACCTGCTAATGTTGTGCAATGTTCTGATGACTCATCCTTTCTTCGTGCCCTGTTGAATTCGGCATGATTTTTTTTTTTCCGGTTCAAAGTGTACCCTTAGAAGTGTATTGTTATGCTTGTATGTTATCCTGTTTTCTTCTTTTGTATCGCCCACACCTGCTCAAAGCCTGGCAAAAAAAAAAAAAACAGGCTAGCAGTAACCTGTAAATAAATAAATAAATAAAAATACGATATATGCACGCGCACTATGCACGCTAAGAATGCACAGACATGAGACATGATGCATACATGCACGAACGTACATAATCGCACGTTACGCATGCGCGACCTCTGCAAGCGTTTATGTGTGTGATTATACAGACACGCAAAATCAAAAACATTCAGGAGGGGGGAGGGGGAGGAAAAGAATTACTGCAGCTTAATAATATTCGGGGAGAAGGACTACAGCAGCTTAATTTGAGAATGGGTAGGACTAGGACTTGCACAGAAAACCAGCATATCTGAAACATACAGCCCTATACGTAACAGAACAAATTTCTTAAAGCACTTGCTTATATAAACGAAACTATACGAACTATATACTATACGTACTATATAGTATAAACGAAACTATACCTCGTACTTAGAGAAGCCAGAATATTGATAAAAATGCACACAAGCTTATTTATGGTGTACTCACCGAGGAGAATTATGTTGTCACGAGTAAATTGATTAGAACAAACTACCCTAGGGCCCGTCACCTTTATTCCAATGCGCAAGTTTACGATTTGCGCCTTTTTCCGTCTGCATCCATCAAAACATGATAAAACGATATGATGCCATGTTTTCCACCACGATGCCACGCATTGCAATACCACAGCCGCTGGATGAAAAAAAATGGGGTGCTGTCTGGTGTGTGCCGCATAAGCAGCGGGACAGGCCTAGTTCACCTTGTGCCCACCCAGGCGCCACCACTTCTCCCAGGAGAAACGCTTTCACACGCATTTCTACACGCCACAGCAGGGCGTAAATAACGTGTTTCCTAGCTGCACATCACAGGTTCGATTCTGACCCGTTATTAGGAGTACCTATTACGCCACATATGAGAACAGTTTGCCCTAGGAGGGCCAATCATTCGCAGAGTATAGGCCTCAACATGCTCCATGAATACTGCTCGTAGGACTCACCCGAAAAGAAAAGGGTCAGTGAGTCCATTCACGGAGAGGCAATCGCCTGGCATATTTCAAGGGTTCACGTATCAGCCCACCGAAACGCACAGTGAAAGGACACATAATTTAAATGCAGGTTCTTTTAGTGCATTAACAACACCGGTTACAGTCCAAAGACCCGAGTTAAATAGCAAGAGTTTACGGCACAAACAAAATATGTATTCTCAGCAAAGGCATCACACAAACTTGCACGCTCTATAGCTATTAAGTACAACTCAAAAAATCACTTAGAAGGTATTTAAAACAAAATGAACAAACCGACCACGCTAGAAATGCGATCTCACGCATCATAAACTCTGCAAGAACACTTAGAGGCCACAAATATTCACCACATGCGAGTGCTCCACAATTCTTCAAACATGTCTAGAAAATTTCTCTTCAAGGAAACACTGAAACGAACTCCAGCACTGGTCATCGTCCCGGCGACACTTTTGAACAAAGTACTCCAGCGGCGTCATGACTCGATTCTTCAATATCGACTGGCTGCACTACACGACTCACTCACACCGCTCAAACATCACAACTTGGCCGATATTCACAACCTGTCCTACCCTCCGACACCTCTAGTTTGGATCCTTCCCGGTTTCGCAAACATTCCAAGTAATTGTACTGCAGGCACCCCACACCAAAGCGGGAACCAGGGAAAAGTGTTTCGTCTTGCTGGTTCGTCTGCGAAAACGGTCGCCTCCAAGAGAAGCCCAACTTCGATATCTCGATTTCTTCTGATCTTTGCTCGTTGGCTGTCGCGTGTGTAGAGGGTAAGGGCATGCCTTGGGGACTTTTGATGCTTGTTTTCTCGTTTCGTGGCGCGTGTCCATAAAGGGAATGTGTCGCAGGGTGATTTGATGCCGTTGTCTGGAGGCGGCGGCCTGCGTCTGCTTCAGCGCTCGTTCGTGACAAAAATAAATGCTCTGTTACGAATAATACGCATCTTGAAGCTGTAGATCGCAGGGAAATATGCTGTACTTTGACGTAGCGTCTTTTTTTAGCATTCGAGATGCTCAGTGACACAGAACAGCTTCGCGGTGTCACACCACTAAGAAACCATCCGCTACACACACACGCACCAAAGAATCGTACTTGATCACAGAAAACGTGAGACTAACTGCCCCCCCACACACGATCACACACACACAAAAAAAAGCACGAGAAACGGATATGCACAAATCCTCACGCAACCACATTGAAACATGAAGTGCCATCCTCATTGACGGCTGGAACATCAGCGCCCTCCCCAAAAAAGCAGCCAAAACTGTAAACTCTGCCTAGACGCGCTCGCACATCGCCGGCGACGTGATGCAATAGGCCACACCTCGTTTTTTTTTTATCCAGCGACCGTGGTGATACACTGCGATGCTCTGGACATCGCTTTCTTCTTTTTCGGGCTTGCGCATGCAACGTGGCGAAAAAGAAAACAACTATGCGGCCACTTCTCAATGCGCACAACGTGGCAATATGTCTCCTTTCAAGGTTGACCCCCTTAGCGCCATTTCCAGACATGGCCGCTAGGTGGTGAGCGCTAATTTGGACTCGAGAATAACCAAGATTTTGAATACATTGCTTCTATGGCGACTTGGCCAGGACCAAACCAATTTGTCGTAAAATGCGAGTCGTCACAAATCCGAGGGAGGTATAACCAAAGTTCGACTGTATGTGTTTACTGTTAGTATCTTTAAAGTGGGTACATACTAATGAGGTTTGACTGCACCAAGTATATAAGCACATGGTAGCCCTGGCATGCAAACCAACCAACCACAACTCACCTCTAGCTGCTCAGCCACCTCCTGCAGGCCTCCTTTCAGGTTCTTGCAACTTTTCATAAGGTACTTCACATCGTAGATGGCCGGAAAGTAGATTCGCAACAACTCAAAGAATTCTGACTCATCCACGGGCAGGTTTTGGTCCGTCAGCAACTTCAGCATGTACCCAAAGTCATATCCACTGCGCACAGAGGTGAAGTCTGCATCAGCATCGCCTCACCCAAGGACAGTGCACTTGCCTGTGAAAGGAAAGCCACTTGACATTGTCCGACAGGACCACTCCCGATGTCATGAGCAGCTGAGCAAACTCGTACGGATTGATGCCTTCTTCATCGTGTTTCTTGAACTGAATGCCGGAGTTGGTAAGCAGGTCAATGGAATCCTGCGCGTACATGTCCTCCCTGGAGCAAAAAAAATTAACTCATGTTGCCACAATCAAACCCACTTATAACAATGTTGCCACACCATGCTACTGGTAAAAGCCATCAAATCGGACTCCTGCATGTCTGCAGAAAGGAACAAGAGCCTGAAATGCCGGAAAACTAAAATGCGGCAGATTTCATGCAAAGCGGTTCAATAATTTATTATGCTGCAGTTTATGGCTCTAAACCAAGCGTTATGAGGTGAATCGACACATTCTTGTAAATTTAGTATATGCGGGTACATCGTGGACTTACCAGAAACAAACTACACTGGCATTTAAAGGGAGATGCTATTCAAAAGCTACCTTTCACGACGTCTTATCTTTTCCTTTTTCATATGTGTAGCGGTAATACTATTCAAATCCATGAATAACACACTCGCCCGAGACAGAACACTTTGGAACGTCACCTGGGTTCCTGCCATTGCACCTCACATGAGGAGTTCACCAAAGCCACATGCTGAAAATAACCATAGTTCCAAATATCTCATAATGGAAGCAATCATTTCAAAAATCACGTCTTTCCCGCAACGAAAAACTTTCATTTGCACGCTTAAAACGAGTTTCCTCGAGATGCATTTTTTTAGCAACTTTGAGTCTGAACATGTTTCGGTCACTTTTTGACCAGATCGAGGTCTAACTTTTCCAGCTTATGAAAGTGCAATTATCTCCTTTAAAGTGTGATATCACTTACATAAGTATTATGAATTTAAAGCACGGAGCAAGAATTCTTGAGCAGGCGAAACTGCGCTCGCTTAGGCGCCCTGAAAAAGTCACGAAATCGGGCACCGCACTTGCGCGCCCCCTGTCGTGAAACTTTACCAACGGAAGAGGAAAAACGTGCACATCGCTCTCTCTACGCTCTCGTTAAAGGCCACTTCGCCCCGATTCACCGTTTGTGCTTCACATACAACTAGGTGGGTTTCCGTGCGTCTTCGCTAGCTCGAAGGTTTAACAGGACAGCGTGAAAGAGCTCGTTCCGCAGAAAGGTCGGCGTCCACGTCGTTGGTTGGAAATGAAAAATCAGCATTGTCCGTGATCCCGAAATTGAAACTGATGCAGATGTCTTCAGTTTTAGGTAGCAATAGCACCCACGCATTCTTCATGGCATGCAGCTAGTAGTTCAACCACAGAGCTACAGCACTGCTGGAAGCTGCTACGACAAGAAAAAACTATGAACCATCGCCCCGAAGAGAACCTTGATGGGATGCGAAGCAGCAGTGGTGCGCACGGCGTTGACCCGGTTGAAACGGGCTTCAACGCGGGTGCTGGCGGGACAGTTTGAAGCGATACTCTGTGTAGCGTTTACTGTAGTAAACCATTGTTTGAAATGCAAAGACACTGGAGGAGGGATGCATTGAAACGCTTGTGCTTGGCTTCGTCAGCTCACATCGTCTGTTTTACCCGCACGCCGACACTATTCTCGAACGCGATTGGTATTTCTGTCTCTCACCTTGCCAGTGTCATTGGTATTCCATTGCCGACGCATACGTTCAGCTTCTCTGGCTTCCGCCTCGTAGGTGTTCCAGGCGCGACGTCGCTATTCGCGAACGCGGTCGGCTTTGCTAACCCCCCACACCGACGATGGCCGTGAAAGGTACGCACACTAGCGGGAAGCATTCCCGACGGCGTCCCACCCGTCGGCATGATCGCGCAGCAAACAACGACGCGCTGTCCACGTTGCCGGCGCCGTGGGACCACGGCCGGGCTAGACAACGGGGCGCAGCGCGCCTACCCGTGGCTTCTCGCCGACAGATGGAGAGAGGTGACACGGGTGTGGAGATGATGCGGACGTGAGGAGTGGGCTCGAGCGTTGTCAGCAGCGACAGGCTAGGGAGGGAGCGCAGTCGCGCGCACCATCCAAGAAGTGTTTTTTACAAACGTAGTCACAAGGTGTGAACTCGCGCCCATTACTACGCGCCTGCCATTGGCTGCTGCATTGGAAGCGGAAGCAGTCCCTCCTGGTGATGGCACGACCGGCACGCTTGTCTCGCTATTGCTCTATGCTCCCTCCGCTTCGATAGACGTTTGCTTACGGGCCGCTTTTTGCCTCGCGCTGTATTTTCAATCAGTTTCTATTCCTTTTTTATTTTCACACGAGTTCTGTCCCCTGTATGTTTGTTGCTGAAAATGATGCCGGCGACGAAGTCAAAGACGGTGCGCTAGTTCGGAGCGCAGAATGAGAATCAAAATTTCGCTTTTCTGCTGCAAAGGCCCAGTGCGTAGATGCTTGCGCCAGCCAAACTGTACTGTCGGCTGCCACCAGTCCAGAATCCGGCAAACTGTGTGTACCTGGAGCAGCGAATACATCGAGCGTGTCCGAGATTGCTGGATCCAGCACATGCTGTGAATCGGTACCGTCGAGCGTGACACTGAGTGTTGCTAAGATCGCCAGAACCAGCACTTCGCCTGCGTTGGGGCAAATAGCGTTCATGGGACGTCGATCCTTCATCTGAGGACGCATTTCTTAACTAAGGAAGAAATCGATGCGAATGCGAGACCTCGAGACACTGTTTGCGCTGAACTTGAATCTACGCCAGAGACGCGAAAAAATTTGAACTGATGCAGCTGGCTCTTAAAAAGATGCCCTACGTCTGAAAAAAAATCTAAACGGCACTTAGAGATGATGGAGGGAAGACAAAAGAGGAAAATAGTGCACAAGGACACTTCAAGCTACGTTGAGGAGCTTTTTGAGGAAAACATGTGCTGAACTTTCAAAGCCCGTTTTCTCAAAATGGACTAAGCTAGTTGAGGTGCTGAGGAAAGTTTGTGTGCCATTTCTTTTATTCTGCTCCTGGATGATTTTGCCAGGGTGTAACAAGTTTTTTTTTTTTTGAAAATTGGTGCCATTAATTATTAATAAACAATTATTTTTTTATAAAGGTCATACCTACTGGCTACATAAAATTCAAAGTTGCATAAAGCTTTTTTGGAAGAGAAATTGAAAAAAAAAATGGCTCTTTAGTTCTCTAAGATATCTATCCAGGGATGATCACAAAAAATTTCTGCCTTCTGGTATGTCCTGTGATTTCCTCCGGCTCTTCCTCAGGCACACAAGTGAAGCACCCAGTTAGACCTCAGTAACTCTTAACGCCTGAACACGATTTCATGAAACTTAGCAGTTTTTCTAGTTTTAATGTAGCGAACATGCCCTCATAGTTTCATGAAGATATCTTCAAAAGTAAAGAAGTACGGTTTCCGGGGTAGCCTCCCCCCTTAAGGCACACATCAAGCGGCTGCAGCTGTGATGTCATGCCTTTCGGGATGAAGACTAGCTGTGTACGGAAGTCGCTTTATAGAATCGTTCAGGTGAAACCGAAACCCATCAAGCACAAGCTTCGAAGGAAACACCTGCAGCACTCTGGGCCGTCGACACCCCACGCACTTCATTCAGCCAAGCACTAGCGATTCGCCATTCACCTTGTCCTGGCAGCGAACGACGACACTTTTTGGGGCGAACTTCTCCCCCTTCGGCAGCGTCTTTCGTTTAAACACCATGTAGGGTGGTAGCTTGCGACCGTCTGTACTGCAGGACATTGCAGTCAGCTGCGTTTTTTCGTTCCCAGTCGATCACACGATAACTTGCCTAGAGCCTTGCTGGTGCGCCATCAGCGCCGAAGGCATATCCAGGTAGACCGGTTTTCGATTCCCGTTGCCGATCTGGCCCAGCTGAAAAGCCTTTTGCAATGCAATGACATACTTTTGAAACTTCACAAGGCTCTCTTCACAGCTCTTTGGTAGCTTCTGCGAGATCGACATACGCCGCCGCATGAAGAGAGACACCCAATGCTAGCTTGCTTTGAATTCCTTCGGCTGAATGCCTTTGTCTCAGGCGATCTCCCTTGTCTTCGCTTGTAGTGGCTCAATGTTTACAGAGAAATGTGCAGCTTGCTGCTCCCACACAAAGTCTGGGAGTTTTCGTTCCACGTCAAGAAATGCTTCATTTTTTGGTCTGCGGAAACTTTTTCGCTGGCCGCTGCAAGCAAAAAAGACCCTTTTTTAGCAACCGCGAATAATACGCTCGTTGACTCCGAAGTGCCGCTTCGCAGCACAGTGGCCAATGGTGTTTGGTTTTGGCGGCAGCGGTAACTTTTCTTTTAAGGGAGGACGCGGCACTTCGGGACCGAAAATCAGCCAAAAAATCGAGTTTTCGCGGACCTTCTTTTCGCGTTCCCGACATCATTGCGCACCTATTTACAAAATTTCATAGCCGAATACCATCAACTTTTATCGTTATTCAACTTTAAAAAACCGAAAACGGGCGTCCTGCCCTTTAAATTGAGGGCGAATAGCGCAGGTTTCGGCTCTACGATACGCGGGAACTACGCGCTCGATCGGCGCCATTTTGGTCTTGTTTGAAAGAACGCGTTTTCAGCTATTTTTTTTATTCAGTAAGCAACATTGAGCGTTTCCCCGGCTCGAAAAACGGGGCCTCAAAGACGAAGAGCCGCGCTCACTGCCATTGGCTAAACGGCGCACGTGACTGAACTGGCGCTTTCCGGTTGGCTGGAAGCTCACGGCTTGCGCCTGCATACGCGACCCGACGCCATTTTGAAAGGGTTACCGCTGTGACGCCTCGAAATCGGCAGAGCACTCTGAAGCTTCTGATCGTATCGCCATGCCTGGAAACGCAAAAAAGTATCGGACCGTGCACGCATTTGGTCGCAGGAAACGCAAAGGTCGTGGGAGAAAGTCTACGAAGTCATCAGAGCCCTTGGTTGACTCCGACGAACGATGTGTTGACGCTCCGCGGCCGTTCAGCGATGGTGCGACCGAGCGCGTTGCCTCCGACGACGATGACGGTGAAGCGAACTCCGGACGACTACGAATCGACGCCAAGGTGGTGACAAACGCCGAAGTTGAAGAAAATCACGCCCAGGAGAAAGCGACGCTCGACCGGCTTTCATCGGCGCCAGCAACTGCACGGAAAATTGACTTTTTCACCGCGAGTTGTAGCGAGGCAACCGCACAGGACTCGGACCACGCTGCTCCTTATCTGCTTATGCATCTAGATATCCTAAACGCGATAATGGGTGCCTTGTGTTGCAAAGCCTGCCACGGACCGGCTACGATCGTCAGAGGGGATCGGGACTACGGACTTGCCGTGAAAGTGCTAGTGCAGTGTGAAAGGTGCGGCGAGATCGCGAATGAATGGACTTCGCCCCGCGCGAACGGCACGAAAACGTGCAATCCGTTTGAAGTAAATCTTCTCGCTTCGAGGGCGATGGTGGCTACCGGCAACGGCCAAACGAAAATGAACGATATTTTCGCAACAATGGGCATCTCACACCGCGGTATGCACCACAAGACGTTTCAGCGGCATTTGAAGAACACGCTGGCACCCGCTGCAACGCGAGCGGCTGAGTCCGCTATGAGCGAATGTGCGGAAAAGGTTAGAACAATTTATGATGACTTGTGCTTCGGCCACCGGGGCAATATTGCCGTTAGCTACGACGGCACGTGGAAGACGCGAGGCCATTCTTCCCACATCGGCGTGGGCACAGTTATCGAATTATTTAGTGGCTACGTGTTGGACTACGTCGTTCTTTCCAACTTTTGCCTAGGCTGCGAGGTGGGCCCAAAGCCTAGTAGTGAGGGCTATCAAGAATGGAAGGCTAACCACAAATGCCAAAAAAATACGAACAGCAAAGCGGGGCAAATGGAAGTGGAGGCGGCTCTAATTCTATTTCAGAGGTCGCTTGAACGCCATGGCCTGCGCTACACAACTATGCTGTCTGATGGAGACTCTAGGACATTTTGCGCCATACAAGACGCCAAGGTGTATGATTACATTGACGTGCAGAAGGAAGACTGTATTAATCATGTACAGAAACGGATGGGCACCGCATTGAGAAACCTGGTGCAGAAACAAAAGTGCGATGGGAAAAGAGGCCTTGGTGGGAAAGGCAGGCTCACAGGTGAGCTGATCACCAGGCTGAGCACATATTATGGCCGGGCTCTGAAATCGCATGAAGGTGACGTGGGCGAGATGCAAAAGGCTGTGATGGCCACATACCGCCACGTCACCTCCACTGATGAATGCTCGGACCACAGTCTGTGCCCAGCTGGTGAAACTTCACGGTGTCGGCACAATGCCGCAAAAGCAAAGGGTGAGCCCGACCCCAGGCATGCCTACAATCTACCGAAAGACGTGGCAGAGGCATTACTACCGGTTTATACCCGGCTTTCGGAAAGAGCCCTGCTTCAGAGGTGCGAACGCGGCAAAACGCAGAACTCCAACGAGAGCCTACATTCGGTAATCTGGAGTTTGGCCCCCAAGGAGCACCATGCGTCCCTGTTCGCTGTTGAAGCAGCTGTTGCAGAAGCAGTGCTGCGCTTCAACACGGGCAATTTGAATTCTGCAACGGCAATCTTAGGTGAAATGGACATGAATGCGACAAGTACTGGTGCCAGGAGAGCGAGAGAAAAAGACCACCGTCGCAGCATTGTCTCCAACAAGAAAAGAACAGCCTCATTGGAACTCCGGAAGCTAGTGAAGAGGAGGCATGAGCACAGAATGCATTCAGACTATGCTTCTGGTGCGTTTTGAGGTTGTCTTGTTGCATCTTCTGCAATAAAAATGTGTGTTTTCACGTTTTTTCTCGATTTCTCAAAACGACAATTTTCATGTGCTTCCCATTATGCCGGAGCAATATCTCTTGTTCTATCTGGGTTATCATTACGATTTCTTTTTTGTTTCGAAGATAAATGCACGGGATGTGTCGTAAATGTACAGGATGTGTCGTAAAGTAAGTTTTATTGTAATAATTTTTGGAGAAAATTCTCTAAATGGATCTTTTGTTTCAAGTGTAGATGGGGAAATTTTTCATGTCATATTCAACATCCCACAACTTTGCTTCGAAATAGCCCAGAACAATGATTTATACTTTATTGCGCACTGTGAACATACCGAATTGGTTCTATAGGTTGCACATCAATATCCAAGTTACAGTTAATTAGCTAATTAGGCCTTAATTGAAAAAGTCGCAGTTCATTATATCTTTAAAACTAATTGTCACAGCAAAAAAAGAATTAGATTTTTGAAATCAGCAGTAAAATCTACATAGGCTCTCCAAATTTGACTGAGGTACTCGCAAAAATAAAAGAGTTTTTGGAAGGTGTAGCATCCCCCCTTAAAAGGAGACGAGTACAGCCTATGCGCTGCTGACGTGGCGTAAAATCACAGGAGCAAAATCATTGCCATCATTATGGCTGCCAAGTTGAAGCAAAGGCCACTCACCACTGTTGCACGTGCGCGAGATTGGCTCTATAGGTTGCACATCAATATCCAAGTTACAGTTAATTAGCTAATTAGGCCTTAATTGAAAAAGTCGCAGTTCATTATATCTTTAAAACTAATTGTCACAGCAAAAAAGAATTAGATTTTTGAAATCAGCAGTAAAATCTACATAGGCTCTCCAAATTTGACTGAGGTACTCGCAAAAATAAAAGAGTTTTTGGAAGGTGTAGCATCCCCCCTTAAAAGGAGACGAGTACAGCCTATGCGCTGCTGACGTGGCGTAAAATCACAGGAGCAAAATCATTGCCATCATTATGGCTGCCAAGTTGAAGCAAAGGCCACTCACCACTGTTGCACGCGTGGGTCTAAATGACTAACGCCTGCTACCGTCACTAACACTCCTAGCGCCCAGCGCTGCCAAAAATTCTTGGGACCCGCATAGAGCACAGGGACATAATTTAGTACCCTAAAATGTAGAAAGAAAACCCTGGCTAAATGTGGGCTTTTACAGTAAATGTACCCGTTATATAGGAAATTCGCAAGGCCATGACCACTGGAACGATCTCTGAGTGCGAAGCGCGAGCTTGTGTACGAGCGGTAGACGCTGAACTGCTGGAGTATTTGTGTCCGTACCTGCAGTCTGCCAACTACCTGGCGTCGCTATTAAACTTCCTTGCAATGTGGTGGAAGAGCGCTGAGTAAGCAAATCTGGAACTTCGAAGCCAGAAGCTGCCAATTGCATCAGCAACTCCTGATCAGATGACCGAGCAAGGCGCCACCCAGCAAAGCACGGCCCAATCTAAACTGGTCATCGTGCCTATCACCCTGCGCCAACGGGATCCCCCTTCTTCAGCGGCATCGAGGACCAAGATGTGGAAGACTGGTTGCACCTGTTTGAAAAGAGACATACTCCAAGTTCGAGGGGACGACCCCTCGAAATTGGAGTATGTCTCTTTTTATCTCAAAGACGTCGCCTCGCCAGCCTGTGGTTCACAAACCACCGTGCTGAATTTACCACTTAGCCCGCCTTGCAGCTGTGTTTGATCGCCCCGCAGTGCGCAAGCTGCGTGCGAAACAGCGCTTACGCGAACTTGCACAAAGGCAGGGCGAAAGCTTCACAAGCTATATTGAAGATGTTATCGATTTATGCTGGCGCTTTAAACCCGAGATGACCGAAGAGGACAAGTTGAGGCATATCTTGAAAGGCATAAACGATGATGCCTTTCAAATGTTGCTGCCGAAGGGTCCAAGTACCGTATTCGAACTTGTAACCTTGTGCCAGAGCTTGGAAGAGATTCGCAAATAACGTGCATCAGTTTGGAGGTCGATGACAGCAGACAACTCTCTCACTGCCCTGGCCGTCGGTGGTGACAGCACACTGCTGGAGCAGATAAAAGAATATGTATGTTAAGAGGTCGCACGACAGCTTTCGTGTCTCTCATATCTGCCGACCACCGAAGCACCAACGAACCGCCTAACGCCGACCATCAGACAGGCTATTCACGAGCAAGTCTCCGAGGCGTTGCCATTATCTACGTCGGCCTCTGCACCAACACCTGTTGCCGCGCCACTGACTTATACAACCGTCGCAGCAATGCTTCTGCCTCGTCTGCCATTGTATACGCCCCAACCTGTGCGACCGTCCACCGCGCCGTTTCCAGCTACACAGCAGCACGCCGGAAATCCTTGATGCACTGCTGACAGCCGGACCATATGTTACTTTTGCAGAATTCCAGGCCACGTTGCACGTCTGTCATCAGCGCTTCACAGTGAACGCACCAAGACACCCTGACTACTCGTTTCGGACTCCAAACCACACATCTCACGTGCCACGTGAGGTTCACGAACGCAACGCGCAAGCGCGAGCGTGTGCACGAGCAGTAGATGCTGAACTGCTCGAGTATTAGCGTCCATACCGGCTGTCTGCCTACTACCTGGCATCGCTATTAAACTCTCTTGCACCATAAAGGTTGATTTCATCTTCAGAGTGATGCTACCTTCAAGGAAAAGTTGCACAGTATCTGCAATTGTGCATAACTGTGCATCATCAAGACAGGTTCGTTGAGCTCTAGATACAGTGCCTTTAGAACTTCACGGACACTATGACCGTGTCGCTTGTGCCACTGTCCCACGACGTTGGGAACGCAATGTTACTTTCTGGTACCGTGTAGCATGAGAATATCATTTTCACCCGGCAAATTTTTAAAATCTGCCTAGAATCGAGGCCAGCTAAGATGCAAGTAAATGCAGCAGTTTCAGTTGGTGCTCACACGAAATGCTATTGTGAACAGACAATGAATGTCACTTATCCGACTGGCACTCACGTGAGACTGAACTTGAAATTGAACTGCCAGGTTGAATAATTTGGGGGTGTGTTTCCGTGTTCGTCGAGAAAGGTGAGGCCTAACTGGATGATCTTGAGAAGGTCCACATTGCAGCGTAGCAGCTGATACTGGTAGTCTGCAGTGCTGCGGAACTCCCCGATGGGCCGGGCCACCACTCCTGGAAACTCTGTGTCCTGTGAAATACAGTGGTTTAGAAGTGTGAGCAACAAACCAACAAAAAATGCAAGGTCTGCATGAAAGAGCAGCCTTTCTAGAGTCTTTTTTTTTTTTAAAGGAAAACACGGCTTTCGTAGTGCAAAAAAATGGCGGATGCTCAAATGATGGATCGGGTCAAGCATTTTCAAAGCGCTCGGTACCACAGGCTGATAAGCGATTGCCCCAGAATCTAGGCGTGTGCATATAAGGCCTATATAAAGACTTATCAGACATTCTCTATCACTGCCCCATGATGTCCGCAACAAGAGCTTAGGTAGATTCATAGCTTTCAGGCATTCGTTTCAGAGATTTTTTTATGTAGAGTAGGAATGTCAAGTTCATGTCTAAATCTATACCTACAAAATTTGTGTTCAGTTTTTTCAGCTCGTTGCTGGCCGTGAAGGCCAATGATTAGATCAGGATCCCTTTGTTCTAAATAAAATGCATGTGCTTTTTGAAGGTTAAGGGCGAGCCCATTTTTGTCATCCCATTTGGTGGCCTTATTCAAACAAAGCTGAAGCTGCCGCACGCACATCGCAAGATTGCAAGACTTAAAACCGATCTGAACATCGTCGACAGATGTGGAATAAAACATACTGCTTGGGATGCAGGAATGCAGTGTATTCATTTTTACAATAAAAAGTGTGCAACACAACACACCACTTTGCGACGCTCCAGTCTCCTGGACAAATGTGTGACAAGACATTCCCCACTCGGTTTGACGCATAACGACGAGTGCGGTTCGTCGAATAACTTTAGATTATGGTTAGCATATTACCTCTGACATCTAGGTGCGAGACATCTCGCAGTATGCCAATAGGCCATGTCGTGCGGTATGCCTTTTCCAAATCTAGGAATACTGAAAAATAGAGCAGTTTACGAACGAAAGCATTGTGGATTTGTGCCTCGAAGTGTAGCAGGTGGTCAGTGGTGGATCTACCCTCACGAAATCCGCACTGGTGTGAATCAAGTATATTGCAATTCCAGGTAATGTAAAAGCCGGCGGTTAATTATCTTTTCGAAAAGTTTGCAGAAACAACTTGTAAGTGTGATCGGTCTATAGCTGGTAACGGAGGATGAATCCTTGCCTTGCTTCAGAATCGGAATAACAATGGCTTCTTTCCAGGCTGATGGAATCTCGCCAGAAAACCCAACAGCATTATACAGGGAGAGAAGGATTGATTGATATGTGGGGTTTAAAGTCCCAAAACCACTGTATGATTATCAGAAACGCCGTAGAGAAGGACTCCGAAAATTTCGACCACCTGGGGTTCTTTAACGTGCGCTCAAGAGTGAGCGCACAAGCCTGCAGCATTTTCGCCTCCATCGAAAATGCAGCCGCCGCAGCTGGGATTCGATCCCGCGACCTGCGGGTTAGCAGCCGAGTACCTCAGCCACTAGACCACCGCGGCGGGCACAGGGAGAGATGGGCTTTTCGAGTTTCAGAGGGCTTGTGTTTTTACATGTCATATACTACACAGTATGGGCCTAGGGATGAGTTGTTGCAGCAGTTAATTGATGCCTCTGTATCAGATAACATGAATAGTTCTTTGTATTTTTCATGTTTTGTGGAATTGCGCTCTAGTTCGTTTTTCTATTAGTGTTTGGTATAGTCGGAACAATGCGGTGTAGTGCGACGAACTGAAGATCTGCTCGAGTGTAGGTCGAGGGTGTTCGCCTGGTTTTCCAAGCTGTCGCCTTGTGCGTTTACTAGACGAAGTGATGAGATTGCCGTCCTGCTACCTTTCCTACCATGTCCCAGACTCTCGCCTCTTGTGAATATGAATTGATTTCCGATAAAAACTTATGCCAGCTTTCCGTTCTCGCCTGTCTGCACGTTCTTCTGCCTTGGGAATTTATGTTTTTACAATTGTCAAGGTTCTTGGCTGTCGGTGAGTTTCGAAGCAAACTCCATGCTTTATTTTGCTTTTTTAGAGCATTTGGACAATCATTGTTCCACCAAGGACGCGTCGTTTGGCGGACATTCCAGCATGTGGGATACACTTTGTGGGAGCATCAATCAAAAATGTTGCGAAGTAGTCGGCAGCTGCATCTGTCAGTTCAGTTCAAAAGTGCATCTTTTTTAACTGTTACCAATCTGCCACTTAGGAGCCCGTAAAGAACGTTCATTTCCTTTTGGTACGCACAGAACTATTGGAAAGTGGTCACTTCCATAAAGGTTTGTAGTAACTTTCCAATTAGGTAGGGCAATAAAAGTGGGAGATGCAATGCTGAGGTCTGTAGCAGAGTACGTTTGGTTTGCGAAGAAATACAGTTGAACCTGCATATAACGAACCTCCATATAACAAATTCTTTGATATAACATCAGGTGTTTCTATTCCCCACCGTTGCTCCATAGAAGCACATGTATTTGCGACCACTATGTAACAAAGTAACAGTGAGAGACAACCTTGATATAACGAATTTTCCCCACGGACAATCTAGAAATTTTAATCCACATTTTGGTACGAGCATGCATCGTCCGCAGCTGCCCCGCCGCCGACAAATCCCGAAGCGGCAGCGGCGCGCGCGCACGGCGCACCAGCCGAGAGCGATCCCTCGTTAGCGGAGCGGGAGGCGAGCTGGCGGGCCTGCACCCCCCCCCCCCCCTCGCCCCGGCGCTGCCGTCGTTCTCCCCACCGAAGGGCGCGGGTGTGCCCCCCCCCCCCTCCCCAAACCAGATAAAAAGGAAACTACGTATTATGCACGTTGGCAGTGCCACGCTTTTAGTTAGCGTCGCATATGCGGGGCCGCGCTACACATGGAGGGCGCTTCACCCAATAGTTTTCCATGGTGTCTGTGTCGTTCTCTCTTCATGATCGACGCACACGCAACGCCCCCTCTCCCCCCGACGATGTTCAGCTTTGCTTTTTTGTATTATTGCAATAGCCATTATATGGACAGTCTCTGCTAGTTTTTTGCCGTCGCCGCCACTATTCACCGTATATGTATGAAAACTCAAGAAAGAAAAAAAAAAGCTGCCCGCTTATCTCCCACGAGTACTTTGCCTCACGAATTTGGGGGGGGGGGGGGGGGATAGATGCTTGTGCGTGCGCGCTTTTTATCCTTCGGTGGAGAGATTGGCGCACCTTTGACTTTGACCGGAACGATTGCGTTTAGTTGCCAGGTGCACAAAAATCACTTCGCTTACAGCACAGGTGCAGTTTGCAAAAAGAGCGCACTTTTCAAACACACCAAAGTAACAACTGGGGCACATTGTTGGTTTGCACTCCTATCTGTACCTGTGACTACGTCGTCGTGTTGAATGGAATGCAATGAACGTGATAGCAAGAAATTGTAATGTTATAAGCAGTAATGCTTGCAGCCAACTGTTTTGGACCCGATATCGCAGAACTCCTACAAAACGCTGGTGTAAGCAAATGCGGCCACTCCAGGGAGAAGGGCTCTTTTCACACAATCCTCTTGCTTTGAAACTGCACTGATAGTCGCAGAGATAGCAAGCGCACCAGCAATCGCGACCGCCCTTAAAATCCAAGTTCATTATTACTACTCGAGCGATTCCCCTCCCCGCATTGTTTCACGCTCGTTGAAGACTCGTGGTTTAGTTTCTGTTTGAGCATTCAACGGCAGTTCTAACACGCGGGTGATGTTATTTTATGCACTTTACAGGCAATAGGAATGGGCCAACTCATTTGATCTCTGCTTCAGCAGCACTCGCGCACTTTTATCTGCTTGTGAAAGTTACGATGAGCAGGGGCATATAATGAATTTGGACTTGTTACGGAACATGGCGGCGATGGCAAAAACCCGCCAAGAACATCGCAATAATAACCCAGTTTTTCACTGTAAAATCAGTTTTGCAGTTTATTTGCAGTTTATTTTCCTAATTTTCGTATTGAGCCTGCATATAACGAAATCCTCTGTATAACAAAATTTTCTGGCAACTTATTTTTTTATGTCCAGGTTTAACTGTAGTATGTTGGTTCTTTCCTATTCAACAGGCATGCACCGAAAGGGAACAAAAACTCATCAATTAGGCGACCTCGCGCATGTGTGCAACTTATGTGCGCTCAGGACCCCAAGGACCAGGTAAGGTTCTGGCAGTTCATTTATTAGGGACTGGAATTCATGTTTTTCAAGGCAGTACTGTGTAGGTACGTAAAGAGAGCAGGTGGTGTTGACTTTGTTCAAAAGAACTGCTCGAACAGCCACTGCCTCAAGGAATGTTTGTAGTGGTAGGTGTGTACATGCTACGATTAACTATAATGACCCCACCACCAGATGATACAGCATCGTCCCGGTCCTTTCTTAATATAACATAATGGCTTAGAAAATTGGTGTACTTGGATTTTAAATGCGTTTCCTGTACACACAGCACTCTTGGTAAACGTTCGTGTAGAAGTTCTTGGGCGTCGTCAAGATTCCTAGCTAAGGAGACCCCTGACAATCCATTGTATAATTTCTGTGTTCATGATGAAAAAAATGCAGTGCTGCAGGTACGAAGAGGAAACGACTGTTTAGGCAAGAAGTGGAAATTCAAGTAACAGGGTCATCGCCAGGCCCCGTTATTTGCTTTTTAGTTTTCTAGACGCGCTTGAAGTCGTCATGCCAATCTTTCAGGAAAGGGTACTGTCGTCTCCATTGGCTTCTCAGAGGCACTGGATGCCTGCACGTGCGAGCTGGTCGTTCGAACTTTGGGCCGACGACCCTGCGAGTCTCCGGTCTCTGTTTGCTAGTAGGCGGAGTAGACAATGACTGCCGCCTTGGGGGCAGGAGCCACAGCCAATGATTGGCTCTGCACAGGCCGAAGAAGTGGCGAAGGCTGGTGTGATGTTGACGCGCTGTATCAACATATATGGGGTCATAAAATGGCGAGACTCTTCTTCTTGCTTCTTTAAATGTGATGCTTTCTCTTACTTTCAATGTGATATCTTTTTCTTTTTCCAGAATGAACAGGACCGTGAGTATGCAGCATTATTTCGGCCACAGTTCACACAGTGCACCGGGCCGGTTCTTCGCAGCTGTCAGACGCATGGCCCAAGATTCCACATTGAGCACACAAGTTTGCCGTCCACGACAACTTTGCGAGCCATGACGACATCTCCGACACTGGAAGCAACAGCGGGGGTTACGAATAGGTGGCTGCACGGAAGTCTTTGTATCCCTGGCTTGAATGGTTTCCAGGAAAATTGCTCGAAGCAAATGTCAGTATTAAGTGTTTAGTTGGTTTTTTTTATTGTCTCTTCTTATCTTAATCCGCTGTACGTTGGTCACGTTCTGGTTCTTCCATCTTTCCAGAAATTCAGTTTTGGTCAAGTCAAGCAAATCTGCGTACGATACTACCCTGCGTGCCGAGTTCATAAACATGGGCGGTGTAATACTGATTGGCGTGACGCTAAATGTTGTAAGAGAGTTCAGATTTTCAAATCGGTCTTTCTCTCTTATCTCAAGAAGATCTCCGCTGGCCATTTCGGTAACTTTGTACCTGGCACCGAGAGTTTCTGTTCGACACCTAGCTAGTACGAAGGGGGATTCAGTTCTGGCTTGCTTATTTATCAAGTGAGGAAATATTTCTTTTGGCCAGTTGAAAAAAACTGAAGTCTTCGGTGCATACCTGCTTTGAGGAGACATGCTCACTAAGCAAGGAGACTGCTTTATGCATGCTGGTTGTATATTGTTCAGCAGCGCTGACGGCCACCCACCACGGAGGCCAATGAGGGAACGCTGCAAGTTTGCGGATGCTGAAACCTTACAGACGCCAGCTGTACAACGCTGCCATAACCCAATGCGCCTAGACCAAAGTGGGCTATTTGCACAGGGTTAACCCTTGCCACCAGGAAAAATCGGAAGTAAACAGAATGAAAAAGTAGATGAAGATGTAGGGAGAGATAAGAAAAGGCAACTGCTGATTTCCCCTGGGTAAGTCATCCTAGGGGTGCCCGCCTACGTGAAGCCGAGGCCAAAGGGTTGTGTTGCCTCTGCTGGGAGGCCTTTAAAATCCAATCACAATCACTCCGCATTGGCTCGACCCCCAGGATTCCCTTTTTCCCAGACACAGCTCAGCCACGAATGGTTAGGCGTGGGAGGGAGCCGAAACCTTCCGTTAGCTCGGGTCCGTGGTGTCGCTATGCACCAAACGCCTGCTTGGGCAGGCGTTTGGTGCCAATGTGGGGAAATCTATGCAACATGTTCCTGTTGTCAGAAAAAGTTTTAAGTAAAAAGAAAGGGAACAAAGGTGCAACAGATGAAAGAGCACATGTGCACGAGATTTAAAATCGTAAAACACACCGAAGCTGATAGTCTTTTTATATTTTGGTGAAGCAAGGCACCTCAAACTAAAGGCAGTGCATTGAAGAAACTGTACGTTGCAAAGGACTTGAAAGATTATGACCCCTGTGCCCTTTGATAATGAAATATCGTTGGTACAACTTCAAATGTCGTTTTACCAAAATGACTTTTTTGGTTAGCAAGGCTGCTTGTTCCAGCCGGCATAAGTCTTATTATTCATGTGAATAAATTTCTGAGGGGGGACAAGCCAATTTCTCAATATATTGTATCTGTTATTTATGTGCCTAATTAAAATTTCATTACTAATATCCCAATCACCAACACTAAATTTAATAGCCTGCTAAAACTTTTCAGAAAAGCTCTGTGACTCCCCGGGGTATCATCAATCTGGGAATCATCACAGTTAATTTCACATTTCCAGCATCTTTTGAAAGTTCTCCAGGCCTGAAATAAGAGAACCATGTGCACTATTCTGACATTCTGTTGTAACTGGAGAACCAGTGAACGTAACTTGATTCAATTTTGTAGTATTTCGAATGCTTTTGCTATGAGTACAGTAGACTCTCAGTAAACAGAACCTGAAGGGACCGGGAGAATATGTTCCATTTAAGAGGAGTTCCGTTTACTGAGAGATGAGCATGGGTGCAGAATACAAGCCAGAAACCCATTATTGCATAGGCAATAGTTCCTTTTAAGCAATAGTTTCGTTTAGTGAGAGTTTACTGTACATCATTGAGATATCTCAATAAACAAAAAAGTTGGTAGCCTTTTGGGGCAACTACAACGAGTACACTTGTATGCTACGCCATACCGTATTTACTCGCGTAAACCTCACACCCCTCCCATCGCCCAAGAAAAAAAGATTTTTTTTCCTCAAGTAATTATCGCACCCCCGAAAACTGCTGCAATAATGTCGTCTGCTCGTTCCAGCCATTTATGATGATAGCACGCACCATCTGTCGCCATCTCTTAAGCATCAAGCGTACTAATGCACGGAGATTCAATCCAAGCCAAGCCGAAGTGGCCAGTGCGCATTGCGGCGTGTTTTGTATGTTGTGTCGGTAATCTTGGCACGTTATGGGGCGATACTGAAGCCACACGGCTGCTTCAAGTCGCAAGTGATAGATCATGCGCTAAACAATGGCAACAGGGCCGCCGGCAGGCCCTTCGGAGCCTACGAGTTTTGTGTTCGCTACTGGTGACGGCAGCTGAAATCCACCAAGACACATTGGGCCTGCCGTGTGCCTAAAACTGGGATTGATGATAAACTTTATTTCTTCAGAAGGGAACTGCGGACGATTCTGTTAAATAGCCATCAGCCCAATACTGACGTCCTATGCTTACTTTTTGAGGGCTCCTGTTGAGCGCCGACCGCTACCGCTACGCCCGCAACGGCCACAAGCTTCGCGTATGGTATTCTAATTCTCGACTATTTGCTTCCACTTTTTGTGTCTCAAATAAATCTTGCCTTGTGTTGAACCTCTACTTTTATTGTTGAGGTAAGTTCTAATTAGTACTTTTTAAAGCTTGCTGCACGGTGCTTTTGTGAGAATTTCGATTTGCGGCCACTTCGTTTTTTTTTTTTTCGCCCTCTGCGTTTTCGTAGAAAGTTCTTCCCACGTAATTCTTGCTACCCCCAACTTTGAATCGGTTTTCTGGCAAAAAAAGTGCGAGGATTATGCGAGTAAATACGGTAAATCATATTTAGTAACGTATAGTGCTGGAGAAGAGGCAGCAACAAGCCAACAACAATACATCAGTACATTGTGTGGATAGTTGTCAATTCAGACTTTGGACAGACATCACAAAACAAACTGAATTACTGAATGCAAAAAGTTTCATTTGGACTGAAGTACATTCCATTTGGACTGAAGGAATGAAAGGTTTGAGCTTGACAACTGGAGATAGTAAGTAGGATCAGTGATCCTACTGGCTTAGTCTGCTTTGGAGTAGCAAAACTGGCTTTTGGAGCAGATATTGCTAGGGTCAATTTTAGGACACCTATTGTATTCACAAAAAGTTCTGTAAACAGGGATTGTCTGGAGCCGACGTTCTGACAAGTGGTCTTGTCTTCCTCAGAACAAAACTGTTGTGTTCTAGCCTTGAGAAAGACTAGTCCGCTTGTCGAAACGTCGGCCCGACACAACCCCTGTTTACGAACTTTTTCACCCAATAATTATAAAATTACAATGTGCTGCACGCTATTCAAGCATAATAGAGTAAAAAAGAAAAAAAAACTACATCACCAACAGATAAGCTGACCATATTTAATAGACAAAACCATTGATCAGTTGACAGCCAATATTTTGGAAGCCTGATTTTTCAGACATGCTTGCAAATTCAGACGATTTCACGACCGCATCACAAGCCCCATCTGTGGTATTGGAGACTAACATCATTATCACCAGTAAGAAGTGCGGCGCGCCGGTCTCGTGAGGCTCGCGCTGCGCGGGAGCTCAGGTTGGCCGAAGCTCTGGCTTACTTGGAATAAACGACGTGCTAACAATGTTCTGTTGAGTCAGTGTCTCGCGCTGTAACAGTGGCGACGAGGACAACAACGACCTCAACCAGTCCTAGACCCGCAGAGCCATGAGGGCGGGACGGCCACCAGTGTTTGAGGGAACGTGGCCAACGTTCTGAGTTCACCTCGAACCTACTTCGAATCGCAAGACATCACGGACACGACGAAGCGACGAGCAGTGTTAGTTGCCTCGCTACCAGACAGCGCGATTCGATTGGTCCAGGAACGTTGCCATCCAAGGCAAATTAATGCACTTGACTACGACGATGCCAATAATACCTAGAGAAGTACTATGCCCTTGAAGTCAATGAAATAGCGGCAAGTGATTTTTTTTTTACTCGATCACAACTAGAAGGAGAGGGGGGTACAAGAATTTATTGCTAAAGTAAGGGTGCTGGCAGAAATATGCAATTTCAGATCGTCGCTCGAACGCATGCTACGAGAGCGAATCATGTGTGGAGTCTTAGATGAAGATGTGAGACGACATTTGCTGACTCTCAGGAACCTGAGGCTAACGGAAGCAGAGGATTTCGTTATTGCAGCTCAGAAGGCGACCGCGAATGCTAGAAGCATGCAATCTACCGATCAGAGTAGCATCCAATACACGCCTCAGAATAGGCCACGAAAAGGGCAATCGAAGGCCGAAGGCATGACACCTTGCCGTAGGTGTGGCAGTGAAACTCACTCGAACGAACAGTGCTATCACATTCGTACGGCCTGCCGCCGATGCGGTAAACGAGGACACGTCGCTCGAATGTGCCGGGGAACAAACCCAGCAGAAGCCCCGTGGCGCTTACGTCCTGTCGGCAGCAGCTGACGTTAGCTCAAAAGATGATGAGAAGCTCTATACTATAGTGGCTCATAAAAAGAGTACTGGTCGCATGGTTAAGCCAATTTCAAAGAAAATTACTTGGGATGATGTGCCACTTACCATGTTGATCGATACGGGGTCACCTGTTAGCGTTATTTCAATGAGCCTGTTCAAGCATAATCAAAGCAGATGGCCGCCTCCAAGCAGCACCACTCTCAAATTGTCATGTTTTTGGGAGAACTGTTGTCATGTTTTGGGAGTTGTTGGAAAAGTGCACATGTAAGGGACCTGTGAGGGGCACGACGTACAGGGCACCCTGGTTATCATCGATACACCTGAACCAGCATTATGCCGAAGGGATACAATCAAGGTGTTTAATAATTGTGGAGGGGCCATGTTGAGGCCAACTGTCATCGCAAACCTCAACACACACAACACGAGGCCAAGAAGCTGACAGTCATAAACACTCACAAAGGCCTATTCTGCTTCAGCAGGCTTCCTTTTGAGATTAGCTGAGCTCTGGCCATCTTCTAGAGGCATATGGATTCTTTATTCAAGGGTCTCCCAGGTGCACAAGCCTATCTGGATGACATCGTAGTGGCTGAGAAGCGCAATGACACTTCATTGTTAAAGTAAGTCTTGCTGCGCATACGGGACTATGGTCTCAGGCTAAACATCAAGAAATACAAATTCAGACAAGAAGAAGTCATCTTCATCGGACATCGAGTTGATGCTAATGGCCTATTCTGCTTCAGCAGGCTTCCTTTTGAGATTAGCTGAGCTCTGGCCATCTTCTAGAGGCATATGGATTCTTTATTCAAGGGTCTCCCAGGTGCACAAGCCTATATGGATGACATCGTAGTGGCTGAGAAGCGCAATGACACTTCATTGTTAAAGTAAGTCTTGCTGCGCATACGGGACTATGGTCTCAGGCTAAACATCAAGAAATACAAATTCAGACAAGAAGAAGTCATCTTCCTCGGACATCGAGTTGATGCTAATAGGCTCAAATCGAAGGACGACAACATTGAAGCAGTTCTTCAAGCACCGGTCTCTGAAGCAGTTCTTCAAGCACGCGGCGCTTATTTGCATATGTACAACGGTAGACCCTGAATGTATATAGGGCAGCCAGAGCGTGCACCGAAATGCCCTAAAGTGTACTCTAGAAGGCATTGTAAATAACGTGGCTCATTTTTACGATTCTATGAAAAAATGCAAGAAAATAAAAATACATACAGAACGGATCTACCGACTTTCTTATGTTTTCAACAGTGAAGCTGTTTAGCAATAAAATAAAGGATTACAAAGTCAAGAACAGGGTTGAAAGTGCCGCTGGTGTAGTGTACTGCCATGTTTCAGACGAGGCTGTGGCGATTCAATTACTTGAGAGGAATAAAAAGTCGGGAATCTTTGTCAGACGATTTCTCGGTCCTATAAAGTCCGTAAAATTGGGCATTCACTGTGTCCCAACCATCCATGGTCCCAACTATAGTGAAGTATATCTAGTTCCCCATAGCAGAGAACACCTATAGGCACCATGCAGTTGAATTTGTCAATCTGACTGCAACACCAGAGCGCAAAGCCTAGCAGGTGGAAACAACAACACTGAGACGGTGTCCGTGGAAATGGAATGCGACGTGTGCATCTCCCCGTCTGCACGAGCGGGCGGACTGTGGCCAGGCTACACGGGGAACGCTTGCACGCGTCTTATCTGCGTGCCCCTTACGGCCAATGTCAGCGAACCTGGGATGGTGCAGCGCGATGAATGCAGCTCTCTGGGGTCAGTATGCGGTGCCTATACCACTACAGTCCCAGCCATGACATTTGGCCAAGTTAGGCTTAGCTTGGCTCGAGTTGTTTCTTACGCAGATGCACCGCGATTTCATTCTTAACGGAAGAACCTCAAGTAGTTTCATTTCTGAGTCTGAGCACGCCCTTTGGTGCAGATTGGGTGCAGACTAAGCAAATTTTGAGGAAATGTAACAGCGTGTAGCAGCCAGGGCAATTCAGCACAGTTTGGCGCGATCGGCACGGCAGTAGCATCACTATAGTATGTACAAACAATCAGCTAATATTGAGGTCTGTATTTTAGAAAAAAGCAAACAAACAAAAACAAAATGGCTAATATGGCACATTGTTTATTGATGGCCTAATTTGGCTCCACTTGTATGACAATCAGTGTTCTGAAAGTTTTTGAGATCATGCACATTATACTAAAAGAGTGTTAAATAAGATGTCGGGTATGATGTGACATGCACTCACAGAGCTTCAGTAAGAGCTTGTCTCTAAAGATCATCAATGAGGAAGAAAAAAAAGATCAACGAGGTAGGAAAAAACCCCCAGGCCTGTGCGGAATGTGCAGCACTGTCACAGCGAAAGCTGGAAGAGTGGCCTTTCAGAGCCGTTTTTCAAGCTGCTCCAAGAATACTTGCAGGGTACCCACTACGTCATAAATCATTGCGTAGTAGGCAGGCATTCCCTATGCATTCCTTCGTCATTCTCCCCAAGAAGCGTGGCATCCACCGCACACTTGCAAGAAACTGTGCAATTTTCTTTTGTCCTATAGCTGACAACGATGAGAATTATGCCACAAGCTGTTGTAATCCCTACAATCCCCCACAGTGGGCATGTGCCACAGTCAAAAAATAAGATGAGCCTTCTGTTAATGACTTGAGCACTCGAGAAGTAACTTGTAGTGCAATTCGCATTGTCTGACATTTGGTTCTTCCTTTCTGTCCTAAAAGGCTTTTTTACTCCTATTAACACGATTCCTTTCCTGACATCAAGCCTGCCAAAGACCAGTTTGCCAAGAAGTTCCAAACACTGGCATGGCTCAGTGGTAGAACACTGGGCTGACTGACATGCAGAGGACCTGGGTTCGAATTCTATTGCACCCTTGGTGTTTTTTATTACAGTTTTTTGTTTTGTTTTCTTATTTTGTGCGATATTGGTTACGGACACCGGCTGTGATGGTCACCTACGGCGCCGAAGGCGACCTGTGTTGCGATTTCAGAGCTTTCGCAGCAAGGGGGGGGGGGAGGCTTCAATATTTTTGTTTCAACTCTCGAGAAATAAGGTGAAGCACTCGTTCTAACTTATCAAATAAAAACATGTTGCATTATTTTAACGATATATGGCTTGTGAAGCCGAATAACGTTTTAGGAACAGTCAGCAGGCTCTAGTTAATTTTTTTACACCCTTTTTTTTTAGCTTCACGTCGCGCAGAGCCTCTATTTTCAAAAAGAATGCCCCTGCTCCTTTCCTATGCCTGACCAATGCTCCTTGCACAAGCAGTGACAACTCCACAATCGGCTATGCGACGCAGCACGCAGCTCGTCGATTGGTCTAAACCAGGTCTCAACGAACAGTACTGAAGTCATGAGAGTTGCTCTTCACACCCACAGCTACGACAGAGCTATTCAATCATACGAGTTGCAAAACTTCCCATAGGCTCCATGCATCAAAATCAGGTCATTTCACTGACCCAATTTTAGGGAGTGAGCAGATTGTCGCGCCACCTGTTGATCAGCACACCCAATATTAAGCAAATATTAAGCAATATTAAGCAAAAAAAAAATTTTTGTGGAAGTATGTTCCCGAAGTAAAAGTGCACATATTTCTCTTTACAACAATTTTTGGACTTTGAGGTTGTTTACTGGCCCTTTAACACACTTTTTCCAATGAAGGCAAAATATTTTTTGCAAGACTGAAATTGGTGGGGTTGTCTTGGGGATTCAAGCCGCAAGATATATTTTCTCCCAGAAAAATTGAAGGGTGTCGCCCGAGATGCACCGATGCTTTTATCTGCACACACATGCCATGTAGTACACAACTGACCATGGCAACATAGTTGTACTTCTGGACCACCCGTATGATGGTGCGAAACTCGTCCTGCAGGTTGGAGGCCCAGACATCGCGGATACCACAGGCCTCGTTGCAGACGACCAGGCCATTGGTGTTGCCGCCACCGGCACTGCCAGCGCTGTTGGCGCTGGGGCTGCTGCCCGCGGTGCTGGGGGCCGGCATGCTCACCACACATGCAGGGCCTCACCATTACATGCTCTCATGAGGATGCCCCAACCCTGCAAGGAAGGAGTGCATTCTGTGTTACACGGCATTATGAATGGCACATCAGTCTGATCAGGAAGCGTTAACTCCCCACACCCTAAGCGAAAAGCCATTCGTTGGCGGCAGGAAAAAATCGTCATCAGCTCATCTCATATCCGTAGCAGGATAAGGACCTCTCCTAATGATTTTCAACCAACCTTGTGCTACACGAGCAAATTCCATCTTCAAATTTCTGAAACTTGTGGCTTCCCCAACCCTTTGACATCCTCAGCTGTGCCACCCATTCCTTGGTATCCATTGCAACTTTCTAAATGACCATTTGTTACCCGTTATTCCCATGGCATGACCTGTCCAGGTTCTTTTTTCCCCATCAATATAATATCTACTAAGATATCAGCCAAGCCCCTTCTTTCTCCCTTCCACTCAGCTGTCTTCCTAAAGGGTGGCACCCAAATCCAAGCCCCATAGACTGTTTTCTCGGAGTATAACATAGCAAGCGAAGACAAATTATGCATGCTATATGGATATATGGAACATTATTGCAAGAGCGTGACACCCAGTAGTCACAGTAATCATAGATTCCAGGTGGATGGCGACCGCTTCGGTGGTGCCGCCTACTCTGCTACCTAAAAGGTAGCATTTATGGGAACGCAGCGTGGAGTGCCTCAATGCCCCTCTTGACTGCCTCTCTGTAGATGGACGAGGAGGATGTCGAGGTCCTCCAACACAGTAGCTGCAGACACTTATCTTTCCACGTCCTTTGCAGTATAAGATGTAGATATGCGGCTAATTTTCTGGTTCAGACGTTTTTTCGGGCGCCCAGTCTTGGTCTCAGTTTCAAAGAGCACTGAGCTAGAGTTCCAAGGTACACACAGCTGGCTGTGTGACTATGCAAAAGGGCGCCACGCGCGTAGAGTATGCATGAGTGGGGAGCCAGCAGCATGCACGGTGAAGGAAATCGCAGTGAGCGCAAGAGCTAGGCACGTGTCAGGAACGCGACAGCACTAACTAGTGGCATAGGTTTGTTTACATTGCCCCCGCATCTTGTTCAGTAATGCACTTTATTGATGTTTAGATATTCTAGGCTACATATGCCCTTGATATTTTGCAGATGTTGTGGAAGTCTCCACATTAATCTATCTTGCTCATCATCTTGCCTCCGAAATTTTGTGTCAGTGCTCCTTTACATGTTCTCCAATAGTCCTGGCAGCAGAATGGCAGCTCCATTCATGGCAGGAAACACCATGGTCATGAGTGCCACAATTCCAGGAAAACCCAAAGCTGCTCAAAGGCTGCAATATCAAACACTAGAACAGCCCAGCATAAACCTAAACAAATTACACCTGTATGACAGTTGCACACCACTTGTCCTATACTGTACTCCTTGCCTATTCCTCGTACACTCATCTGCCGCCCAACAAGAAGTCATCACAGCAGCCAAAACTTGGTACCATTTCTGCATTACCTGCTTCAAAATGTTAGCTAGACTTATTAAAGAGATGAAGTAAAATGCTGTCACATTAATTGACATGATAACAGGACCTACCAGAACTATGGAGAACTTGAAAGAGACAACAGTTCCCGTATTTCATCCACGATTACCGAGAACATGGAGCACATACATCTCTGTGACCATGTTGTGTTTACACATTCATACGGCAAATCGTTTGGCACAGTATGCGTGTTTCGATCATTTGCCTTGCCCATATGACAAAAATGAGAATCGTCGAGGACATTATACAGCCAGTAGCAAAGCAGTGTTTACTGAGGAACTCTGATCCTCCATATATGCAGGGTCCCGAGTTCATGGTGTCACATAATGGTTAAAACTTCACATGAGATTTGGAAACTTGAATTTCACATTATAAAGTCCCACCTGCATACACAGTACACTGTTCAGTCTTGAGGTGCCTCATGTTTACATACACATGAGCCATATGATGTGCTTCACAGACAGCCCTTTCGTGTGGTTGCAGGGGTTTGTGGTCACCTTTAGTGAACAGCACATTCATCCCTTTTTTACCATAGTTATACTTACTTCTCGTGCAGCAGTCAAATACCGCACTGCTTGGCTCGGTATCTGCTGTCATGTATTCGGCAATGGTGGTGCACATGCCAAGATCACATCTCAGAGTTACATGGAATGACGTGCTTGCAAGTTATGTAAAGCACTCTTTGCTGGAATAATGTACTCAATAGATCAGGGCCACCGCACACATTATTAAAATTGTGGACGATTCCTGCCTCGGGTGTGCATGTGATCAAACACAAGCTCTTTTTTGCGTAGCGATTGTGGCCACCCAACAAAATAGTAGTGGAAGAAACTTGAAAAGCCCAACAATATAAAACTCACTGCCAAAATATATATGCAGTATCGAGACAAACCACTTCTGCCTTGCAAAAAACAAGGCTAGCAGAAGCTGTTGCCATACTGTCATAAGTAAAGGAGAGGCACCAGGCGGGTGCCGAATGTGGAAGCGCGGCGACAGTGCATGGGGAGAAAAGAGTCACCTGAGAGCACGCGTACCAGCCACGGAAACGCAAGACATTGGTCAGGGAAAGGCTCGTGGCACGTGACCCGGGCCGGAGAGAAAAATCCCATAGGATGAGCTGGCACTGTGTGTTGGGACGCCAAGCTGCGAACACATGAAAAACGAGCATCGCTACTGCGACGGAAGCAGTATAGCCACTCAGTTCTGAGGGGTGTCGGCGTGAGAGGCCCGGAGAGTGGCCGTCGACCTTGGAGGTTTCGAGTGAGGCTGCCCGAACTTGGCGCTCTTGCAATTCGCGGCAGGACGGCGACAGCCCACACCAGTCAGCATAGCAGACTCGCATTCAAGAAAGTCCATGACGAGGCTAAGCCTAGCCTAGCGAGGCCATAGAAGATGACGAAGTTCAGGACACCAGCGACGACAACGAGCGGTTCGTTTAGCAGGACCAACCGATGGTGAAAGTAGGTGAAATTCAACGACGTACTTGACAAACCTTGACACAGCAACGGAGAGAAGCCGACGTGAACTGTAAGAGCGTTCAGATTGTTGAGACGCCGGCCATATTGGATTATGAGTAGTGGCTAGGGCTAAGAACAATGGTGAAAGTAGGTGAAATTCAACGACGTACTTGACAAACCTTGACACGGCAACGGAGAGAAGCTGACGTGAACAGTAAGAGCGTTCAGATTGTTGAGACGCCGGCCATATTGGATTATGAGTAGTGGCTAGGGCTAAGAACGAACAGATTTAGACTGGTTTGCAGGCAGTTATGCTTGTGCTGCTATTGGGGTAATTTTGTGTCCGCGAGTGTTGGTTTCGTTTTCTCTTTCGATTTTTTTTTTTCCTTTTACCTTTTGGGTTATAAAGTGCGTGTTTTGCCACGGCCGTTTTCTGACTCAATGCTATTCAATGCAAACGCTTCCGAGAAAAGTTCGCGACACATACACGAGTTGAGCAGCCATTGCATTAACAAAATGAAGTTTCGGATCCACCACTGTGTCAGTGATCCCACTGCAGCCATGAAAATGTACAGCCACAAAAGCGGCAATAGGCACATTGACTAGACAAATCCATGTACTCATTCCAACAATGATCACAGTGCAAGTGTTCGCTCTAGCAATTGCTGAAGGAAAACAGCTACATGGCACCAGTACACCAGGTGATGGGAAATATTCACACGAGAGATGCTGTTCGCCATGACATGCACAAGTTGGCACTAATATCCATGACACGAGCATGCAATAACTCCTTTACGTAAGCAACCTTTCACTAATTTGAAGGACTAATGATGAGATATTGTGCAGCTGCTACATAGCACTGACAATTACTTTAATGTTTCATGTCAGAAACACTTCTGTAAGCATGGCGCTAACATTTCAGACAAGATCAGCGAAAATAACCTAGTTTATCTCAAGATATAAAGCAATACTGATTGCATTATCATTTTTAAATCGAACTAAACAACAGATTGACAGACTACTACACCTTCTGTGGAATGCGGTTCATTTTTATGATTCTATAAAAAAATGCTAAAGAAAAATAAAGACCTACAGACAATTTTTTACAATAAAACTGTTTACCAATAAAATAAATGTTTACAAAGTCAAGCACATGGTTTCAAGTGCCGTTGATGTGGTGTACCACATTCCAATTTAGTGTTCGAAGCGTTATCAGAGTCCTTCAATACTTTTACTGGTCATGAACCTTCGGCAAAATTTTGATATAGAGACAGGAGCAATCGCTGCGGGTGCCCCCGTCGCCGCTTTGATGACGACACGCGCCGGAGCTGTGAAGCATTATTAAATGTAGCCGTGAAATTTGAATACGTCTTCAGAATGATGTTCACTCTTAGGAAATTTGGGAAAGCTCTAATACAGTGAAATTTAGCATCGAATGAGGTCTTGAAGCTAGAAATTCGACGGCATGCTGATTCAATTATCATATATGCTACCGCTATAAAAACGTGCTTATTTTTTTTCCTGGAGCATCGAGTGAACATTTGTGTACAATCCAAAGTTTTTCAACCAATCTGGATTGTACACAAGTGCAATGGTCGCAGCTTTTGAGAGCGCATATCCTATTTTGCAGACTATATATACATTCAGTGTTTATATACACCAAGATTAGAATTGCCTCGCACTTATTAAACCAACTACCACTGTGAATGAATCAGTGCTTTTAATTTTGCAAGTGATGAGGATCAAGCAATACTTCATGTAATGTTTGTCTCATTTTAGTTTTTGTTGTTTTGCATTAATTTATCACTACGGTGCCGTAGCGCATTCCAAGTTTGGTTGGCCGTGCAATGTAGTTTCTCTGTCCTTAACTCTGCTGTGTAGCTTACTCATGCTGCGTTTTCCCTGTCCTTTTTTATTGTTTTTTACTGTAAAGGCAAATCCTAACACATTCTACAAGGAAAAACAAATTGTTATAATTATGATTGTCCATACTCAGATACTGTCAAACTGAAACTGGTCAAATGAATGTAAAAGAAAAATCATGTAAAAAAAAACAATGCACGAAAGAATGAAAAAGAAAAAAGGGGAAAGTAGAAATAAAAGAAAAAGTAAAAAAGCATACAGACGAAGACAAATACTCGAGCATTTTGCTTTATGAGAGGAAAAAAGAGAACAAAGCGAGAACAGAAAAAAAAAAGAAAGAAGGAAGGGAAAAAAATCGACTCTCAAATGAAAAAAAAAACTTTAAAAAAATAACAATGAAAAAAAAAGAAAGAAAAGGTTCTAGCAAAAATTGTGAAAACTATACATTGCACTGATGAAAGGCAAATTTCAACAACTATCGAGGACCGTCTGTCACAGTTCAAAATTTTCTTCCTCAGAATTAAAATCATGCAATGATACCTCTGAAGTTTAAGAAAAAGATTATTGAATACTTGCAAGTCAACCACTGATACTGTATGTAACGAGACATCATGTTGCACTTTAAAACCACTAAATATCAATATACGTAAAAAAATTCAACAAAAATATAAGAATAATTTCTGAACGCGCACGTTCGGGGGAAAAAATGTGAAATCACCAGTTTCTTGTCGCGGCATTGCGCGCTTCCACTTTTCCCGCCAATCCCTATAGGCGGCGAGAGCTCAGACTTTTTCGTCATATTTATTTTGTAACTGGATCAACAACCAGGTACCTAGCAGGTATATGGTATCCTTCCCGATCTTCAGGCACAGCACACTAGGCCCAATAGTAGTCATACGGTGAAAAACGCGATGACATGCCACGATATTCTGCATTGATCCCATAGCGGCGCCAACAGCTAGCCTCCCTCCGGCCTGCTCGATGCCCCGCGCAATGACGCAGCGCCGCCCCGCGGCCTCCGCTCGCAGTGCACAAAGCTTTCCCATAGAGTTACGGCGACGCTTCATGATCAGTAAATGTATTGAAGGACTCAAGCATTATGTTGGACAGACTGGTAGTTATGTGAATAACAAGTTTCGCTAAAGAGACAACTGTGTTCTAACCATTCTTTGCACTGTAGTAAATGTGGCTGCACACGCTTGTTCAGTGTTACGCCAGTGAAATCTAGATCTAAGGATATAGATTCGCGCAATATCGAAGAAGTATACTTTATCAACAATGCATGTGATGCATGCGTAGTGATGTCCTTGCAAATACTCCAGTCACACTGGAGGTGTGACAGGAGTATCACATTTAAATGTCATTCTGAACAAGAAATGCCATACGTTCATAATATCAATGTCCACAATTCATAAAAAATGGCCGAAAAAGTTGAAGACGGGAAATGCAGATTGATAAAAATTGAGCTTATTTCTTTTAACAGACATGCGGGAAGTTGCTTTGCTAACTAAATACACAGAAATTTTATATCGAATATCTTGCCACCAAAAGCCAAGACGATCCACTTAGCCAGTAGCCACAGCCGGTAGAATGCACAAAAGTACACCCCTTCTTGTCCACACAAGCAACACAGCGTGAAGGAAAAAAAAAGGAAAATAAACGCCTCACGTCTATCGAGGTTTTTTAGAACGTGAAGTAACAGACGCACACTAACCTCGAGCGTTTCGCGATCGATTTAAAACTTGGTCTTGCACACATCCATGAGGGCAAACAGTTTGCAACAGAACTGCCGTAGCCTTACAACAGCAAACGTATCCGCCAGGGTTCATTGCCTTCGTGCAGCTGATGCCACTGCTGGAGATACACGCAGACACGTGCACAAAGGTATCTGCTTGTTTACATCATGGCCGACTGCGCCAGCGGCCTGGCGCCACTGAAGTGGAGAGTAAAGACATCTTGCGACAGCCTTCTGTACTCTTGTCCTCGTTAAAATAATAGATCCCTTAAAAAAGCACCCTTAATAGCATGTTTGCATGAATGTGGGTCAAATTGATATTGCCGAATGCCATCTTTTAACTCATTCCTTACCACGCCACTAGGCATCGTTCACCGGTGAACGACGATTTCACGCCCCTATTTTTCAAAAAACACTATGCGTATGGACTTGTAGCGCCATCTAAGCGATGGTACACGCACTAGAATTGCTTTTTCTGTATGGTTCGCATTTTTACCGCGTGGCGGTGATTTTTAAAGGTCACGGCCGTTCAAAGGTTGAAGCGCATGTGATTCGCGCGATGGTGTCAACATAAGAAACTGCGCCCGCTCGGATAAAAGCGATTTCGCTCGATGCAGACGCCTCGACGAGCGATCTTTTGAATTCCTCGAGTAGTGAGGAATCGGACAACAATGTGGTGACATCGGATTTCAGCTCCGATGAAGAAATTTCATCAGATCAGCCGGGAACGTCAGCTGTTAGTCGCGGGTATGTTTGGTTTTCACCTTCTGTTTTGCTTATCGTGTTCTGGAGCTGGCTGACTTGCTCTGTATGTGTCCCACATATTATTTTTAGCGTGTCTACTTCATATGGGCGTGATATGCTGCCTCCAGCACAAAGACGCGTGGACTTCCGACCCCAGAGGGATCCAGGCATCGACCTCGGCATGGCGCTCCGCAGTCGCGCACATCGGCTGACGAGAGCACTGGATTTTTTTCGCCTCTTCGTCACGGCGTAGGTGATCCGTGCAATCTGTCTGAACACCAACAAGTATGAGTAAGCCCACATACTTGAAAAACTGACACACAGTGAGAAAGACATATCGTGGAAGGAAGTGACGCCGGGAGAGATAATGAAGTTCATCAAACTCCTGATGTATATGGGGATATTAGAGCTTCCGCGTCTAAATTTGCACTGGAGTACGACCAAAATGCTTTCTGGACTTCTTTCGCCAAAAGTCATGTCAAGGCAGCGTTTCACCGCACTTCTGGCCATGCTGCATGTTTCGGATCCCGAAACGAACGGCGCTACCGCACAAAAACTGGACAAGGTGTCTTGGCTTCTTCAACACATCAATGACTGCTCTGCAACGTTTTTCCAGCCGTATCGTGAAATTTCAGTTGATGAAAGAATGGTTAAATCCAAAGCGCGCTCCGGAATTCGGCAGTACATTCGAGACAAAGTTGTGAAATACGGATACAAATTGTGGGTTCTTGGAGATCCGAAGACCGGCTACACCATTCAATTCATAGTTTACACGGGGAAGCGTGAAAAACCAAGCGCAAATGGGCTGGCGTTTGATGTGGTGACAATCCTTGTCAACAATCCTTGTCTGCCCATATAACAGTTTCGTCAACACGTGTTCAAACCGCTTATGTGTTTGTTGTTGCAATAAATTCTCAGTTGGTAGTTTGCGTCGTGTTTTGTACGCCTCCCTTTGTGCTATTGCTTTTTGCGCACCACCATGTTGAGTTTCGTCCAGCCATCTGTGCTTCTTAGCAATAAATTATTCACCCCACACAACTGTCATCATAAACGTGCCACCTATACTCTGTTTCACCACTTTCGTTCAGCACTACAAAAGCTACCGGGTGTAAGAAAGTCGCACGCTTGTGCAGCAGGGTTGGCTAGAATGGGCGTTTTTTGCAGTATTGTACGCCACATCGATACATGATATTGCTACGTGCTGTGTTTATTCTTCTGCAACTTTATATGGTACGCATTTATTTACTTGTGTCGACTACCCCCGATAACTGTGCTTAAAATCAACATGGTAGCACCTATGCAGAAGTGACCGATTGCCTGCTTTGATCCAGACTTGCTCTTGCTACACGCCCACTGCACTGATAGCAGTAAACAAATTGCAAAATCAGCCATTGATTTGTTTCATATTACTCTGGGAATAAAGCACAAGGTAGGTTTCGTCGTAATTAGCTATATATACACAGCTTAGCCGCACCATCTAAGCCTGATGCTCCGAGGTCGTGTTTAGGCTGCTTCGCCAAGAACACTGCATCTTCAAATATCAAGCATGCTACCTCGCACAGCGTTCCGTGCACGCTGGATCCTCTTTCCGTGTAAACAAAAAAAAGAGAAAAGGAGCATTGCAGCAGGAGACGTGAAGAAATGTGTCGACGTAGAAAGAGATACGGAAGCCGCGAACAGAGAAAAACAGCCACAAAGTGAAGTTACCCGTCGGCATAAGATTCTACTGAACTTTAGCAGAGCAACAAATTCGCTCTTCTTCGTGTTCCCGGTGTAGTTGCTTTTTCAAAAGCTTTTCTTACATTCATAAGGCAATAAACTAGCCATAAAAACTACAATTCGTTGAGCAGACACCTTGAATACAGTGAGCAGACGACGCGAATGAATACAGGTGTAAAGGCTAAGCGCCCTTTCTATTGGCTGAAGGGCCTGTAACGTCCACAGTGCGAAAAGAACCCTGTAACGCCCACAGTGCGAAAGGAACTTCTGAAACAGAGTATAAATACCACTATATTCAACTTTGGTCCGCAAAAAATGGAGACGGTGACAGCTTGCCAACAAATAGCTGCGAGAAGAGCTCGGAAGGCCAAGAATGATTTACGGGAAGCACTTGGTTTCTGTCTCCGGAATTCAGACAACCATGTCTTGTCAGTTTAACCTCGCCGAGTTAATGTGGACGTAGCCCAGCAACAACCTAGAATACTGAGAATTGTACATCTTAGTGCAAGCTTTGCCAATTATTACTTGCTGTTGTAAGAGACCCACTGGTTTCACAGCTGCCCTTTTTCAAGCCTAAACTTGCATCCATAAAAGACCTGTGAAAAAAAGAGTCTGCTACCCGTTGTGTGTCCCAAGTGAGAAACTTGATCGAAGGTCTTATTCGGCAGGGGTTTGAAATGTACTTGCAAGGGGGCAGGGTTGTTGGAAAAGCCTGCAGCGGATGCAACATAGGTCGACTAGCAAGAACTAGTGGTGCAACAAGTGGTACGCCATAGAATTCACCACACAAAAAAAAATTTTTTGTAGTTTCCAAATATTCCTTTCAATACTACACCCCGGTTGATCTTATTTATAACATAATTCATATTTACAGCAAGAGTAATTAAAGTTTAAGACAAAGCTTTTTTTATCTAAAATTTATATATACCTGTAGTAGCAAATATTAGCACAGGCAAAGAGAAAGCAGCAGTATTTTTACAGGTGTACACAACACAGCGAAGGGTAAGCTCCCAAGAAACGATCAACAGCTTTTGGTGCACAACTAGAGTAATTTACGTTTAAAAAGACAGCCTTCACACGATGCTGTCCATTACTAACGAGCACAGGTTGAGCCCTCGTGCTGGAACTCCTGATGACCGCGCAAAGCTGAACTGAACGCAATTACGATGTAAAATGAACCTGTGCCCTGTCGTGTTTGAACGGCAAGATGCGGGCACTGAAAAGGCAATTAACGCGTTTCGATAAGAAACTCAAATGGTGTGTTGATAGAGGCACGCAAAATCATCACTGTGGTCGCTAAAAGGCGAGATACTGTTCCATTTGCATTAAAGACTGCACGGCAAGCACGACCTGCCGAGAACAAAGAGGTAAGACCTTTCTAGTTGGGTCTATCCCACTCGCCCCTGGAGTATCCTTTGCACCCACGGCCGGACGTAACTGCAGCAGCATGTAAACGGCACCAAGCCCCGCAGAAATCGAGGAGACGAGAAGTAAACACTAAACCGCTGGATCATTCCAACGCCGTGACGTTTCAACGGCGCCCGGTTTCTAACTCAGACCGATCGCCAGGGCTACGAAACAGTGAACAGCCGGGCCCGGAAAATGAGCCTCTCGCATTAACGCACTAGAACGACACGTACTGGAGCATAAAAACGAGGCTCGAATGTCGAGATGAGATATTCCATTTAGCGACTAGGCCTAACCTCAAATACGGACGCACATTGAATTCAGCGGGCGGCACTAGCAGCGTTGTTGCGGAAAGAACGAGGAATACACGTATGCATTTCTTACCAAGAGTAGTTGATTCTCCTTTCAAGCGTTAGAGTCACAGCAGTGCATCACTTGGTCGGCAAAGCCAAGCTGGTTGGATTTACAATACTTTCCGAGCAAATGCTATTGCGTGCTCGACCCGAGGGTTTCAGGCTTTCATGCTTGCGTGCATGCTGGGTAAAAAATAATAATAAAGCAGCGCCTCCTCTAGAAAGATGCCTGCCGCATGAGAAGAAAAACAGCTGCCACATCCTTTCTCTCCTTCATTTTAAAATGTTCTCGGTCGCTAGCGTCACCTGTGGCGGACGGTGCAACAACGCAACACTTTGCATAGCCTCTAAAACAGTGGTGCACAGTTGCAGGTCTCAAAAAGTACTTTGCTTTGGGCTAGTTGGTTCATAGTGCTCACATAGAAAGGGCAGCGCAAAAACTCTGTTCTTCTTTTTTTTTTCCCGAGTTTTTGCGCTGCCCTTTTTATGTGTGCAGGTCTCAAACAACTCTCGTCTGACGCGCCCCTATAGGCCGCAGATGAAAAACGCTTAACTGGTACTGCCCGCCGTCGTGATGATACTAGGTTCGTTCGATTCACCTGCACCAATTGGAACTGGTTCATGGCTGTGCACGCGAAGTTCAGAAATTGTGCAGCGTGCATTCAGCGGTGCAGGTACAGCGCGACCCCCGAAACAAATGACGATGTGCCGACAAGGTGCAGACCTTATTTCTGTTGGCTTAATTTACACCGTTCAGCTAACACTGAACGATGGCGACGCACATGCGGACAATTTATGAGGCGCAAACATCTTGGCAAAACACACAGCGTTGGTAGAGGCAGATACGGCGCATACGCCCAAGTGCTGCGTCGTCTGCTCAGTTGCATGCACGGCTGCACCAAGCCGGCACCATCAGCGTAGGAGGTGCACGAAAATTGTGAACCAGTGCTGCACCTATTCTGCACCTTTTGAAACAAATGACAGAATTCAGAGGTCATCGATGCTGCACCACTGAAGCGAATGGCAAAGTGCAGCACCCCGTGAACTGGTTCACGTGGTGCAGACGAATCGAACGGACCTGGTGTTGGTCGCGAGCACCACTGCGCGGAAATCGTTTAAAACTGAAGGCAGGTCAACTCTGCTAGGAGCACGAGCCATTCCTCAGGCATATTTCTAGAGGAGGCGTTGAATAAAGTAATCAAAACAGCGTCATGAGACACAGCGCAGACAACGCCTCCTTTAGAAAGATGCCTGAGGAATGGCTCGTGCTTCCAGCAGAGTTGACCTGTCTTCAGTTTTAAACGATTTCCGCGCAGTAGCGCTCGCGACCGACACTATCATCACGACGGCGGGCGGTACCAGCTAGGCGTTTTTCATCTTCCACCGATAGGGGCGCGTCAATCGATAGTTGTTCGAGACCTACAACTGTACACTACTGTTTCGGAGGCTATGCAAAGTGTTGCGTTGTTGCACCGTCCGCCACAGGTGACGCTAGCGACCGAAAACATTTTAAAACTAAAAGAGGGAAGAGTGTGGCAGCTGTTTTTCTTTTCATGCGGCAGGCATCTTTCTAGAGGCGGCGTTGGCGCAGAACGACCGCACATCCAGCAGATTGTGCACAAGAATGTTCTACGTCACACACACGACAATATGATGTCACAACTGGTAAGCGTTCTGTGATGTCACCACGGCACAATCAGTCACTTGATTGAGCAAGTTGATTCGGCTTTGCTAGGAACGAAAATTGTAATTTGTGTTCGTGTGCCGCGGTAATAATGTTTCAAGCTATCTTTGGTCGCCGGACTAATGATGTGAGCCAGCCGTCACCGATACAACTGCAAAGACAGCGTCAAATCGCCTCCATCAGGTCTTGTTGTCCCAAGTGAGCGGTGACTATTGTCATTCTGCTCGGTAATATAGCCGGCCACTCCTGCTGTTCCGCTTTCTCTGTCATGCAACGAAGTGAACGCCCGGCGAGTTCTTTGCAAAAGTTTAAGCACTGCTTGCCTGGCGACTGTGCCGGAGAGCTTATAAAAGCGATCGCCCATGAATGCATGGTAGTACGACGATGGACAGAGGGCGACTTTTCTCTCTCGTTGAAAAACTTATACAAATGGTTTCCTGATTAGAGTAATCTCAATTAAGGCATGCAGACATCGTATATACTCGTGAGTAAATCAAAGAGCTCGAAGAAGTGTTAGTGCTCAATAAGCGCTAAACGCAATTGGCTTTTGTGCAGTATCGTGGTTGTCGAAGCCGACAAGGAGTTTCGGATCCCGTTTGTTGCTGAAGGAAATTCCTTCAATCTGGAGATGTGAGTAAACAATTTCGCCGTGCGCTTCGCGTCTGCTATGTGCAGATGGTGATCGTTGTTTTGTTCCAGACACTTGCCGAGTTCCTTTCCCCACGAATGCCCTGTTCTGAAAGTGACGCCGGCTGCTACCCATCCCATGCTCGATGATCAGTACCACGTTACGGGCGTGCCAGCGCTTACTGCGGTACGAATCCTGTTTGAAACTTAGTAGCGTTTACCGACTAGCGTTAAATATTCTCCATTTGTACTTCGTTAAGTGCACCTGAAACGTGCGGCTCAGAGCGACTAGAAGTTTTGCCTCTCAGGCAGAGGAAATATTCCCGTGTGCAAAAGAAATCCGCTGACGGTATTTCCGAGGTTATTATCAACAAAGGTCATTGTAATTTTGTCAATGTACTACATCGACATGAGAATGAATGTGAAGAAGGTGTTCTGATTAGAAGAAACAAATTGCCACTGCATCAGACTGCACTTTTTATCGAGTGCACTTGGTGTGTGTCTCAAGCTGCTACCTTGTGTCCAACAGGGGCGCGTCACCATGGCAAGATCTGGCAGCTTTGCCTCAAACAGTTTTTACGTAACACAATAAAAGTAATAATTACATGTGTAAAGGGGGTTTATTGAAGGACTGAGCAAGCGGGTGGTAGCTCTGAAAGGAACGCAGGCGAACCCAGATGATGGTGCTTGATCGCCGATCTCGTGCCTTCTTCTTTTGCTGATGATAGCTCACCTGATGGTATCAACGTCTTTCTTCTTCACTACAATTACCCCCGGCGAAAAAGTTGAAGCCATCCTGGCGATCTAACACGTGGGGACAAGCGGGTCAAAGTACGGCTTCAGGCGGTTTACGTGAACGATATCACGTCCACGCCGACGACGGTCGCTCGGTGGCGTGAGGGGTTCAATGGCGTAGTTCACGGGTGAAGTACGCTCGACCACGCGGTAGGGACCATGATAATTGGAGAGTAGCTTGGGTGATACACCAGGGGCGCAGGGCGGTACATGAAGCCATACAAGTGCTCCAGGAACGAACGTTGGTGCAGAACGATGGTCGTCGTCACGGATCTCCTTCTGGCGCTGTTGGTCGGATGTAGTAAGCCGCTTGGCTAGCTTGCGGCACTCTTCTGCGTAACGAGCGGCTTCCGAGACAGGCTTGTATTCGGAGGGATCTGGCGAGTATGGGAGTAAAGTGTCGATGGTGTGTGATGGTTCGCGACCGTACAGGAGAAAAAATGGGGAAAACCCTGTAGTGACTTGCGTAGCGGTGTTATACGCGTATGTCACAAATGGGAGAACGAAGTCCCAGTTTGTTTGATCAGAAGCGACATGCGTAGCGAGCATGTCCCCCAGAGTACGATTAAACCGCTCAGTCAAGCCGTTCGTCTGTGGGTGGTAGGCTGTACTCTTCCGGTGAACCATATGGCACTGTTGAAGAAGTGCTTGTATTACATCGGAGAGGAAAACACGCCCTCGGTCACTGAGGAGTTCTCGAGGAGGACCATGACGAAGCACAAAACGATTGAGTATGAAAGTTGCGACGTCTTGTGCTGCAGCTGTGGGGAGAGCAGCAGTTTCAGCGTACCGTGTTAGATGATCCACTGCCACGATAGCCCATCGGTTGCCTGCCGTTGTTAATGGGAGTGGTCCGTAGAGGTCAATTCCTACACGGTCGAATGGGCGGTCTGGGCATGGAAGTGGCTGCAATGAACCTGTTGCAGGATGTGGCGGGCTTTTCCGCCGCTGACATTCGTGGCAGCCGCGAATGAACTGGCGGACGAAGGTAAACATTCCGCGCCAGTAATACCTTTTTCGTAAGCGCTCGTAGGTCTTGAAAACACCGGCGTGAGCACATTGCGGGTCGGAATGAAACGACGCGCAGATGGTAGAGCGCAGCGTTCGGGGAATGACTAGTAGCCATTTCCTACCATCTGCTGAATAGTTGCGCCGGTACAAAAGGCCATCCCGAATACTGAAGTGCGGAGCCTGGCGGCGCAGGGTTCGAGTGGTTGGAAGTGTCGGTGCCTCGGATAACGCGTCAAGAAGCGAAGCGATCCATGGGTCATTGCGTTGTGCAGAAGAGATGGTGTCCTCGTCAAGCGCTGACAACGTGTTGTCCGAGGAAACAGATGCGATGTCCGGGGATAGGGGAGATCGTGACAGTGCATCAGCATCGGCATGCTTGTGGCCGGAACGATATACCACGCGAATGTCATATTCTTGAAGCCGAAGAGCCCAACGGGCAAGACGACCTGATGGGTCCTTAAGCGACGATAACCAGCATAATGCGTGGTGGTCCGTTACTACATCAAAAGCACGGCCATAAAGGTAAGGGCGGAACTTGACAAGCGCCCAAACGATCGCCAAGCATTCCTTCTCGGTGACGCTGTAGTTTGATTCAGCCTTGGTAAGAGTTCTGCTGGCGTAGGCGACGACATACTCGGCGAATCCAGGCTTGCGTTGCGCGAGAACCGCACCGAGGCCGACACCACTGGCGTCGGTGTGGACCTCAGTTGCTGCCGTAGGATCGTAGTGACGCAGTATTGGTGGCGAAGTGAGGAGACGACGAAGGGTACAGAAGGCTTGGTCACACTCAGAAGACCATGCCGAAATATCAGTGGTGCTGCCTATAAGTTCGGTCAAAGGCGCAATGATAGAGGCGAAGTTGCGCACGAACCGGCGAAAGTAGGAGCATAACCCCACGAAGCTCCGTAACTGCTTCATAGTCGTTGGTTTGGGGAAGTCGGCGACAGCACGTAACTTAGCCGGAGTTGGAGCTGAGCATTCTTCAGGCACGTGAGAACGTGTTTGAGGCGCTCGAGATGTGTTCTAAAGTCTGGCGCAAAGACGACTATATCGTCGAGATAGCAGAGACAGATTTGCCATTTCAAACCCCGAAGAACCGAGTCCATCATACGCTCGAAGGTGGCAGGCGCATTGCAGAGGCCGAAGGGCATGACATTAAACTCATACAGACCGTCCGGTGTCACGAAGGCTGTTTTTGGTCGATCGGCATCGGCAAGGGGGACCTGCCAATACCCTGAGCGCAAATCTAATGATGAAAAAAACTCGGCACCTTGTAAAGTATCAAGGGCATCGTCAATCCTGGGTAAAGGATACACGTCTCTTCGAGTGATCTTATTTAGGCGCCGGTAATCCACGCAGAAACGAACGGAACCATCCTTTTTCTTAACGAGCACTACAGGTGAGGCCCATGGACTTTGGGAAGGTTGAATGACGCCACGTTGCAGCATATCGTTCACCTGTTCGGTAATAACTTGGCGTTCCATCACGGAAACACGATATGGTCGCTGTCGTATTGGCGCATGGGAGCCGGTATCGATGTAATGTAGAGTGGTAGAAGTGCGGCCAAGTGAAGGTTGAACAACATCGAAAGATTCGCGGTACTGGTACAGCAGTTGGAGGAGTTCAGATCGTTCAGATGGTGACAGTCCGTCTGCGATCGCCGAATCGAACACTTTTGAAGCCTGTAGATGAGAGTGGTTAAGAGCACTGAGGGCGGCGAGGTCACTTTGGGATGATTCTTGCGGCACGGTAAAAATTTGTCCGTTATCAATGGGCTGTACGCATCCAAGAGACTCGCCTTTAAACAGTTTGATGGTATGCGGAAAGGGATTGGTAAGGCAGAGAGCACTGGCTCCATTAGAAATTGAGAGGGCTGAATAAGGGAGCAGAAGTGGTTTCCGACTTAGAAAGAGGCGTGATGGCTCGAAAAATGCTACTTCATCACGCATGCCGTCGGAGACCACAGGGAGCAAAACAGCTGTTGTCGGTGGAATGTCAGTGTCTTTTTTTGACAACTAGCTTGTGCGCGGCTTGATTAGTGTGGTCGTAGGGCTGCTCGAAGAACGGAAGCAGTTCAAGTTCGGAACGGGCACAATCTATAACGGCACGATTACGGGATAGGAAATCCCAGCCAAGTATGATGTCATGAGAGCACGAGGAAAGGACGATAAACTCAACAATGTAGTGGTCCTCCGCAATTTTGAGTCGGGCAGTGCAGGCGGCTATAGGTCGAACAGGTTCTCCATTTGCTGCACGTAAGAACATATCAAGCGGCGTGGTCACCTTTCGGAGCTTGCGGCAAAGTTTGGCGTCTATAACAGACACAGCGGCACCGGTATCCACAAGAGCGTATGCATGGGCGCCGTCTACAAAAACTTCGACGATATTTGACGGCAAGGTGCGAGGACTTGAACATTTCGATAGCGCAGTTCTTGCCCCTTGAACTGCGACGGCTAGTTTCCCTCATTTTGAGGGGCTGGTCGTGGACGCATGGGTGACAAGGAGCGTCGATTGGGTGAAGGTGAGCGACGAGACGAAGTTGCCGGATAGTCACGGGAAGACATGTTTGACTGACGATCCGAACTTTCATAGCCAAAAGGTGGTCGGTCCATGTAATTGCTTCGTGGTCGGACGTCTGTGTAGGCGGGCACGCGACGACGGCAGTATCGGGAGATATGGCCAGGTCCGCCACACGCAAAACAAATCGGCCGGTTATCGCGCGTTCGCCAGGCATTTGCAGCAAGGGGCGCCGCCCACGCGGCATACGGCTGAGTCGAGGCTGTGGTAGCGAGGGGAGGAGCCCATGCGACGGAAGACTGAGTAGGAGCGGTGACATGCGGCAGTCCATTGAACGGCGAGGGCTGGTGTGGCTGCTGCCTCTTTACTGCGTCAGCATAAGTGAGGGGCGCGGCGACAACTTGCTGCTGAAAGGGCACTGGCATAGCCTCGGCTATCTGGTCCTGAAGTGCATGTCGGAGCATGGGAGCTAACGGTGTCGGTGGTTGCTCTTGCTGCTGCTGCGGGAGCTCTTGGCGCTGACAAAACGGCAGGAGGGAAAGCTGACGTGCGACCTCCTCACGCACAAAGTCTTTCATTTGTGCTAGAAGGCGGGAGTGGTCAGGTACGACGTCCAGGGCAGCGAGTGGTTGGTTAGGCTGAAATGGACGACGGGTGAGAGCTCGTTGCCGTCGCAATTCGTCGTAGTTCTGGCACAGAGTTACCACTTCAGACACCGTGCAAGGAGACTTCGCCAGGAGCATTTGAAAGACGTCGTCATCAACACCTTTCATAATGTGCTGGATCTTGGCACTTTCGCTCATTGCGGCATCGACGCGCTTGCAGAGATCGAGTATATCTTCAATATAGGCGGTAAACGTTTCGCCAGGTTCTTGTGCCCGTGAGCGCAGGCGTTGTTCGGCGCGCAACTTCCGCACGGCAGGGCGACCGAAAACCGAGGATATTGCCTGCTTGAAAGTGGCCCAGTTCTCGAACTCGGATTCGTGGTTTGTATACCACAGTTTCGCCACATTAGCCAAGTAAAAGTTGACGGTGCTCAACTTAGCAGCGTCATCCCACCTGTTTGGTCCACTGACTTTTTCGTAGGACGACAGCCAGTCCTCGACGTCCTGGTCTTCGGCGCCCGAAAAGATCGGGGGGTCTCGCTGGTGAACCGGGCCGGGGCAAGTAGGAGCCGCGAGAGGTGCTGTCTGTTGGGCAGCGTCAACTTGCATGGTCGACGGCAGCGTGCGGGATCGGAGTTCCAGGGTGTAGGTGATGCAGTTACCCAGCACCTCCACCAAATGTAAAGGGGGTTTATTGAAGGACTGAGCAAGCGGGTGGTAGCTCTGAAAGGAACGCAGGCGAACCCAGATGACGGTGCTTGATCGCCGATCTCGTGCCTTCTTCTTTTGCTGATGATAGCTCACCTGATGGTATCAACGTCTTTCTTCTTCACTACACATGTAATAAATTACATTTTCTAGTAATTTTGTACTATTGTCAATTACTTTTATGAAGTTGTAATGCTCCGAGTAATATTTTTACTACTTGTTGTAACTAATTAGCACATATAAATTAGTTTTTTTTTTTTTCAAAAAATAACTTGTCGCCAGTCATCAGCAGCAGTCCTCATCCCAAATAGACATGCGACTGCTTTGTAGGCACCTCTGCTCTGTCAGACCGGGGAGGGGGCCTTCATAGCCTTTTTTTTTTTTCATTTTTTCCTTGGTGTCTCCTTACTCAAGTGCCAGCAACAGCGCAGCACGGCGCTTCATAGAGGACTTGTACACTATGGAAGGTATTGAGTGAGGCCGGCCCGCCATGTGGCGACACTTAGCAGCCCCTTCCGGTTGCCATTGCTGTGGTCTTTCAGCCGGTTTAGCGGTATGGCGCAGACAGTCAGGTGTTCGACAGCCGCTGTGTTGTGCTTGGAAATGTGATTTTTTTTCAACTTTGCTTTTCCTGACACAATGATCAATTGCGCTGTGTATGGATGCAGTTCCCGCTCACGAAACCTTTCCTTGACCTAGGAGCAAGTTCGAAAAAGCCATGCAGGTGACACTTGCACATAAACATCACAGTTGTGCCTCAGCAGCCGGAGAAAAGCCGCTTACCAGTGAGCGCTAGCAATCCACTTATCTTTTACGTAGTTGCCAGTGCGAAATGCGTAATAAAAAGTCATACAATTAACGAGGATATTTAGTAACTACACTGCGCAATAGCTGCGGCACACAATGCCATGAAGTGAGAATACGATGAGACTGAACGTTGCTACATCTAAAATTCGGTACATCAGCACAGCTACATATTCAGCGACACAGTCATGAACTTGTTCAAGTTACACAGCAAGTTAAAAAAAATAAAAGGTCACTGCTCAAGTTCATGTCATCATTCTAATGCACAGCATGTTATAGTTTTGTAAAGAAGTAAATTAGCTTGTTGGTACGCGTGAGTGACGCAGAGATGAAACGTGTTACTGAGAGTCTCAATACCAACTAGCTTTATTGTTAGTTCAACTCAGCAGACTCTGGGGCCAGTTCCCCTTTCCTCTCCCTCTCCACACCTTTGTTGGTGGTGCAGAGGGAGGTAAAGCAATGTATGTCCGCGACCCACTGGAAGTGCCACCTGCTGCGTCATGGCGCACTTCAAGTTCACCACAGTACTTCCCCCCTTCGTCTAGTAAGAGCACAAATGAAAGCGCACCTGTCAATCTTCCACAGCATGTGTGGCAAAATTCCGTCTTTTAGCAAATTCCCTTGTCCGTGTGGAATGTGGTGCTGTTTTGCAGGTATTAGGCGTGTCGGTGGAGGTTGCTGTCGTGGACCAGTTTGTTTCCTTGTGCACCGGCTTAACTCAATCCAGTGACATAGCTTTTTTGCTGCCGCAATTTCAATGTTAGTCATCTTCTCATGACGAATAGCTTTTAAGGGTCCATCGTAGGTATGTGTAGTCGCCTTCGTACTGCATCGCCACGCAAAAAGACGTGGCTACACGACTCGAGTTCGCTGCTCACGTATGTTCTTGTGTAGGATGTCTTGGAGGTGTAGGCCAAGCTTTTATCATGATGTGACACAGGCGCGATGCATACTCACCTGCAGGAATGTGGGCTTGTTGTCGGTCAGGTGCAAACAACTCACCCGGAAGGCGTAGGATTGTGCCGTAGACAAGTTCTGCAGGACTGCATCCGACGTCCGCCTTGAACGCACTGAGTATGCCCCAGAGTACCATAGGCAGTGCTTTGACCCAAGGGTGTTCTTCGCTTGCCATGAGTGCGGCTGTCAACTGCCGAGGGAATCGCTCAACCATTCAGTTACTCATCGAATGGTAGGTCGTCATTCTGAACCGCAATATACCGATGAGCTTTGTCAGACTGGTGAATAATGCGGATTCGAATTGGCTTCCTCTGTCAGTTGTGATGGAGAATGGCATGACGAAGTGACATAGCCAGTGTCTAACGAAAGCACGAGTAACAGTTTCTGCTGTAATATCAAGAATGGCTATAGTCTCTGCCCAACGCGTGAAACGGTCCACACAGGTTAGCAAGTGCATTTGGCCCTGACAGGGTGGCAACGGCCCAAGAATGTTGACGTGTACATGGTAGAATTGAGCATCTGGTACAGGAAACATCCCCAGCAATGTCACAGTGTGACGCTGTACCTTGGAGTGCTGGCACGGAAGAATCTCATGGGTATTTTGTTGGGAGTCAGGGTTTATGTCAGGCCATACGAAACATGTTGTGACGAGCTTTTGCGTAGCCGGGATTTTTGAGTATGACATCTTTTGTAGAGATGTAAATACCTCCTGGTAGAAATTTGTGGGCACAAATGGTCATGCCTTGCCAGTAGACGTGCCGCGGCAAAGGCCTTCCATACCTGGTGAGGGAAACCATTGCAGGTTTAGTGACATTGATGTTTCTAGTAGGTGGCACGATTTGTCATCATCGCGTTAAGTAGCCCCCATTTTGTTGAGGTGCATTTTTGTGAGTGAGGTTATGGCGCTGACTGGGCTACAAGAAAGGGCATCGGCAAAAGCATTGTCGAGTTCTTTGATGTGGTGGATGTCCGTGACGAACTCGGATATATATGGTTACGTACGGCTGCCAGGCTCCTGGTGTAGACTTTGACACCATGTGTAGTGGGGATGCCCAAAGGCCAGCTGATGGGCGGATTATGCCAAGCTCGAGCATGTTCGTCAAACTCCTGTCGTGCTACTTTCAGCTTCTGGGGGGACAGGCGGCGTGGGCATGTGTAAACCGAGGGCCTGTGGTGGAAGACATTGTGCTTGACGACACAGCCAATCTTTGGCGGCCGCATGAGCTCGGGGAACTCTTGTAAGATAGCCGTAAAATGGGCCAATAGTAACATGAGCGTAGGGCTGCAAGGAGGATGCTTAGATGGCTTTTCACACACTTCTGCTTGTGAGAGGGGATCCTGTACGCCGGTTGCGTAGATCAACAAGCAGTGAGAAGTGATGCAAGAAGCCTGCTCCAAGAATAGCAAACTTTACGTCATCTACCACAAATATTTACCTTAATGTCGTTTTGAAACTAAGGCCCAGTGAGAGAGAACGGTGCCTGTACGTCGGTATCGTCGTGTTATTTACAGCTTGCAACGGCAACGAGCTCGGGCTTTTGTGATCGGCTGGCAACGCCGGCAGCACACTCACTTCTGTTCCAGTTTCAACGAGGAAGCGGGTGCCTTTCTCATGACCTGTCAAGAAAAAGAATGAGGCGCGACTTTCCTCCATGCCGGTGATACTTGTTGGCCTCAGAGCTGGCTAGATGCTTTTCCTGATTTCTTGCATAGGGGCAGACAGTTCTGTGCAGTGTAACTGAACTTCCGGTGGTACCAGCACAGCTGTTGCTGTTCTTCTGCAGCATTCCACTGTGTTCTTTGGCTTCCGCTTAACTGTAGTGCCGCGACGGTGTCGGCGAAGCGAGAAATTTTTGCCCTAATCTCCAGCAAGGCAGGGATGGCGATGCTTTGGCAACCACTGTGGCAACCGCTGGCATGATCTTGTGAATGTCCGCCTCTCCATAGGCCATGACGTCTATCCGCTTGATCGCGGGCAATCTTTGGAGGAAAAGCTCCAGCACCAGGCGACTGTTGAGGCTTGTTCTACTGCCCGCTAGTTGCTGCATCTGGCACAACAGTTGACTTAATCGGTGGCTGCACAGTTTGGCCTTGCATAGCCGCCGCTGCAGGCGCACCGGTTCCAAAGGGGTAAGACGGGGAACCAGTGCCTCTTTTAGCACTTTATACGCATCTTCTGCTGGTGGGGCAAGCAGAATGTCGCGCACCTCACTCTCTGTGGCAGGTGGAATGTTGGCCACTACATAGTAGTATTTGGTGGTATCAGCGGTAATGTGGTGTGCGGTGAACTGAGCTTCACCTGGACGAACCAAAGTACCGTGTCGCTGGTCCAAAAAGAAGGAAGTTCCATGTCTAATACAACCACTATCGGGCTGTCGACAGCGTTGTGTTGTGCCATGTTCGGGACTACGGATTACCAAATGTTGGTATGTGCAGGTGATGCGGATACGAAGCGTGTTGTTGAGAGTCTGAATACCATCTAACTTTATTGTTCGTTCAACTCCGGGACCGGTTCCCCTTTCCTCCCCCTCTCCATGCCTTTGTTGGTGGTGCAGAAGCAGGGAAAGGAATGTCGGTCGGCGACACGCTGGCAGTGCCACCTGCTGCGCCGTGGCGCACTTAGAGTTCACCGCAATCTTACTCAGCTAACAATGACCACTCAGTTGTCAGCGAGTGCTTTGAGGCACTGTTCCTACACCCAACCGCTGGTGAGATAATTGTGAGCTTCGAAAGCCTTGTAAGACCAGCTGCTCTCAAGTTATAAAGCTTGTTGCATGGACGAGGTAAACCTTGATGTCTATGAAATCTACATGTGTGCAAAAGATTCACGTCGCACTTCACCTCTGCTTTGTTCAAGTCAAGGGGTCAACATGGCCGCACAGGTGCGCCTTTTCCTGGTAGCGCGATTTTTCAGGCTCTGTCAGCCCATGCGTGTAAGCACCTAACCACATGGTAATAGAAGCAAGCCTGCTGAACACTTTATTGCACCATTTTCTTGACAAAAATGTCAGAACAGGCAAAGCCAGGTTTTTCTGTTGTAGTCCTACGATGGCATCTGCTCTCGACACCACATGTATGGCGACTGTCGCACCGACCACTAGTGACCCTTACAGATGATGTCATGTGAATACCTCCTGTAGCATCGACACACAGGGCTGGTGTGCAAGGTGCTTCTACGTTATAAAGCCACCCCCCTACAACCGCTTGCATTGTTCAGTGTAGCAACTGACCTCTTAACAAGGAAATAAGGAATTATCGGTGACGACAATATTGAAAAGCAACTCCTGTAGAAAACTAACAACACGTAACACTATCACAGAAGCCAAAGTAAGCCTCTTAGTCTTCACCTTTCCTCTACCATGCAGGCAGTAACTTGTTCATTGTAGGTTGAGCTCTTGTGTTGACACATTACGGCTATAAAAGTCTGAAATAAACAATGCAGGAGTAATCAATTATGTTTCTGCAAGTTGTTTTTCTGGGGATGTATTGACCATTATTATCAGTTAAACTTGCAGTAATTTGAAGACACTTGATGTGGGTGAGTTGGTTGGTGTAGCATACTGCAAGAAACAAGGACCAGAAGGAATACTTATTACACTCGTAAGTCAGGTTCCCGTGTTTTTTTAATAGCGTTTTGTAATCAGTTACTTCATTTCTCCAATGTGTACAGTCTGGTCACGAGACATCGCATCAATGATTAACCCACTTAAAAGCTAACAAGCCAAAGGTAACAAGGTGCCTTTGACAGTGACAATTTGACCTATTAAAATGTTGACCAGCTTGTCTGATCCACCTATTCCTGTTTACTAGGTTTGTGCGAATAGTGAATTTTAGGTTCAAAGTGAATTCGAAGCGACTAGTGATTTTGGTAGAATAATTTTTAATCGAATTCAAATAGTATTTAGGACATATAAAAAAATTGGGCATATTTATCATGACATAACTAACCTTCACAATATTTTTTAAAAATTGAGATAGGGCTTCTATGCAAATGCCTTATTTTTTTCGCTCTAAGGAAGTCGAAACAACTTCGAGTAGTTGCAGGATTTGACTTTTGGCAGGATGCGAGTCATAACTCGTAAAATACATAACATTTTAAAACTTATTATACTTAGAGCATAAAAGCCGTCATAACAAGCTTTTAAGCTTAATAAAATGAATTAATTTTAGGGTAATATTTCAGTTTATAGAGGCCCTGCTACATTTTTCGAGTAGCCATGAAATGGATTCACTGAAGAAACTTATTGCCTCGTGAATTCACCACCACAAAAATTTTAGAATTAGTTCTATACGAGCAGAGTTGCAAATTTGTCGCACACTGCAAATGCATTCTTCTTGTCCCGACGAAAACGCTGGAAGCTAAGCAGGGAGGAATGGCACGGGGAAAGAAAAATACGTCCTGCGTGCTTTTTCATTTTGCAGCATCATTTGCCGAGAGAAATCTTTAGCTCAATTCGAGAATTTATTGTGAATTGCAGGCGGCGTGCTGTGCTATAATATTTGGCTATCGTGTTGTCGGGAGCCTCCGCTACTGATTGGCAACGTTTTCTGACAATGCTCAAAAAGTGTTGCAGGGCCCCATTAAATTTGAAGGTGAGCTTTGCGGCAGAGCGGATTTCCCCTGAATAAATGCTTTCACGGTTTAGCATCTTTGCACTGCCTTCTTTACAGGCGGTACATTTGGATTAATGTGCATCTTTTTGTTCCTTACGAATACTTTTAAATTTTCAATAATTTGAATTTAAATAAAAGCTAATTTAAATATTCTACTATTTGTTTGAATATTCGCACAAGTCTACTCTTGACATAACCTCCATAACACATCCATCCCACCTTTACTTCAGTAACTGCAGTGATGCAATGAGTCCATTAGTTGCACAGTGGAACATTTTATTGTAACATAGCATCGTGTTTTAAAGAGGTAAAGGTACGTTAACCATTTACATATAGTCCCGCTGCGGTGGTCTATTGGCTAAGGTACTTGGCTGCTGACCCGCAGGTCACGAGATCAAATCCCGGCTGCGGTTGCTGCATTGCCAATGGAGGTGGAATCGTTGTAGGCCCGAATACTGAGATTTGGATGCAGGTTAACTTAGAACCCCAGGTGGTCAAAATTTCCGAAGCCCTCCACTACAGTGTCTCTCATAATCATATGGCAGTTTTGGGACGTTAAACCGCACCTATCAATCAATGAATCAATCAATCCATTTTCATATCAAGGCCACACAATGTGTATCTTTAGACATTGATACTTAGATAATAATAATTAAATGCTGCTCTGGTCAGTTTCTGAAACAGCTTCTGCATTGACAAATTCACAACAAAATTGGGCTCTAAACATGCGTGCATGTGTGTACGCATGAGGATAAGTGGTGAAGATTTTATGCAGCCTTCAATGTAAGAACAGTCTGAAACAGCAAATGGATTGTAGCCAGCGCCTCCTCTATTTTTTCAGTGCCCGGGTGCAGGACCGGATTTCAACGGAAAGTGGCCATTGGTGCTAATGCGGCGTTTCCCCGCCAAGCGCCGCAACTGGAGTAGAGATGCCGCCGCGGTCGTCTCTCGCGCAAACGAATGTCGTGGCTGAATTCAAAGCTGCTCTACAGCTCGGTTTCCGGCTGCATTCACATTGTTTAAGAAGTAATGGAAACATGAAAATGAGAATCTTGAAGCACTTGTTGTTCTGGACACCTAGCTTATTTCAAAGGCATGGGTCGTTCACGACTACATCGATGTGCACGCGCATCGTCTGCTAGGCCGATACCAGATAGTTGATGCCAGTAATCCGCGGAACATCATTTTGTCACCATGGCGTTCGCTTTACTGAGAGTTGATTTTTTGACTATCTGAAAGTCAATTTCTGAGAAAAGCCTTTGCTGGGAGCTAATATTAAAAGCTTGGATGCCTAATGTTCCCCGATGCTTGCTTCTCTCATGGCGTATAATATTATGCTCAAGCCTGTCGGTCATGCTCTAAATAGCACAAAATGCCACTTGACTATTTCCAGGGATATAGGTAATCATCCGTTTTCTTCGCAAAGCATTATATGTGTTGCCACCGAGAAAAAGCAAGTGTCAGAAAATGAACTATGGCAGGTGATTTCACCATTTGAGAGCTTAAACAATAAACATTTGTAAAATAAACAAGAACAGCTCCATATACCGCACGATTTTTGCTATCATTGCCTATGTTTTGAACAGGCGCTGTTAAAGTCTGAAGTCTAATGCAGACTCTCAACTTGAGCCGAAGTGACAGGCCTGAAAAATGCGGCCTGTGGTCAGTTGCTTGAGCTTCTCTGTGTATTCGTGGACGGATTGTTGTAGCCTTAATATCCGGCTGCTCAGCTCTGTTTCTTTCTTCTTCCCTCTGGTCTCTTAATTCGGTAGCGAGCAGAGTAGAGCCGAATGCCTGTGTGGTGCCCATGGGCTCCCATTCAGCTTCAAGGCATACTGTTAATGTTGCAAACAGCAGTGATGGCGAGGCAGAGTTGCTACTGATAGACTCATTTGTTGACTGTTCAGATGCAGAGTACTCCTGTTTAGTGATACCAATTGCGTTGTTACCAAACGTGACTGGTAGTCTTCAGCCACTGCTAGTTATAATCTATAAAATAGTCGAGTTGTTAATGACGGCTACATATTAAGGTGTAGTACGAAATTTTATTAGGAGACCAATTGTTTTGCCTGATTACTGCAAGCAAGCTCTCCCCGAACACCAGCGGAAGCTGCAATTTCGCGGAGCTACAGCCGTTCAGTGCATTTAGGCAAGAGGTTTAAATGCCTCATCAAAAGCGAAAATTGATCGCCAGCGGCATCCGGCATCTTCTCGCGTCGGCGGCATGAATACGAGTGATGCAAGAAATTATCATTAGGTGAAGATGTCATCATATGACGTCGCATATCAGAATGTTTGTAACGTATCGGAAGGTCACATAACTTGATGGCATCATTTAACGTCTTCACTTGATTGAAATGGGCCAATCATGAGGGCAGTGCATAACCAGCTGAGGTGCAGAAAGCTAGCTTTGTCTCCAATCCTTGAGGCAGTAGTAAACTATGTTGGGCGCAGAAATATGCCGGAGGGAAGTAAGAAATATTCAGTGCATTGAATCGAAAAAAAGCGAGGATAGTTTTTGCTTTTCAGTCGTCTCAGGTGAATCCATAAGGGGACCGGGGAGCTTTTTTTTTTTGGCAATCTGATTTTTTTTTTTAGTCAGATATGCAGAGTGGTTCACAGCAGTAATATACACTGAGGCATGAAAATAATGAGGTTGCAATAGCTTGAAAAATAAAATATAACGCGAATGCTATAAAACTTGAACGCAAATATTAAACTGCTAGCACGGCCTGAGGTAGCAAGGTGAAAACAGCGTATGCTCGTGTTACTTTTCATCCGCCCTGCATCCATGAAAGCGGTCAAGAAAGGCGACTGCAAATTAACCCACATGAAACACGAACTCGCGAGCTTCCTAATATGCGCGGCCATTCAGCACCAGCATCCTGTAGTCTACTCGCGCAACGCCATCATGCTGCAACGGCGAGCGGATACAGAGCGCACGCTCAACGACCTGAAAAAAGCGTTCGCCCGGCCAGTAAAAAAAATAAAAAATAGAGGAGGCCTTGATTGTAGCAAATTGTCTCTTTGGCTGGCTCTATCTCACTGCATTATGCAAGTTGCACCCTCATCATTGCAAGTGTTATGCTAAATAACATTTCTTAATGTGGTATAATTTTCACAAGTACCTGGCAAAGAATAACATAAAGCGAGACTTATATTCCTCACAAAGCACTTACTGAAAAATTCTTTTGAGCATTAATAAAGAATTCGAAATGAAAAAAAAAATAGGTGAACAGTCATTTCACTGTGCTCGTATTTTTAGTTTGGTTCTAGCAATCTTGTGTGTGCATTCTTTTGCTAGAAATGTGTGCTACTACAAAGTGCCTCTTATTGCAAATTGGCGAGTACTAACGTCTAAAAAACAAAAATAAAACACCTTTCTTTGCCTGAATCCGTCATAAGTGCAGCATTGTCACTAAGAAAGCCGTATATGCTCATATGCGCTTTATACATTTTTTTTTCAGTTTTCTATGCACACAGACCTTGGAAGAATAATTCAAGGTATTCTGATGGAGTTTCAGAACCACCCACCTAAGCTGAGCACCGTTGCTAGGTGATTGTTTTCCTTTCTGTACTTCCTGTGCAGTGTTCATGTTGCATATCTCACATGGAAAAAGAATAGAAAAATGGGTAGTTGACAGTTCATATTCCTTCAGTGAACTGGGAGCGTGGGAACACACACAGGAGACAGAAGAACCATGCAACATAAATGCGCTGTAATAAAAATAGAGGATAGAAAGGTGGGCTGATTGGTAGTAGTTCTCGGAACGAATATGAACTACTAACTAGCCCACTTTTCTATCCTGTTGCTAGGTATTTCTATTACAGAGTGCTCGTGCTGTGTGATTATTCCTCTGTTGTTTGTGTGTTACAGTTTGCCCAAAGAGCATGTCTGACATTGCAGCAGTTGCATTGTGAAGCATTGGAAGTAACCTCTTTTTTCAAGCTTACTGTATGACCTTAAGCCATGTACCGAAAGCTGACATTATTAACAAGCCTTGTTGCAGAGCTCCTGGCTGTGCAGGAATGTCTTTAGTTCACTTCTACGATACAAAAAAGTGCAGGCAGTTGAGTTTTCATTTATACACACCCATAATTATGAAGCTAAGAAAAGCATGTTCCTAAATTTTGTTCGAGTGTACTGGTTGTGGGAAGAGAAGTTGGAGAAAAAAAAGAAGACACATTGCGTGTGGTGCGTTCCCATTTGCAGTTTCGTAATGATTTTCTTGGTTGCATAACTGGGATAACCCTACGAGCGTTGGGGGGTGGGGGTGCTGACCTCGTATTCTATGGGAAGGAATCAAGTCTGCCAGTGTCAAAATCCTTGCTGTAGTATCGTGCTAAGAATGAGGAAGCTGCGATGACTGGCAGTATAAGGAGTGCTTACTTGAAATATCAAAATTAAACAAAGATTATTGTTACAGGTAGCGTTTTTTTCATCCTGGAAGAAAAGATCAGCTGATATTGCATTTCAGAAGCTACATTTATTGTAGACTTGCGTATTTAGGCGTGCTGTAAATGTGAAAATGCTAAAAATTATAAGCATTGTGCTTGGCTGCAACAGCAGAATCTTTGTATTAGTATATATATTCCATATGGGATGGTGCTGCTGTTCGAACCTAAACGCTCCAAACTACATGGCGAGCCATTGATATCTTTGTGGCATTGTGTTTAAGGAGCCCTGCAGCGCTTTTTGAGCATGGTCAGAAAACGCTGCCGGAAGGAAATCGAGGAAAAACATGAGAGCCGAACGTTACAGCACGACACATGGCCTGTAATTTACAATTAAGTCTCTTAGCCAGCTGTTAATTGTTTCTTGTTCTCTCTATAAATGATGCCATTTACCCAAATTACTGTGTCATATATCAGAAGTCTGTGGTCATTGGCTGATTTAAACACCTTGAACTGCATAGTTAGCCTGCCTCATGCCCGCGTGCGTGCATGATCACACTGACAGTCAGCTGCGTGTTGGAAGGAAAATGCTCAGGGTCAGGACATGCACTATCGAAGGGACGCATCTTCTGTTCTTCCTCCTCCCTGCACAGCCTTCAATGCACTCGCTGGCATGAAAGGAGAGAAAAAGCACTTCAATTCTGCTCATACCTGAGGAATTATAAACATATTTGCGGCATGTGATTTGTGAACCCTCATGCGCTAATAGTGACTTCCGTAAATCATAACTTAAAATAAATGTGGCAGGGTCCCTTTAAAGAGACCTTAAAACGGTCTCTTGAATTTTGTCACTGTTTGTGCTACAACTTCGCCAAGATCATTTGCACCAAATATTATGAAAGACACCTTGTATCAATGTAGCTATGAGCAATTATGTGTTAATGCTTTTCTTCTCAGCACTGCCTTCTTTGACTTGCCAAATGCACAGTGCACTTGTCAAGGACAAAGCACATAATGGAATGGTTAAGAACACTGTCATTCTCATTCCCATTTTTAGTCTACTCTACGCTGACAGTCTGCAGACAGCAGGATGTGTGCAGACATACAAAAAGTATTTGAGAATGATCATCAACAAGTGTAAAGCTGTATCTTGAGGGATGAAGTTGCAGCAATAGACACGTGGATTCTGGTGTCTATTGGATTGTGAGAGCCGTACACTAATTGCACCAACGAAATGAAGCGACTCTGTTTGCAGCTGCCTTACACAGTGTCGCTGTTTTGAGGAATCAATAGATTGATTTAAGGAAGTGAGGAATCAATTTGAGGAAGTGAGGAATCAATAGATTTGAAGCACACATCACAGCTAGGGCGCATCATGGCATCTGAAAAAGGAAATTTTAAGATAAGCGTTGTTGTACAGCTCATGTCGGCATAGAATTTCCTATAAATACATTAGAGGCAACTCTGGTGTCTATAGGAGCTGCGACGCATGGCGCATCAGCAAACATGGGAATGATGGGTAGCTCACAAATTTTGTCTAATCTTGGCTCTTTTAGCTTCGTTTGGCTCCATGTGGCCTGAATCCACTTTGCTGCTCGACAAAGTTCAGCAAAGGTATAGCAGTTACACTTCACCACCTTAACCTTTTAGGTTCACCAATTCAAATCAGTTTACGAAGTTCACACAGTATGTTCACTTATTCGAAACAAAATCAAAACACAGCGATAAACAAGGCCACAAGTGCGCTTATGTGCGAGACACAAGCACCATGTGACAAAAACAACTTTACAGGGGGTGTCAGCATCCTCGCACACTTGACGCAGGAATTTCGAATTAGTATGCCAACGATCCTTAGGACTCGCTTTGCTAGCTGAACGGCTTAGTATGCAGTCATCAGATTTTTTTCAGGTATTTCTCTATCAACACAGTTAAAGCAAAGCTACTGTTTTGAGGTGTTCATGCTGCAGCGGCTGCAACCCGTTTTCATATTTTCAGGACATTGCCCCCACTGCTAACCTCATCAGGTTTTGGAGAGCCTTCTGCAACATTGGTGAGGTGTCCTCTGCATTTTTTCTGTCGGCTTGTTATTTCTCACACCAGCTGGTAACAACACGGCGGGACAAATACGCTTCATTCATGTTTAGCACTTGTGTATATTTCTTTAAGCGTGATAATAATAACTAATATTGTGTCTAACAAAGAAGAACGAGCCCATGAATTCACACTTCCTTCTTTTTTTTTGGGGGGGGGGAGGGAGTATGACATTATATGGTGACAGCATTTCCTACTTGGCTGATTATCCCTTGTCATTTTTGTTTGTAGTTTTTCATGGACTAGCATTTGCTCTTGACATTATGAATGCCACCTCAGCTTGCCCAATGATTCATGCTAGTTTGAGTTGGGACATCCAGTTTGTTACGTCACAGACATCGCACAAATGGGGTTGTACATATTCGGAACGAATATGACTCAACATGGCTGCACTCTGCTGGGCACCACTGCATTAGACGTGGCCGTGCATTGAAGTAGTGTGGCAATGAACTCACTGGTGCTTTGGGGAGTGCAGCTGCACTTTATCGTGTTCATTGCAAGTGTAAACAACTCTGTACCATTGCAGAATACATCATTGTCCACAAGACATTTCAATATGTCAATTTTGATGATCAAGAAAAGAAATTCCTTTCAGTAACTTAACCATTTCCATCAATGAAGAACTGTTTGTAAATATGAACATTAATGAGAACTAACAGATAATAATGCGGAAGAAAGTGTGTTATTACACTCATACCTCATCATAACAAAGTTGCATACTACACAAAAATAAGTTTGTTATATCTGAAAATTCATTATAAAGGTCTATTTCTAACACTATATCTATTGCAAGACCATTTTTTATTTACTTCATTATAACCCATATTTTGCTATATTTGGGGTCGTTGTATCAAGGTTTGACGGTACATGTTAAACCTGGATATAACGAAATTGATGAAGTCTTGAAAAAATTTGTTATAAAGAGGATTTTGTTATATGCAGGTTATAAACACACAAATTAAATAAACACGAAAGCTAAACAAGTGGGTTTCTGAAGGAGAGCCAATCGAAAACGCTTATTTTACAGTAAAAAGCTGCATTATTATTGTGGTATTGCAATAGCAATAATAGCATAACAATAATAACATGGGTACACTTGGCGGGTTTTTATTTCGGCACCACGTTCTGTAACAAGTCCAAGTTGATACGATACCCCAGCGCATCGTAACTTTCACCAGCAGGTAAAAGCGCGCGAGTGCTGCTGAAGCAGAGATCAAATCAGTCGGCTTATTCCTCTCACCTGGACAGTGGTAAGATAACATCTCTCACGTGTTAGAACTGCCGTCAAATGCTCAAACAGAGAGTAAACCATCGGTCTTGAATGAGCATGAAACAACACGGAGACGACGAGGGAATTGATCGAATAGCAATAATGAACTTGAATTTTAAGGGTGGTCGTGGTCGCTGGCACACTTGCTATCTCGGCAAGCATCAGTGCGGTTTCAGCGCGAAGTGACTGTGTGGAAAAAGCACTTCTTCTTGGAGAGGCCCTATTTGCTTACACCAGCATTTTGTGGGAGTTCCGGGATATCTGATTTTAAAGAGTTGGTTGCAGCCTTAATTCATATACTAATACAATTTTTTGCTATCGCGTTCATTGCATTGCATTCAACGCGCCATTGTGTTGCCAGAAGTAATCAGCTAGTCGTGAAAGCTGCCAGCCTGCAAACTCGCAGCGCAAGACGGAAGCGCGTGACGAGTCGACCTATGAAGAGCCATCGTCACCGTGGTCTCAGAGAGTTTCCATCAATGCCAAATCTGACATCCCCTCGATAATGACGACACGGTTCTCCAAAATTTAAAAAAGTCACAGTTTTTTCGCAAGGGGGAAGCAATTAATGACTGCAATAGCAACAAGTTTGAATGTAACGCTAAGAACGGCAAGCAGATCGAAATGTGCAATACGCTGCTCACGCACAAATGACGCACAAAAACAATTCACAGGACAAGATCAAATTAACGTTTACCGCTTGACACTTAACGGGCTGTTCAAACAAAAACGAGGCTTTAAGGGTAATCACAGGTTCAGATATGAGAACGAACTGAGGCACTTGTTAGTTCGCAGTTTTTGAAAAGCGCACTCTTTTCGCAAACGGCGCATGTGCAGCGAGCGAAGTAATCTTTGTGCGCCCAGCAGCTAAACGCAATTGTTCCGGTCAAAGTCGAAGGCGTTATTTTCCCCGCCGAAGGGTAAGCGCGCGCACACTGCCATCTAACCTCCCCTCCCTCTATTTGCGGGGCAAAGTACGCGTGGAAGATAAGCGCGCATCGGCGCATCGTGACAAACTGCGTGCCGAGCACGGGTCGCTTTTTTTTTTTCTTGTGTTTTCATATTGGATATGTACATATACGGTGAATGACGGCGGCGACGGCAATAAACCAGCTGGGACTTTCTGCATAAATGCTATGGCAATAAGAAAAAACAAAGCTGAACATCGTCAGTGGCCACACCATGCACGCGCAGTGAAACTATGCACGCGTGCACGGTGTTGAAAATGAAGAGCGAACGACACGAACACGGATACCGTGGAAATCCATTCACTAAAGCGCCTTCCATATGCAGCGCGGTTCCACATATATGACGCTAACTAAAGCATAGCAGTGCCAATGCACAAAAGTAGCTTTCTTTTTTTTTTTCATTTTGGATTGGAGTGGGGGGGGTCGCACTTGCGCATGTGCCCGGGGTGGCGAGAATGGCAGCAACGCCAGCTCGTAAAGTGCAGGCCCGCCCGCCCCCCCCCCCCGCCACGCGCTCACGCACACGCAATAATGAGCGCTTGCTCTCACCTGGTGCACCGTGCTACAGTGGCTAGAATAGGAAATTTGGATGAACGCGCAAGTTAGTGCGTAACGCCTTGGGAGGAAACCGCCAGGTGATGCTGGCACACGTTTGCACGTCACCCAAGGCGGCGATGCGTTGTGTTAAGACGGGAATCAACCACGTGCGCGGGCAATGTGAAACATTTAAATATATTTTGTCGCTCGTGCATGGCCTCAAATAGCGACCGAGAAAATATATTAATTAGCTTCTAGAGCTAATTAACAGAAAAAATTCAAATGGGCACACATTCAGGGAGTTCCGATCACAGTCGTTTGGACAGGCCGGTTGAACGCAAAAAGCGCAGGAGCGCCTTCTTGGCTTTCTTCTGCGGCGTAAAAACCTGTCGGTAGCGCAGGATTCTTTCTTCCGAAAGAGTCTGGTTGTCCAGTTCATCTAGTGCATTGCAGAGTGACTGTCTCTGCGAGCAGTATTGTGGGCATTCACACAGAATGTACCAAGTCGTTTCATCACTGCCGCAATGGTCGCATGCAGCAGTGTCAGCCATTCCTATGCAGAATGCATGCGCATTGGTAAATGTGATGCCTAACCATAATCTGGACAGCATAGTAGCATCTCGGCGTAATTCTGGTAGAATTCGAAGACTGAGAAGGGTCTCAGGTATATAACCATGCATGGATGAAATGTGACTCGTTCCATCGCTACGTGGTGCGCTTGCGAGCAAGCTTGCGGAATTTCCGTGCAGCGTCAGTTCTGGAGAGCGAAATTGATATTTCATTGCTTTCAGTATGGGCAGAACGGGCAGCTCGATCGGCCCGTTAGTGGCCAATTATTTCACAATGACTTTGAAGCCATTGACAGGCTATTTCATGTTCTTTCTCAGTGAATTGGTGAGTCTTTTCTGCAATCTCGAATACCAGCTGTTTGTACGGGCCGTGGCGTAAAGGTGATAGCTTCTAAAATTACAGGATGCCTATGCGGGTGCGCGACTGAACTGAAATATCGACAGGGTGCCGAAAGTGAGCACGTGACGGCACTGAAACATTTTATCGATGTGAAGTGGTAGAGTAGTAGAACGTTGAACTCAGTTGTGAGCCATTGTTTGCAACACCTTCCATGGCGAATCATCGTTTCGTCAAGCAGTAATCTGTAAATAAAGCCCCATCATTCGTAACGTCAAACTCAGAGACGATAATCACGAGTGGTAACTAGATGAAAACCTTTTATTTTCTGCATGCTGGTCATGCAACGCATTTCCAAGTAGGGACTCACTATCTGTTTACAACAACGCATTTTTAATAATTGGTGGAGCCTCTTTTTTATTCCCAAATAAAAAGTTCTATAGTTCACAAGCGCTCCACATAACATTGGGCTGCAAACTTAAGAGACGCACCTAAGCTTTAGGTACTTCCTCTTTTCATGGGAAGATGCTCGCTCCTTGTGGAGTGAGCATCTGGTGAGCAAATGGGTGAGAAGAAAAAACTTCGTCACTTGATTGGTGAGGATCGGACCATGTTTTTTTTTTTTTCATGCAAGAAACAAGTTTTTCCAAGTCGTCATTGTGAAGCTCGCTCTAAACCACTTTGAAAAAGTGAATTCAAGGGCGTCTACAAATGCAAAATGCTTCTTTGAAAAGCCTACACATAGGCATCCGCACGAGGGGGGCAATGGAGGTGGGCATCCCCCCTAGTCACCTGGGAGGGGGGTGATAAATCTGCTCTATACATTGACGAGGCGGCAGGGTACTCTTTTAGAAACCTAAAAGGGAGACTCAAAATCTGCCTCATACACCAATTTAATAGGGTGGGGGCACCCTGCAATGAACCTTTGCCTCCCCCCCCCCCCCTTCAACAGCAAGCACGCCTATGGGCTTACCTCTTTCAATGCCGACAATTTCGCCGTTCACAGTGTGCCGCTCTTTTGCTTATACGTAAGTAGTATGCAGTGCAGGTGAACACGCAAATAAAGTATTCGACATTCTGACCGGGGACCAGTCTTTTTGTACAGCTGGCTGGCAGGTGCAGTTGAAGTGCTGGGAAATGTACCTCTCGTTGAAGTGCAGCTCACACACAGCCGAGTTTTCTCTAAGCAGCTTGTCAGCGTGTGGTATCGCTCTTCGCCACTGTGCAAACAGAGCTTCATCCTTTGGAACGCCCAAGAATGCATGCTTTTTTTTTTAGCTGACTTGTAGCCGGTACTGCACCTCGGGGTGAAGCAATCACTTTGTTCTCGCGCCATGAGAGTTCATAGAGAAAAATTGGTGTCAGAGTGCTGCGGCAATAAAAAAAAAATCAAGGATTAACGTGCCCGAGGAAACTGTCGGAAATGTGCAAACAACATATAAACGACTGCGCGCGCCCCCACGCGTCTCCTGCTCAAAAGTTTGTATGGGTGCTAACACCCCCTGTAAAGTTGTTTGCGCTGCATGGCGCACGTGTCCCGCCCAAAAGCCGCATTTCGGGTTACAGCTACCGGGTGGTAGGTGGCGTTGTGTTTGCGAGCGTTGATCACCACTATCATCATCATAGTGGTATAGCGCCGGCGGCGACAAGCCTTGGTAGCGGCGAGTGAGAAATAAGCTGGTCTCTCCTGCACGTAGTGGTTGCCGCAAACGGTTGTCTCAAGTGTGGGTCCCCGGTGCGTGGCGCCGCGGGCTGCGCATTGGCGACATCGCCTTGGGTGTGTTATTGTGTTTGTCATGTTTTGTCGTGTTGCTTAATATTGTCTAAGAATGTCTTAGCGTGTTGATCTCGATTGTTGTATAGTTATGCGGCTGATGATGTCGTCATTCTAAATTAGTTAAATAAATGTGTGTATAGTTTGGTTTGTACCTACCGCGTCTGCTGTGTTTGTTCACTCCAAGAGCGTTCACTCCCTGAGCGTTCACTCCGCCGAAGATGCATGCTCGTAACAAAATGCGGAGCAAAATTTCTAGATTGTCCATGGAGAAAATTCGTTATATCAAGGTTGTCTGCGGCTGTTACTTTGTTTCATAGAGGTCACAAATACATGTGCTTCTATGAAGCAAAGACGGGGAATAGAAAAACGTCGTTATATCAAGGAATTCGTTATATGGAGGTTTGTTATAAGCAGGTTTAACTGTAGTAGTAAATGTAATGTAAATTTGTAGAAAGGTATGGGGTCCCAGTGAGAGTGCCATTGTTAAAATGAATGGACACAGTCACATGGTCAGGCCAACCAAAACACATGTTTGTTTATTCACCTGCTTTTACTACAACAATATTGCCAACCGCATCAAATATGTCACTAGTGACACACTAAACAACTTTACACAATATTTCAATACAACACACAAACAACATATAACAAAATACCGCAGGCAGTCAATTCACTTTGAGGGATTCATGGGAGACGGCCTACGATGCCGTCTTCGTATACCCACTGCAGGATACGCCCGTTCACGACAGCTGCCAAACGCTATAGGGACTCCCTAATATTTTCTGTGCGACCACCTAACTTCACTGCTGGGCAACGCTGCTGGCACTAACGGGCTAACCATGATGATAATGATGATGGTCACGTGCAAGCACAGCGCCACCTCCAGCTGGGCAACTATTGTGATTATTCAAGCCTCCGTGCCATTGCTTGAAGCCATTTTCCCTTGTATAATTCTCACGTCGCTTCTCTTCCAAACGGGACGGATGGCGGCTGATCATAAATCACCGTGACTTCGCTGCCATTCCCGCTCTTTAAAGCTTAACAAGGTGTCCCATTGGCCTGATTTTGGCGGGATTCGGACCTTTCTCGTGCTCGCTCGACAAGCATGGGCACGAGACGAGGTTCGGGAGACCACTTCGGGACTTCGGAGGGTGCATATGCGTTTTGGCCTCTCTGGTCGGCAGTGATCTTTTGTCCTTTGTTCTTCATCGCCGCCAGCCAGTGGTTACGTCGTTTCATCGGGGCCCCATTCCCTGCGGGCGTGCGCTCTTTTCTGCTGTCTCGAAATCCCGAGGCAGCGCCTTGGGATCGTGCACCGTATGGTCTTCTCAACTGTTGCTATGTATTCTATTCTGTTTATTCTACATGCTCTGGGGTGCGTGATCGCGGGAGCGCTAGCCAAAAGGTAGGTCGGCATTTTGAAATCGGTTCTTTGTCTATTTGTTTGTTTGATTGTTCTATATAAGTACGCCATTTGCGGCCACAATTTGATGTATCGGGTAACTTGTATTATATAATTAGCATGCCTGTATATTTATGTCACATATGACTGGGTTATATCGAATGATTGATGTTTTATTGCACTGAATTCCCGGTAATAAACTGGATATTTGGAAAGCGTCACCTGGGTTCTCCCTCGCTGCACGTGCGCATGCTGCCCGTCCCTTTGTAGAGATGGTCTGAACTCGCATGCGCAGTTGTACGAACGGGTATATATACACATTGCGACGAGACGGACGAATGAGGACACGACACCCCTGCTTGGAGCTCTAAGTGCTCGAACCCGCGGTGGTGTACGATGGCAACACATATAATAGAGAGAACGACACCACACAATTAAATCTAAATGCAGATTATTCGCCAGACGCACACACGCGATAAGTTGCAAATGGCCTTACAATATGTGACAGCACCCCCACAAGGGAAAGTGGATGCAAAGATAACTTTCCGTGGGCAGGGACCAAACGTGCAACCTTCAAATAAGGCATCCATTGCTCTACCAATTGAGCTACCACAGTGGCCATCCCCTCATCCACTCCATGGGGTATATATGTGCATTTAAGCCTGGAAGCGTCAGTCAGCGCTGCCAGTAGCCATGACAGCGAGGCCCATTTGCATCATCTAGCATGTGATCTTATTACGAGCGGTCAGCTGATTAAGTTCTCGTATACTACCTGATGGCACCAAGCTAGAACGAAACCCTTGCTATGAATGAACGAAAGAAGTGCAAATTTAAGGGCTCATTTTTCTTTGTTAGACACAATATTAATGGGAACTAATAAACAGTAATGCCGAGAAAAGTGTAGGAGATGTTGTTAGTAATAAATTTAATGTAACTTTTCAAAAGAACTTAGCAGAATGGCTTCCAAGTTCTTTAAAAAGAACATTGCTGTTTTTTTTGTTTTTTTTTTCACATATACTCATGAGTGTTTTGCTTTTGGAACAGAATTCCTGCTCAATTCCTTTCAAAAGTTCGATGTCACCTTGCCAGTTTCCTCAGCTCCTCAAGCTAAGGTAAGAAAAACATCTAAACAGACCCGATTAAACAGTGGAACAGAAATGGTGTCATGAAAACATTCTTTTTTGCATATTTATGCACATGTGACAAAAGGACTGCATTGTTATTTATTGTACTAAAGAGTTATACAAACTATTCTGCTATATGGTGGTTTTGGGACGTTAAACCCCACATATCAATCAATCAAAACTATTCTGCTATATGAGAATAGCTTTTTGGACTGTAAGTAGAATGCATGCAAAATTTAAACAGGATATGGTTTCGTGTTTCATTATTGTAACTAAGGCATCAAGGCCTGCCAGGAGAAAAACAAAAGGCTGTGTTGTAATTTCCTCCTTGAGAACATTATAAGTAACGGCCGCGCGCGGCTCAACATGGCACGTGCGCTGCCAAGTTTCCTGCCGGGGAAAAGCGTCATCGAGCTTGCGACAGATATCGCACCTCGTCCATGGCTTTATGACGTGGGCTTTTTCCTTTGCTGCCTGTCTTACATAAGCTTGGAGGGTTTTCCTCATAGTTGATTTCTCGGCGACAAACGCAAACTTCGTATCACGCACGCTGTTCTTGGTTCAGTGCGATTATTTTCTGTCTTGGCCATACTTCCTACGACAACGTCCCAAATGGCAGGCATGATAGCGTAGCTTATATTTCGATAGCATTCTCAAGCTATCTAAAGTTGAAGACTGGTACTGAATCAACGAAACCCTTTGCGGTGGCTGCACTTGATTGAAAGGGATACACATAATTAATGAAAACAAGGGTGACATGTTTAGCACTCGAATGGTGGTACAAGGTTTGATTGTGCCCCGCCGCGGTGGTCTAGTGGCTAAGGTACTCGGCTGCTGACCCGTAGTTCGCGGGTTCGATTCCCGGCTGCGGCGGCTGCATTTCCGATGGAGGCGGAAATGTTGTAGGCCCGTGTACTCAGATTTGGGTGCACGTTAAAGAACCCCAGGTGGTCAAAATTTCCGGAGCCCTCCACTACGGCGTCTCTCATAATCAAATGGTGGTTTTGGGACGTTAAACCCCACAAATCAATCAAGGTTTGATTGCGACATCTTGAAATTGGGGTGCATGCCCATAAAATTGAAGAATTGGTGTCTCTCAGGGCGTGAAATTGCGAATGGGATTCCACATAGATTCTGTGTCATGCGCATAATAAAGGCTGTCTGAGAAGTAGTTGGTGAATTTTAGCAAGGGTGTTTTCTTTTTCTATACACTCTCTCCCCATTTCATGTTCATTTCCTTGGCAGTGCGGGTCTTTGGGCGTTAAATTTTTATAACATTCGAAAATTTAACTAGTTGTAAGCACCACGCATCACATGCTTCGATTCTCGGACACGCAAGGCTGCACGCTCAACACATTTTCCGCAAAAGTGGCCCTTGAAAAAGGTTGTCTTGGTTATAGTGCGGTATCGCTTATAGTGCATTCATATTCGACTCCTGTGACTTGCATTATAAGGGTCTATACTGTAGTATGAATTTAAAAACCACCTGACGTGGTTTTCTTTATTTAGTGTTCCATTGTTGCCGTGGCATCACCTGATGTTACTGTGTAGAAATTCTATAAACAGTTTTTGTAGCAGTGCTCACTATTTAAAACAAGATATGTGTACAGCCAGTTTTAAAATTTCATTTATTTATTTATTTGTTTATATTTACTCATCTACATATAGTCCCATCTTGCTAGCAAGTAATTGCAGGAGTGAGTATACACATACACTAAAAATACAATATGAAGAAGAGTTTATCCATTGAAAAAGGAAAAGAAAGTAAAGAAATAAGTCAGGAAAGCATACACGATTCATCGGTGAATGAAGTTTGGCAATTGTTCGACAAATTCGTCATTGGACAACTCGCACAAGGGGCCATGAAGACCATTTCAAATGTCAATATTATGACAAAAAAGGAAAGCGTAAAGCAATCAATGGATGATTTCAAAGCAACTATGTTGAGGTGGGGACCACTTATGGTGACTCGAGATGAAGGGTTAGCAAAAGCAATATGTGCATTGATAATTGTTTTTCCTTGAGGAATTTTATGCAGCAGGACAAGACGGTCACAAGCATGTCTGTGGGCCAAATGTCTTAGCTGCAGCTTGTCAGCATGCAGTGCTAGTGAACAATGATGATCATACTATTACATATGAATCTAATGGCTTTTTTTCTTAATGGACTTTAGCATATTGATGTGGTGACCACACAATGGATGCGTACTCACGTAGCGGCTTTATGAGCATAGGTCAGCAAAACTCGTGAAATATATTTTAAACTGAGGGCTCACTTGCACTCTGACTCACCAAAATTTTCTCGAGCTGAACTCGCTCAGACGCGTGGCTTGATCGGAGTCTGAGTGTGTCAACTCATGAGTCTCTTAGCGTATAACTAGCTTCTCAACCAGAGTGTTAATTGTCTTTAACCCTTATATCTCATATGATTGGTGCCCTGCTTGGTGTCTTTAGATATACTGTACCTTTTAATACAAGTTGTGATTGCTCACAAACAAGTTAGGTCGTTTTTTTCTTTTGAAACAGGTGAGAACATAAGATATGCATAACTTTCCTGGAAGAGTTGGTGGGGGTGGGGGTCAAACCACCCCTCCCCCCCCACGTAATACACACCTGTGATGAATAAATATTAACATGGTCTATGAATATGAATAACACCGCTTTGAAATGCGTGTGAGTGGATGTGAATATAAATGTGAATACAAGTAAAGCCATGCTGATGATGAGTGGGTAAGATCATAGGTCAGGACAAAAATTAATGTACAACTAAATCAGACTTGCTCAAAAAATATCTTGCTCTTTGGACTCACTCGGACTCAGACACCAAAATTTTCCTGACAGGAACTCACTCGGACTCACACTCAGGAAAATTTTTTTCAACAGGATTTAGTTACACTCAAGCTCATAGAAATATTAGTTCCTAAAATTCATACTGACTGGAAATCACGTCTCGATCCGAGTATGGGTGAGTCCAAGTAAGTCGACTCATCAGGAAGTTCTCCAACCCATGCTTATAAGTGATCTATACGTCACGAGTTCACATTCTTTTTTCCCATCTCGAAGGTATCTCTCAAGATGACCCAGTTAACTTAGCACCTTGTTGGTTATGTGCTTAATGTGAGCATGCCATTTATATATCTGAATGTGTCTTTACTTTCAAGCTTCTGGTCCTAATAAAAATGTAGTGTTCCTACTTAAAAGAACGGAACAGCATTATAGCCTCAGTATAGAACTGGCGTCCATCTTAATCTGCTTTATTCCTCCCTTCATCCTTCTCTTCTTTCTTGCCTCGGATCTCGTGCTTCTCCTTCTCCTTTCCCAAGGCTCATACCACTTCACCCTTCCCGGTTTCTTTTGATTACCCCTCCTGTGGTAATATTTCAAGACATTTCCAATTGAAGCACATTCAACTGATCCACGTCCACCAGTGTACCAGACAGTCTTCAAAATTTCATTCTGGGTGGCTGTCTTAGTCACAGAGTAAGGACCGTAAAGTTTGGCACTGTCTCTTATTTCTTTCCACTTTAGTACGAGGTCGGTGACTTGAATGTCCGGCATGTCTGTTCGATGCCTTTTGTTGAAATTCTTTTTCGTTCATTTTCGGTATCTCTCCTCCTGTGATTTTTCTTGCCTCTCCTCGACGATCTTGATGTTTTCCAAGAGTCTCAACTCACAGTCTGCCTGCAGAATAGGGGTTTCTCCTGAAGAAGCGTACTGTGGACTGCACCCCAAGCCACTTGTATAGGATCGATTATGATGTTGCACGGCGGCCTCCAAAGAACATTTCCATCCACCAGGAAAACTATCGTACATCTTGATGCAGTGTTTCATGTCCCGTATCACACGTTTGCCAGCCCATTCGCTACGGGATGGTATGGAGCACAGAACTTGAACAATATATTGTGATCCCGAGCCCATCTTGCTAGCTTTTCGCTCTTGAATGCAGGGGGGTTATCGCATTCGATTGACCGCGTAGTCTTAAACATGTCTCTTGAGAGGAGGGTTATGACCCTATTTGCATCTTCTTTTCCTGCTCGTGCCGCGACTATTCTTCTGCATTCATCTGTGGCCAGAAGAAAAGCTTGCATTTTCTCGACTTCTTCCCGTTTCTCATTTAGTTCAGCGAAATCCAGGTGAACTACTTCGGAAGGCACGTTGGAGTGCCAAGGTAACATCATAGTATCCGTAGACTGTTGATACTTGACTTTGTGTGCTTGACACACATGGCAGGAACGAACGTACTGACTGACGTCTTTCTTCATGTGAGGCCATGTAAATCTCTTGACCACTTCGTTGTAGGTGTGCCAAAATCCGTTGTGTCCTCCAGATTCTGGGCTATCCGGTACAAATAAAGGACTCTGGAAACAAGTGTTGGTTGGACTTGATACCGACCTTCACTGAAAACCAGTTGTTCGAAGCCTTTCCACAGCCTCACTTCATTGATTTCTTCGGATGCTTCTGTGTTGCTTCATACCATCAACCTTAATAGAGCGTCTGCATCAGTTAAAAACGGTCCTGTTCGGTGCGAGACGGTAAAGTCGAATTGCTGCTAGTAATTCACCCATCTAGCAATACGTTTTTTAGTTTGAGTCATATTAAAGGGATGAGTGAGGGTCTGGTGATCGGTGAACAAAGTGAACTTTGTACCTTCCAGGTACGTACGGAAGTACTCAATGGCCTTCAGAACGGCCAGGGCTTCCTTTTCCGTAGCAGTGTAGTTAGTTTCAGATGGCTTGAACGTGTAACTGTAGTAACTTACTACGTGTCGCTTTTCCCGGCTGGATGCTTCAATACATTTTTGATACAACACTGCACCAGTCCCATAATGTGAGGTGTCAGTGTTCAATTCAAAGGGTAAAGTGAAGTCTGGCAGGCGTAGGACAGGGTCAGAAGACATTCTGTGCAGCAAGTCACAGTACTCTCTCACATTCGTCACTCCATTCAATGGTAACGTCTTTCTGTGTTAATGTGTGAGACATGCTTTGTCGTCACACTGTGCGTGGTGTTAGAGCGTTATTGATGCATGCATGTGTAATGATCGGCAACTTCATCCCACAGGTCACTCGTATCACATTTTTCACTGTTGTAGCATTCCTTTCGTATTGCTTGCGCAGCTCATCTTGCATGTTCAGCTACCAACCAAAAGGCTAGAATGTAACAAGCACACGGGTAAAGCTGCCCGACAAAAGCAACGATAAAGGGGGAAACCTTATGCAAAAAAGAAAAACAAATAAAACAAATATCAGGCGATGACGATGGCCATATGGTTATCAGACAAACAGGCAGATTGAATACGCTTGTGTTCTGTTGATGATGATAGTGGCGGGTACGGAGCTGGGTATTATTTTTACACGTGCGAGTAACTTTTTAAAATTGCTATTCGTTAGTTTAAAGTGTTGTGCAGATACAAGAGGATTAAAATTCGATATGTTATTGTGAAATATTATGTATTCTGAAATTCTTAGCAGTGAAATATTTTTACGTTAAACCAATTGACATTTGAAGGGGCATTTTCAGAAAAGTTGCTCATTTTAACAAACCGTTTCTATCCAAGCTGTAGGTTTGGTGTCATGATTATTGCCCCGAGTTTAATGTGAAGTTCATTTTGAATCACCGGGTCGAAAGCTTTACTGTAGTCAATGAAAATGTCATCAGGCTGTCTTCTAGCATTAAGTGTGGATGTGATATCGGAGCAGAACTCTAGTAATTGTGTTCAAAGCCAGAATGGAAGCCATAGTGAGCTTGCAAGAATATTGTATTCAGACAAGTACTTTATGATATATTTGTGGATGATGTGCTCCAATAGTCTACAAGATGTTGATATCAACAAATTTTGCCTATACCACCACCTCAACACACCACCTGATTATTGCCATACTTATGTATTGAGTTAGAGACTGGTAGAAGATGTCTAATTTACCATCAGGGAGTGCTCATTGATATGGGTATGATGTTTGGAACTAATTGGCTTCATCATTACGTCATTCCTAAACTGTGCACAGATCTTTTAGGCAAAAGATAAACCACTGTAACCAAGATCTTCCTTTACGGTTGTGGGGGTGCTGACACCCCCCTGTGAAGTTGTCTGCGCCGCGTGGCGCATGTGTCTCGCCCCAAGGCTTTATTTCGGTGGTGACCACCGCCGGGCGATAGATGGCGTTGTGGTCGCTTTGAATGCCACTGCACAAGGAAATCCGGGAGGCGATCGAGAAGCGACGCGAAGCATCACGGGAGCATAGAAAGGCAAAAAAGGAGAAGCGGCCGCAGGACGAAGTCAAAAAAATATGGGAAATATATTTAGAGAAAAAATCCCTTGTACAGAAATTGGTAGAGGCAAAAATTAAAGGTGAAAGTGAACGCTGGATGACAGAGATACACGAAAAAAAGGAGGCCGCGCCTAGGATTTTTTGGAGCCACATAAAGGCGCTAGGTAGGAAGTCTGTCACAACGCAACAACATATTCTAGATGAAGGAGGAAATCAATTGGAAGGGTACGAAGCGCTAGGTTACATCCAAAAGGTAACAGCCGATTCGTTTCAAAAGAGCGTCCAGGGGATCTCCCCGCTGAGTAAAAGTGTGGCGGAGAAAGCAACAGAGGAAGAGCTAGTACTTGATAATTTCAACTGGGAAAAGGCCGAAGGAAAAATTCCAAAGCGCACTGCCGCGGGTTTAGATGGGATTCCCGTTAGCCTCATTAACGAACTAGGACATAACACTAAAGAAGCATTGTTAAAAGCAGTAGAAAAAAGCTTAAAGGACGGACAAATACCGGACAGTTGGCGACAAAGTAGAATGAACTTAATCTATAAAGGCAAGGGAGAAAAGGACAAGATTCGCTCGTATAGACCACTAACCATTACATCGGTACTATACAGGTTGGCGATGCAAGCAGTAAAAATGAAAATAGAAACATGGGCCGAACATAACGATATTTTGGGAGAACTTCAGAACGGATTTCGAGTCGACAGGCGGTTAGACGATAACCTGTTTGTGCTCACTCAGTGTATAGAAATATCTAAAATAGAGAATAGGCCCTTGTACGTGGCTTTTCTAGACATCACTGGGGCATACAACAACGTTAATCAGGAAATTTTGTGGGATATATTGAAAGGAATGGGCATGGGCGACGACTGTATACAGCTTTTGAGGGAGATATACCGAGAAAATATAGTTTGCATAGAGTGGGAAGGAATGCGTAGCAAAGAGAACGTTGAGGTTAGCAAGGGTCTGAGACAGGGATGTCCTTTGTCCCCGCTGTTGTTCATGCTGTACATGGTGAGTATGGAAAAAGCGCTAGAAGGTAGCAACATTGGTTTTAATCTGTCACACAAACAGGGCGGCATGATGATTGAGCAGAAGCTTCCAGGTTTATTTTATGCGGACGATATCGTCTTATTTGCGGACAGTCGAGATGATATACAGCAGCTGGCGAATATATGCGGAAGGGAAGGTGAAGCTCTTGGACTAGGATTCAGTGTAACGAAGTGTGGATTGATGGTATTCAATGATCCCTGTGATCAGACGGTGTCCATACAAGGCCAAGAAATACCGAGGGTAAGTGAATACAAGTACCTTGGAGTATGGGTAAATGAGAGTGATAGATACATGGAGGTACAGGAAAAAGCCTCGGCAGCAAAAGGAAAGAGGAATGCGGCAATAATGAAGCACAGAGCGTTGTGGGGATACAATAGGTATGAGGTGCTTCGAGGTCTGTGGAAGGGTGTAATGGTTCCAGGGCTTACTTTTGGGAACTCAGTGGTGTGCATGAGGGCAGAGGTGCAATCGGGAATGGATGTAAATCAAAGGACTGTGGGACGCCTCGCGTTGGGTGCTCACGGGAAGACGACAAACGAGGCTGTAAAGGGCGATATGGGGTGGGCAGGTTTTGAGGCGAGGGAAGCGCAGAGCAAAATAAGGTTCGAAGAAAGGCTAAGAAATATGAAGGAGAGTAGATGGGCAGAGAAGGTGTTCCGTTATTTGTATAGGAAGAGCGTGGACACACAGTGGAGAAAAAGAACTAGAAGACTCACTAGTAAATATACGGCTGGTATTGTAAGCCATATGTCAACAAAGAGCGTTAAGGGAAAAGTCAGGGAGGCGGAGAGGATTTACTGGATGGCAGCTATGGAGAAAAAACCGGCTTTGAGTAACTACCGAAAGGGCAAAAATGAAATAAGGAGGGAGGCATTTTACGATAATTCAAGGGGAAGCGCTTTACTGTTTGAAGCGAGATCGGGTTGCCTTAGAACGCGTAGTTATAAAGCAAGATTCAGTAAAGAAGAAGAACAATGCACATGCTGCGGGAAAGATAAGGAAACGGCGGAGCATGTTCTGATTGAATGTGGAGATATCCACCCAGGTGTACGTTTGGGCACGAGCCTACAGGAAGCCTTGGGTTTTAGGGACAACAATGGAAAGCTGAACACACCCGCGATTGAAATAAGTAAGAGACGGTTAGAGTATTGGTGGCAGAAAATTAGAGAGAAAGGACAAAAATAAATATTGGAAAAATAAAATATGGACAGTGTGCCGTAAATGGCAGAGAACTTAAGCTGAAAATTTACCTTTTTTTCCATTAAGATAGAATTTATCGAAGTAGAGGCATTAGGCCAACATCAAAAAAGAAAAAAGGTTTTTTTTTTTTTTTGTCGAGCCTGGTGGCATACTTGTCACCACCCCGTTATAAAGGGGACGCTCATAGCATCCATCCATCCATCCATGCCACTGTTGGTAGAGTGGTAGCGCCGGCGGTGGCCCCTGGCGGAGGGCAGGCCTTGGTGGTGGGCGAGCGTTGCGCGAGCTCTTCTGCGCGTGGCGGCTGCCGCGAACGGTTGTCTGTTGCGTGGGCCCCCGGTGCTCGGCACCGCGGGCTTCGCGCCGGGGTCCCACGTGGAAAGTCAGGCGTTGGCGACGCCGCCTTGGGTAGGTGCTAGTGTGTTGGGTGTGTTAGTGTGTATCATGTTATTGTGTGTTTAGTGTGTCACTGCGTTATGTTGTTTGTATGGTAGCGTGTTAAAAGAAAATTTGTGTATCATTCGGCGGACGATATCGTCGTCTAAATTAGCTAATAAATGTATGTATGTTGTGTACTTTGTACCGACCGCGTCTACTGTGTCCGTTCACTCCAAGAGCGTGGCGTGGCGATGCGCGCGTTCGCCGCGCCGAGACCCCCACACTGGCTGCCCAACGTGGAGCTCTTGGAGAGTCGGACGACAGTTTTTGCGGTTCAGTACAGTGATTTTGTTAGAGCCGGAGTAGAGTAGGCCTAGGGAGGACTTCTTTGCTAGCGTCGGCGGTGTGCTTTGTTGAGAGCGAGGAGATCGGTTTGTAACGTGTTTGAAGTTGTCGGCAGGTTGAGTTTTTATTATTTTTTTTTTGCTCGCAAGTGTTGTTCTTCTTTGTTGTTGTTAGTTTTCAAAAACGTCGTTGAATTAGGACGAGAGCCATGCGGTTCGCATCCTGGGGTGAGCAAGGCCTAGAGCACGTGGTTTGTAGGCCAGGCCCGAAGCGAGTGAGTACGGAAGCCTCGTGGGTGGTCCGATTTTCTGTGAATAGCTTCTTCTATTTCTTTGGGCTCAGGGAGCCGGGCGTCGTTGCTGACTTGTATTGCGGCTCGACGCCGAGGCGTCGTGACACCGCCCGGGGCGGTGGACGCCGGTCGCTCGGTAAGCTGCTGTGTGCGGCGAGCGATAGGGCCACCTCACAGAGTGGACGTCTCCTCGCGGCTGCCTCTTCTGCGCCTAGGCTGGGTGCTGGGTGGATGCCGGTTGTTGCCGTGCGACTCATTATGCCTAAGGCTCTACGCAGCCGCCTGTCGCACGTGGCACAACTAGGTGGATCGTGGCGTTGAGGTGTTGCGCTCCGCTACCCTCAGTTTTTTTCTTGTGAGCACGAGTAGGAAAAGTGATTTTTGTTTTTTTTTTTTTTTTTGATGGGCGTCTCGGCCGCCACCGATGTATTAGCTAGCAGTACTGACCACCGTACCACGTGGCCGAAAAGCCTGAAGCTACCTCCCCTAGGCCGCGCTCCTTTGTTTCTTTCGAGTTTTGTTTTTTTTTTTTGTTGTTGTTGATGTATTCTGCGGGAGGGATGTCATCCACGGCCGCCGGCTGTCCTGCACATCGTCAGCGTCGCTGGCCAGGAATGCGGTCGTGAGGTCGGGCGATGGAGATGCCTGGGACCTGCGCAACTGCCTGCAGTCCGGTGCCCTCGCGAGTGCTGGTCACAACCGGAAGACGTGTCGGCGCTAGCGACGGATCATCGCGCCGACGGCAACGTTGCTGTTGCGGGGCCGGTACTCGGGTGAAGTCTAGCCGGACAGTGCAGCAGTGTCGACCAGCGGCGGTGTCGTGGTGCAAGGACATTATGGTCGTGCGATATCATTTTTTTTTGTTAAAGCTTGTGTAGCTAATTTTTTATTCCGGGATATGGTTTGATTTAAGGTTGGGGTAATGTGGGGGTGCTGACACCCCCCTGTAAAGTTGTCTGCGCCGCGTGGCGCATGTGTCTCGCCCCAAGGCTTTATTTCGGTGGTGACCACCGCCGGGCGATAGATGGCGTTGTGGTCGCTTTGAATGCCACTGTTGGTAGAGTGGTAGCGCCGGCGGTGGCCCCTGGCGTAGGGCAGGCCTTGGTGGTGGGCGAGCGTTGCGCGAGCTCTTCTGCGCGTGGCGGCTGCCGCGAACGGTTGTCTGTTGCGTGGGCCCCCGGTGCTCGACACCGCGGGCTTCGCGCCGGGGTCCCACGTGGAAAGTCAGGCGTTGGCGACGCCGCCTTGGGTATGTGCTAGTGTGTTGGGTGTGTTAGTGTGTGTTTATCATGTTATTGTGTGTTTAGTGTGTCACTGCGTTATGTTGTTTGTATGGTAGCGTGTTAAAAGAAAATTTGTGTATCATTCGGCGGACGATATCGTCGTCTAAATTAGCTAATAAATGTATGTATGTTGTGTACTTTGTACCGACCGTGTCCACTGTGTCTGTAAACTCCAAGAGCGTGGCGTGGCGATGCGCGCGTTCGCCTCGCCGAGGAGACCCCACACGGTACAGTGCAGTCATAACTATTATTGCCTAGTTTGTCTTTGGATTGACTTGCAGGGCCATTGTGGCACTAAAAAGTCACATCTGCCACTCACTTGCGATGCCCTTCTGTACTTGCACAGTAACTCCCAACTAGAAGAACTTCTCAAAGAAGATGGCAAGCTGCAGGAGTTTGTTGACCAACTACCCGAAGTATTGCGCTCTGAGGAAATCAGACACCTCATGGTGACCCAGAATGAGGATTTGGCACGTGAGTAGACACAATTTTTATTTATATTGCTGTCTTGGAAGACAGCATTCATAACATTTGATATCAGAACAGCTAAGTAGTTTTGGCTGTTGTTGTTCAATGCCGTGCATTCTGGCTGTTTGCAGTCCAGATCAGAGCATTCATTCTAAAGAGTGCAGAAAAGGCAGCACCAGCAGTGGACAGAACAGTGGTGTATTTTGTAAACTAATGGCGTATTTTTCTGTACATCAACGTCACTCATTGTTCTCTATGCCGTTCTTCTCACTCTCTCGCCTCCTTTTCTTTGCCATCCGCGTCTGTAATTGGTGTATTCCTTGCTTGTGATTTTGTAAATGGGTGCTGATATTATTTATTATTGTGCAAAAGGTTCAAAACGAGAACGCATGCGCATAGGCCTTCAGCTGAATTTTCGCCATGATTAAATCGTAGCCAAGACATCAACTGCAGATCAGGAGCGTTTCAGTTGGCACATAATTGGGGAAGATTGCTTCGCAATGCAAGTTCAGTGCAACATTTGAGTTTTTCACTAATGCGGGGTTGCAGTAAAATAACAGAAAACATTTCGCCTTTAGGCTTTCGTGCAATGCCATCGATGTACGTTGACCAAGAGCTTGCCTAACACGCATCTAGTTCAGGCCCGCTGTTACAAATATTTGTGTGAATACATAACGCAAATATTTAAACCCCGCAGCTGTACACTACAGCTGGGCGGGTTTCATGAATGCATTTTTAGGAACATTTTATGCTTGACCGGTTCGAGCCCGTTACCCTGGAACACGGCATAAAGGAGCCGTAAAGGGCTGCTTCGGGACACCTGACTGGTAGAATTCTTACTTTTTGTGAAGTTCCGCACTCTGCACTAGAATTACCTGGCGATTGTCAAAATGAGCATATTTTTCCAGAAAAAGAAAACTGTCATCGCAGTTCTGCTTGTCGAGCGTTCCTACCTGTCTAGCCATAGTTTTTTCTTGCATGTGCCCAAGCCGGCTGCAATCACTCATCACGTCACGCCCTGTTGTCACTCACAGGATCTTGCAAGAAGTGCGTTCACTGTGTCACAGCATAACCACGAGCAAAAACAGATTCGGAGAACTGGACAAACTATGATGTACGATGCAAGATGTCATGGCTAGTGGTGTGAAATATAGAGCTGCACAACATTGCCATTTGAGTAACATACATTCCGCTTGCTTTTGTGTTGTATCATTTATATTCAAATAGGTAACTGTTTATTCTACGATTCATTCCTTTTCATTTTGTATCATTTACATCTATTCACCATAGCAACTGAAGCAAAACTTTCTTTTTTTATGAAAGTTTTGAACCATCTAGAGGGCGCTTTAGGCAAATAAGCTAGGAGGAAAGGGAAAGGTGTCGCTATCTTGGGGAAGGTGTCACTACCACCATATATTATCCTCGATCACTGTAGTGTTCAAGAGATTTCCATAATTATTTCTAATAAAATGGAATGAAAAAACTTTATTTTAGTCCTGCATGATGCGCTTAGCACGTACGTAGCAGGTGTCTCCCACGTAGGGACCGACAGGGAGTACGTGGCGGCCACTTCGTGGGCCTGCTGAACGGCTTAGAGCTGGTTGGCGAGAAGTGAGCTCCTGCAGGATCTTTCACTCTTGATTGAGGTATAGTTGGGAGGAGTGTTTCTACACTCCCAGAGCATATGTGCGAGTGTTGTTGTGTGTCCACACGAGGGGCACGTGTCGCTGGGGTATGCATCAGGATAATAAACGTGAAGCTTGGAAAGGTTTGGGTACGTGTGGGTCTGTAATAGGCGTAGGGTTAGCGCCTTCGGTCTGTTAAGTTTCAGATATGGGGGTGGCAAAATGCGGTGTTCAAGGTAAAAGTGCTTTGTTATGTCATTGTACGTAATGGGTGCATCCTGATTGGTCTCTAACTCAGTGAGATGGGGTTGCCCTGTGGCGACACAGTCGGTAATTGCATGCGCTGCATCATGGGTGATCTTGCTGAGGTTGGATGGTGCAACCGGCACCTGACCGGGATGGGCGGGGAACCAGATGACAGTGTGGTGCTTCAGGACACTCGGGCCCGCGCTGCGCAGGATACATAACGCCTGTTCGAAGGTGACGCGACATTCGAAGGCTTTGATGGCCGGTCTCGGAGTCCCTGTAGATGAGTTCCCGTTTGCTGTTGAGCATACTTATAGCTATAGCTACTTCGGGGTCTTGGGCGAGGAGTGTGGAAGAGTTAAGAATCTGCTGCGCGGATGATACCGCAACCATGGCGAAAGCTCGGTTGTTGTGATAGGCAGCGGTGTCCACAAACGAGACGTTGTCCACTTCCTTGTCTATGCGCTTAAGAATGGTGGTTGCCCGCGCAATCTGCCTGCCTCTGTTGTGTTCGGGGTGTACATTTAGCGGAATGGGAGCGACCGTGATAAGGTCACGGATTTGACAGGGATTTAGAGTCAACTCTGTGAGATCCCTGGCCGTCAAGGAGAAGAAGCCGAGCTCACGCAGAATATGGCGGCCCGCCTTGGTAGTCCTGAGTCGGGTCGATTGCACGTGTTCTTGAGCCTCGGGGATCTCTTCTTGCATGTTATGTATGCCAAGCTTGAGGAATTTGTGCGTTGAAGTAATGATAGGGAGGCCGAGGGCTCGGTTGACCACCTTGCAAATAAGGGCATAGAGTTGATCGCGCTCAGCATGTAAACATGTGTACAGCGGCAACGTAGGTAAAGTGGCACAAAACAAACGCGTGTACAAAACGGAGCAAATTGTTTTCTTTGAGGCCATGGTGCCAGTTGGCTACTCTACGTACGAGTCGTATGGCATTTTCAGTCATAGTCCTAAGCTTCTGTACTGTTTGGGTGTTGGTTCCATGGGACTCCCTAAACATGCCAAGGACCCTGATGGCGTCTACCATAGAGTTTCTCACAATCATACCTAGAGGGAATTCTGGCGCTAGTGAGCTGCTGGATGCAAGGGAATGACGAGATACGTGACCTTCGAACTTGACTCGAATTTGCATACGTCGAAGACGCGTTTGGCTTCTTGTTAAAATGATTGATTTCTTACTAAACGAGCACGTAATAAGCTATCTATTTTTATTATTGCACAGAAACGTGTTGTATTTAACACTATAACCTCCTATGTTAATGTACAATTTTACGAAGCGTAAGAAGTAACCAATGGCCGCTAAACTTGGCAGGCAGACGACAAAGCGACCGTTCTTTCCGCCACGTTTATGTTGTCTGTTTCTTTCCTTCGCGATTTGGTTGTGATGTCATGGTAAGTAGACTTTTATTTTAAAATATAATACCCGTGAATGAGATCCCCTTTGAACGTTATGTTTTAGAGAAGCTTTATTTACGCACCCGTATTCACTTTTGAGCCGAAGCCTCGCTCAACTACATCCAACACAAGCCTCGCAGAGACATATACCGTCATTCCCAGCGCTCCAGCATCGCCCTTTAAGAAATTCACATAGACGGTGGCACAGTTCCCTCTAGGTATTTGTGAGAAACTATGGCGTCTACCCTGGGGACTCTACAACCATCTCTAGTGTGGAGGGTAATATTGCATTCCGCCGAAGGTTTCCACCCTTTGGTCTTGGCATCCCGGTAGTCGGGAAAATATATCAACTGCTCCGACTTTGCGAGTGAGCACCTGAGATCGATGTGTTCAAGGTAAGACCCGGTGGTTTCGATGGCCTCTTGCAAGGCGGACTTAATGAAGTCATCTGACCCTGTGGAGCATCATATGGTTACATCGTTCGCATAGATAGTGTGGTTTAGCCCATCGATTTTCTATAGTCGTTCGGAAAGCCCGATCATCACAAGGTTGAAGAGCGTCAGCGAGAGGACGGATACTTGAGGAGTGCCCCGCTGTTCAAGCTTCACTTATTTCGACACTAGGTCTCCCACGAAGAGGACGGCTCTCCGTCGAGTGAGAAAAGAGTGGATGAAATAGTAGAATCGATGCCCTAGGCCGAGGTCTGCGATCCCTTTTAATATGGACGAGTGTGTTATGGTATCGAATGCCTTTTTAAATCGAGACCGAGTAATCACGAGTGCTTCAAGTGTTTCCGCCATCTAGAATTTGGTGCTTTAGGAGTAGTTGAGTCTTGAGTAGGTAATCCTTGTCGGAAGCCAATCATGTGGTGCGGAAGGCAGTCGTTATCTTCGGGGTAGCGAGAAGCCCTGTTGAGGACAACGTGCTCAGCCACCTTGCCCACGCGCGACGATATAGGGCGTAGGTAATCTAGGCTGGGCGCCTTTCCCGATTTGGGGATGAGGAATGTGTGAGCGAGTTTCTAACTAGTCTTGATACGTTTTTGCTCGTTTCCTCAAAACTGCATTTTTTATTATGGTGTAGTTTTGGTGTGACGGTATCTCTGGTGGTAATTATCCTATCGCGGTGATTCTTGTTAGAATAGGAGACAAATGCGGAGTGCAGTAGGCATAAAATTTGAACATATACTTTGAGAGATGTTACTAAAACCTTTTGCTTACAAAAGTTTGACATGCTGTGACTGGTTCAGATCAGTCTAAAGCATTCATTCTTATAGCATTGCAAGCTCTGACCATACAATGTCATTTTGATATGCCACTGTCTTTTATCACTACCAGCATTCAAGAAAAAAGTTACCTTCAAATTAGTCAACGTAAAAAAACATGATTTTTTCAATACTTTGAAAAGTGCGTGTTGCTCAGAAAAAGTAATTGCATATTTGAAATAAGCATTACAAATACATTAAGGATGGAAGTTTGATCAAAATTCACTCATAAATAAAATTTTAAGTGGGGTGTCCCCCCTTGAAGTTGGAGAGAACTGCGAGTTATACAAAACTGAGCTACACCAAGTGAATAAGGTAACTAAAGAGAGCAGTAAATATACAATGCCCTTGTGGGGCATACATAGATACAGCCACAAACCAGTTCACAAAAAAATAGATTTCTGCATATGTTAAACACAGCCAGACAGCAATAACAAAATTGTTAATGGGAGATTTGTAACAATGTGAACAAGATAATACTAAAATTACAAGAGAAAACAAATGTGAGTAATGCACAATAACATAAAATAAAACCTTGTTTGCTGTGTTGATGTAATGATGGTTAAGTCTGACATTTCAACTTCAAAAACTTCATCTTTTCTTTCTGCCTTTTTTTTTTTGTTGTTGTTGGACGCATTTCCTTCAGCAACGAGAAAATGCATTCTGGTCAATGTAAAAAAATCTAATGATTTGATTTGTGATTTCCAGTTTGTGGTGTTCACAGCCGACCTTATTTAACCTCTTTTACAGACAGGCAAGAGATAAAGTCCGTTATACTATCCCTTTTTAACTTGTTGAAACTGAAGCAATAGATGAATGCATGTTCCATAGCTTTTACCAGGTCTGTTAAGAACTCAGACAGGTACAGGAAGCCACCTCTGTCTATATAATGTGTGAGGCATGATTCTGCCGGAAGCAAGCTGGAATCTTCTGAGTGAAACCTGCTTCATTCATTGCACTTCGTCTTTTTCGACATCTTCCGGGCCACATAGCCACTGACTTGACCCGGGAGTCACTTTTGCATCCAACTGTGTGGTTAGGGAGGGCTTCACAAGCAATAATAATTTCTTGAACCTCATTGAGACGCCCCACATCTAGCAGCTCATACAGCTTATTTTGCAGTTTCATTGAATTATTGTGGGCGCCCGGCATAACATAAAAGGTTGCTCAGAGCTCCAGACGCTATATTTCCCCTAGAGGGTGACCATGCCAAGCTGTAAAAACTGAGGCAATTACAGAGACCAAAAACTATGTCGGCGTAGGGTGGTCATTCGAGCCAGACATTTGCCTCAGGATACCGAAAAGATTTTCAAGCGAGTCAAGGCAGAGGCGAGACGTCATGTATTGTAGTCCAAGGTTTTCGTGACATAGTGCAAGACAGAAAATGTGCTGGTAAGAGTAACGCGGAGTCCTTTAACAGTTGATTCGCTCAGGAACCCACCCTGCTTAGGTACAGCTTTTTCCCAAGTTACTAAGAACTCCAAAAAGCATTTGATGCTTGCTACTTCTTTCTGGCCTTAAGCCTCGCTTTGAGTATCTTGATATGATGGCATCGATGAGGTCTCTTATCATAGCGACAAAGGCAAAAGTAGCCTTAGTAGAGTTAGTGCCATAGCAGTGTTTCACTTGGTATACAGGCCCCTTAAAACTTCATCACTGAAGAAGGTGAATGTCAAGTTGACCCGCATTTTCTCGAAACCATTAGGCTGACAAACTGCCATGGTGACGTGCGGTATCGCCTCGAGTGTCACTAAAGTGTCGCATTTGCAGGCCTCCTTTGCATGTTCATTGCTAACTCTGTCAACTGGTGTCAAAAGCCCTTTTGGAAGAAACTGCGTTACGGACTTATTTCACGAGGTGGAGAAAATCCGATCGAAAATGCAGATGCCGGCTCGGATCCACTGGGTGCTTTACTTTTCACACCGTCTTTTCGAGCTTCCCACTTATACCGAAAATCTTCCACATGCTGCGGTTCCACACAGCGGCTTCACAAGTTACAAAATCGACAAAAAGCTCTGATGTCTCGGCACAGGTCACAGCATCAACAATGATTTTTGTCAGAACGTCTGCCTTTACATTGCTTCGCGCACCAAATGCACCAAGAATTTGTTGCAATTGCCTGTAAATGGCTGAAACAAAATTATAAGGCCATGGTCACATTGAGCACCTTCTAGTCCAGCAGGGGAGCCGTGCTTTTTAAAGTCAGTGAAGCCGTCAACTTTGCCTGTGCTGTTTACAGACAAGCTTTCGAAAAGTTTCATTTCGTCGACAAGTATGCCACTGTGTCAGTGATACGATTCAATAGTGCGTGCTTCCTTTGTAATAGCTGTAAGTCAAAACCACTTTTATATTTACGGACATAACTAAGCAAACACGGAGGGCTTGGTACAACCATAATCTTATGCTTACGAATGTGCTCGTAAAGATGCGGGCTTTTTATATGCATCCCAATTCACTGAAGGATCCACTTTTGCCGAAATTTCATCCCATTGTTTTTCGCCTCTTCAACGCTTTAAAGCACTGGCGTACCGGCACTTGCTGCTTTTTTGGTAGGCTTTGTACCCTTTCTTCAAAACTAGAGCTGCTTATAGCTTCATTGTCCCCGTTCATCTTTTCTATAATATCACTCAACATCGCAATGCTCTGCTTTCGCCATTGCAGCAGCGCATTTTTTCGCGTCAACTTGTGTGAGGTTAGCTTTTGCCTGTCTCGCTTTTGTGCGTTTATAGTATGCCTGATGTATCAAAATCTTATGAAGGTACTTGCACTGCAAGCACTGGCTTCTACGTTCGGAGCGAGTCCGTAGCTGAGGGGAGTCTGCAAAATAATAAAGAACGGAAGAGATCCAATGGGTGAAGAGGCGCAAAGTGTCGGTTAGCGAGACTACAGCGGATGAATGTAGGGGGTGCGTTTATAGTGCGGGGAAAAAAATTAAAATTTCGACGACTGAAGTTGGGGGTGCGTTTATTATGTGAGTACGGGAGGCACTGCAACGTGCTTACTATGGTCGACACTGCATCACCCATCGTGGCGACAAGGCTTAGCACTTCTACGACAATAATAACTTTGACTTGTGCATTGTGTGTAGATACATGATATGTGTGTTTGTTTACATCGTACTGTCACACGTACCTTTCAATTCTCACCGCAGTAGCCTCATTAGTGATACAATGGAACACAGCACCCTTCAATAATATTTAAGAACACGTGTTTGGCACAATTCACAAAGGTCGAGCCACGTTAGCAAAACATCGCACAGTCACTGTAAGTAGCCACCCTAGTCGCAGACAGCGTTGTCTGCTGCGACGCTCTAAACATGGCAGCTTAAAGTAGCTCGCATAAAAGGCCCTTGAGGTGCCCTTTTACAAAAAGGGTCTATTAATGCACCACTGCCTGGATAAACAGTATGATCGAGCGATATAATATTTACCCCAATCTACTATTTTTCATTAGTCAAGCGGCTAGTTGCTTTTCTTCTCATCCCCTCCATCAACACTGTTGTTGAAAAGAATTATCGTTAGCATCATTACTTCAATGTAATTTATTGTGAAAGAAAGCCACGTTTTGGAGAACAGTACATCTGCAGAACATGTTTCACTAATGGATGATAAGCTTTATCGTGTATCCTTCCGCTTCTTTTTCTAAGTAAATGGAACTGCTCAGAAACAGAACAGATTTTCGTAGTCACCTGGGGTTTCATTTAAGTAAAGTGTGGGATTGGGCTAGTTGGTAATGCATTATTGGCTCTTTTGACTTTTGGTTTTGTGTTTTTTTCTTTTTGTGTTTTGTAAGCAAGTGATCTTATCGTATTTTTTGTAATATATATATATATATATGTGCGTCATAGTAGTAATAAATTTAGTTGAAAGTCTGCGCTCATCCCTGTCTTTTGTGTTACGTGTCGGTAGTTTTTGCGCTGTGAAGTTCCATTTAACCTGAGCTCAGTGTGCTTGAAGATGACTTTTCAAGCTGCCTGTTTACCACCCAGGAAAAACGCTGGAGCTCAAACCTACCACAGAGCAGCGCAAGCATCTGCTTTTACAGAAGGTGAGCTACAACATATTGATGCCTCTCTGGTGTGCGTGCTTTCTTTTTTTAAGGAACACCACAGAGTAAAACAAATTTGTATCATATTAGTAAATTACTTCTTCACGGTACCAAAATCGCCATGCTTTTCATAAGAGGACGCTTCCTAAGCAAGAAGATGCACAAACAAAATATACAAGTGGCGACACTGAAGTTTCCACATCAGTTAGCGTGACATCATAGATTTTGAAGGCATCTTCTGGGGCCTAACTTTGTTCAATGCCTATAAAAATTTCGCGGGCATTTTTACCGTTCTGCCGCTTTCTTTCCTTCTCCCATGCTCTTGATTGATATGTGGGGTTTAACGTCCCAAAACCACTATATGATTATGAGAGACGCCGTAGTGGAGGGCTCCGGAAATTTAGACCACCTGGGGTTCTTTAACGTGCACCCAAATCTGAGCACACGGGCCTACAACATTTCCGCCTCCATCGGAAATGCAGCCGCCGCAGCCGGGATTCGAACCCGCGCCCTGCGGGTCAGCAGCCGAGTACCTTAGCCACTAGACCACCGCGGCGGGGTTCTCCCATGCTCTTGTGATGGCGCGTGACGATAGATGGTTCCACGTGCGAGCGCAGCACGTGATCTGGGGCTGTGAAAGTCGGCGAATCACGTGTGCGTCGGGAACGCTCTCTCCCGCCTTGACTGGCGCTCAGTAAGCCCGTGTTTTCCTTCGCCCACCTCTCCTTTGGGAATTGCCGGACTGTAGCCTGTCCAGGAATCGCCGGACTATCCTCAGCGGGCATGTTTACATTTGTGCTAGCTCTGGTTCCGTACGATAAGCCAAGCAGCAATGCCTAGTGCTTGACGTGGTCGTACTTCACCAAGCCGCACAAGCTGAAGGCTTAACTCTTGCGCCAGGCCCAGTGGACATCGTGAGAGTGCACAGCATTGTCGCGAGAAACCCCTTTTCCGATGGGCATTGCCAGCTGCGACCTCTCCTCTTTTTGCTGAACGTCCGCGAGCGAGAGCCTGCGCTCGCCGCTTCCTGGGAGCAAATGTTATTCTGTGTTTGGGGTGTCGCCAAAGGCAATAAAGTGTTTGTGTGTTGCTGCTAAGTCTTAAAAACTGTCTGTTTGCCACGTCATGCTATATGCTTTGCTACTTCAGCGCGCACGGAGCAGTACGCTACTTGTGAGCAGGCGACAGTAACGCAGCCTTGTGGCTCGCTAAAGCCTGAAGCCGCAGTGATCTTTCGTTATGGTGCGTAGCAAGGTCACCACAAAGTTTATTGTCCTGGGGGAATCAGAGATGTAGCACACCAAGTTTTAGGAAATTTCGTTGGGCCACCATCATTAAAATATGAAAAGTTACACAGAAAATTGGTGATATCACATGCAATGATTCCAGCGCGAAATTCAGAATGCAATTTTCACCTTCATTGTGTTTATTACTAAACCTTTTATGGTGAAATTAACGACAGTAGAGGTATATACGCATAATCGATACCTCTAAAATAATATATTCACTTCGGAACCTGCCCAATAGTCTCGTGGTTATGGTACTCAACTGTTGAGCCACAGGTCGTGAGATTGAATCCCAGCGGTGGCGGCTTTATTTTTCATGGAGCTGAAAATGCTCTAGGCTCGTGTACTTATTTAAGTGCATGTTAAAACCACGCCAGCTATTTGAAATTTTCAGAGATTCTCTCTCCCAATAATATCGTAGTTTTGTGATGTTAAATGCCATCAATTATATTATGTTTCACTTCAGTGTCCCTTTTAATGTAGTCACTGTGAAAATAATAGACACGAGGAGAGAATCGAATATCTCTGTCGAGACAGACAGACAGACAGACAGACAATGAACTTTATGTGATCCTGAGGAGCTTTCGCGGGAAGCCACTGACCTCGTCCAGGTCGGGGCTGCGACACCGTGATGTTCCGCGCTTTCTTGGGCCCTTTTTTGGGCAATGTCTCTGTCGAGACATTGCACAATTTTTCATTTTACTAGTGTGTGCTCAAATATTCTGAGGTAGCACTGATAAGAAGCAAGCAGTACTGCATCATAGCATAATTTTATTGAGAATGTTATGACATTCCAAACCATTGTGTCAAATTTTATGCTCTTTTCCAGCTGTCTTCTAAGTTTTCATGCGCTTACAAACCTCGAGAAATTTTCTTTTCTTTTTAGTTTGTTTTGAGTGCTACACATGTTAGGTTCTCACCAGTTACTTCTCATGCCATAAAATACTGCCTTGATTTGATAATTAAAGTCTTTGTTCATTTTCTTTCTAGCTCGACAAGCTACTTGCAGTTGGCTTTGTGTTCTTATGTTTTGTGCGCCATTTCTGTCTCACGTATGCTTTACTACTAGTACAACCTCATTACAACTGACCTCCATGGCAAAGGGGATATCGGTCTGTTGTAGAAAAAAATATGTAAAATCCAAGTATTGTTACAACAGATTTTTAAGTAAACACTGAATGAGTCTGCTATAGTCAGAGACAATTACCGGTTCATTCTCGATGTGGGCATAAAAGAACCGAGTTTTTGAAAATCACATTTTCAGTTTCTGTAGCTCTTCTTCTATCAGATTTCAAAATGTCTTTCACGTTAACGAATTCCAGGTGGTCGAAATTTCCAGAGCCCTTCTCTACGACATCTCTCATAATCATGCGGTGGTTCTGGGATGTTAAACCTTGCATATCTATCAATCAAATCAAAATATCTTCACTGAAAACAACGTAAAAGGGCTGTAAAGAGTTTGTTTGCCCCTGCTGAAGTGGCAAAAATTATTGAAAAAAAAAACTGCATTTTTCAAAAATAAATTTTAGCACCACTATAACACAGCCGCAGAGCACATAGCGTCGTCTGCTGCTTGCGCACCACGAGGTCACGGCTGTCGAAAATTATGCTACTTACAGTGAATTTTTCGCACTCGTTCTGTGTTCATGGGTTGACAATAATTTAGAATACAATTACACTTTATTTTACAATAGCAAGCCGCACTTGTTGCGACCATATCGCACACTCACCACGCACGTCTCAAACAGTCTATATGCTTAGTGTTGTGGGTCAAGGCTAGCCCGCTGCCTTTGCGTAGGCTTTGCTGCCTTTTTTTTTGCGTTCTCATGTCCTGACATGACTCTCCTCTCCTCCGTGGTCTGTCATGCTGGGGGAGCGGGTAGTGACGTTTAACCGCTCTCACCTGGTAGCGGATGTCAACTGTGGCGCGGTGTGTGGTGTCTCGACGTTTCACACGCACTTGTAAGGAACGAGAGAGACTTTTTCGGGACAACATGGGGTAACCACGCATTTCGTTTTGGTCCGTCGCTCTTTTTGTTTGGGGCTTGTTTAGACTTCGCCAACAACGCCTTGCACCCCCGGCGAATGCTTACCTTTTGACCCCCCCCCCCTCGAACACTAGGCCGAAGAGCGGTGCGGTATACCAGTGTGGTTAGACAACGCTGACCCGTATTTTTCCGAAGCCAACGTGAGCGCATATTTTTCCTCGCTCCAGTGACCGGGCCCTTTTGTCCCGGTGTCCCCATGAATCACTTTTGTCCACGTAGACGTGCCTCCAACACCCTGTGTAGTACTTCTCGCCGGTGGCGTGGATAAGCTCATTTGCTTCCCGCCGCGTCTTTTGTAACGGGCTCTGTACTGCATTTTGGTGTTGCCGCAGACAATAAAGTGTTGCGACCTTGAGCAGTACTGTGTTCACGCCACGCTGAGAGTCAACGCGTGCCCTCTGGCTTGATAAGGCCAGACCCATGCTAGTGGCCGTAATCCTTTGGAATACCTGTACACTACAGCATTTACTCGTTGCACCTGCTGTTAAAGGTTCTGCATCAGCATTTTAAACCTTGTGATGAAGGCCACTGTGGGACACACTTTTTAAATGGGATCGAGCATGATGTGCTTTAAAGCTCCACGGTTACGCACATCACAACTGAGCTTTTTGCTCGAACCATGGAATACCAAGGAGAGGCCATGATGTCACGTTTTGCGAAGCCAGCAGTAGGAAAGAGTAGAGAACTCCCCTTCCAAATGGTGGTCACTCTTCGGCGACTCGCACATGCGCAACTACCGCCAGTGAAAGGGAAGCGACAGGCGCTAGTTGCGCATGTGCACTAATACTATTCGCAGTAGCGCGGGTCGGCCGACTGCGACCATATCGAAAAAATCTTGGTCAAAGATGAGGTTATCACGCACAAAATGTAAACAGGATGCGATATATAAAAAAAAATCGTCTTACTGAGGAAAGGCACGTCTGTAATTCTTGAATCAGTGAGCTTCGGTGAGCCCAGTTGGCCACATGCTGCTTTCCGATAGTTGTATAGCTGTGACTGCCGTACACTGGAAAAGCGCACCCGTGCCTCTCGCATTAAAAGCCATAGGTGCTGCCGTTCTTGTCTAGAATTCTAGCCTTCAATCGCTGAGGCACGCAACAGCACATTGCTGAAGGAAAACAGCGAAGCTGCGGCAGCAACTATTTTCAGAGAAGTGGTCGCGAGCTTCGAAAACAACTGTTTTCGACCGCAAGCGATATCAACTAAACTCGCAACTGTAAAGACCAGTGCTCACTGTATGCTTCCAACACATTGCACCATCTTTGAAGTGCAACAGCTGATTGAAAATGCACATTCGAAACTCCAGCCAGCTCTCAAAAACGTGATCATATGAGTGGCCTCTCCTCGGCTCTCCTTCCTTCATGGCTCAAAGTCAAGGCTAGGCTTAACCCTGCTTCGAACTTGGGAAGCAAGACCATTGTGCTAGCTACATGCAGAAGCGAAGAAGCTGTAATGTGCTTCGTCGAAAGCAACGAATTGTGTCGCCTGGTGGCTCCTTAGAATCGCAGATGGGCATTTCACGCTTCAGCAGCAGACACCCCCAGCCAAGCTCGACACGCAGCAACCGCTTGGAACAGCACAGCGGTGGCAGTGGCTAGCAATTTCACACATCAGCGCCCCAAAACGCTAGGCCAAGCTACGATTTCTCGTTGCCAAAGCTTGGCATAAGTGATCATAAGATACCGGAGAGCAGCGGCCTTCATTCTTAAAATGGTACGTCAATATCCGTGCCTCACTGTTCCGTTGCGAATGTATGGCAAGCGATGTTTGAGGTCAGAAGCTATTGAATTAGGGATGTCCGTCGTGAAAATTCCTCTGTAAAGGAATCCTGACCAGCTTGCTGGCCGCACGTTTTAGTCAATTATGTCTTTTGCACCAGAATCCCTTCTAAACGAAGCTCAATCAATAGAACAATTAGGGAGGTCAGCATAATGCTGCCAATTAGTAAATTGTATCCGAATGTCTGTTGTAAGCAGATTCGTTGCAGCAAAATTATACTAGACATGTAAAGGTTCATGCACATATCAGTTGTAAGGAGATGCATTGTAATGAGGTTATACTGGACATGTAAATGTATTTCTGGAAAGTGTATTGCAATAGCAATTTTATGGACACCCTAGGCACACTTTTGCCATATCTGTAGTGTTTTTGTCATAAGGTCTCATATAAAGGCCAAGGGCGATAAAATTGTTTTATGTTGTTCCAAGTGCAATTGAAAGTTTGTGAAGGCAGCCAACTATCGCCAATCAGTTTGCGTTGGAGTGATAGTACGACGGTCACTTCGCTCGCTGAAGCCGCGTGTTTTTTTTTTTTTTTTTTTTTTTTACATCGAGGGTGCAATTCTTAAGGTACGCATTGTGGACTATCTGCTTCGCTTCCACTGACTGGCTGTGGCTGAGCAAACAGTGGTCCCCCTGTTTCTCACCTTGTTCTGCAACGTTTGTTCTTTTAACGTCACAGAGCTTTCACAACTGTCAACACAAATGAGAGGGACGGAATTCATTTCATTGCAACGAATGCTGCCTCCAGTTGGACGCATATTTTTGAGGCCAGTGCATGAACTCAAATCGTGTTAGTCCTCGTATTAGGCCCGCATAACGCATCTGGAAGGTCATTACATAATCTCTGCATTGTTCTCAAACATCTGAATCTGTCAATACAAAAGTTCAGACTTGTCAAGTGTCCTGTTGCTGTACATTTTGTCCATTTCTATCTCTTTATTCTGATAATGTGCTGGTGGGTTAATAACTGAATGCACTTCGCCAAAGTGGGTATGTCCACAAGGTGAATACATTGAGAATAGCTACCAGGTGGCATGCTTTACTTTGTATAACAATGCAATTTGTTGCTTGCATTCATTGCTTTGCCCTGTGTGCCAAAGTGTGACTTTCCAAAAAATGGAGCTGTGCAGGTGGATGAGGTGAATGTACTGAAAGAAGAGTTTGAGCAGAACAGCCAGGTGCTGGAGGCCCAGATGCAGGCCTACCAGCCGTCCACCCTACAGAACAACCTGCGTGTGGCCACGCGGGCCGCTGAAGAGGAGGCCGACACCATCGCCCAGCAGTTTCTCGATGGTGAGACAAAAATTCTTGGCATTGAAGCATGTGTGTCAGCAAGGAGATGAGAAGGGCTCATTTGTCTCCCCTCAACCACAACCACACCCCCTCCCGAGAAAAAAACTCTGCCGGCACTCATGCATTAAGGCATTGTTGTGCGTCATGTCATTCGTCTGTTACTTTTGCTGATATTAAGTGCAGCATTGTACAGTAGAATCTCGATGATACGAATTTGAAGGGAGCATGCAAAATATTCGTATCATCCCGAATTCATATGAACCAAAATTAAAACTGATAATGAAGATGAACAAGGACTTTACCAGCAACCCCTTCTTGCTGAAAAAGTCCAGCATGTTCTTTTGAACTTTCCTGCCTTCACCATCTTTTAATAAAGTGCCGAGATTTCCTCACTCATGCTGCTGGCGCAGCCCGTTCACACTTGACATCAAAGGGAGCAAAAGCGGCAAAACTACTTGGAAGTTCACTCGCTCCACCGCTTAAGTGGCCAGTAAATTACGCCGCAAAGAAAAATCAGTCCAGGAAAATTCAAGCGCCAAACGACAGAGCGGCCAAAACACTACGTTTGGGCCCATCGAAAATGTTCACACTCATTCTGGCCCTCATACATGCCACAGCCGCCGTTTACCAGAGAGCGGAAAAAGGACTGAATTGGCTTTTTAGTGCGGTCGTCCGATGGCGCGCAATCGCAAGCCACAAAGCATTTTTAAAGTATGCCGGCATCCGGGTCACACAGATTATTTCTCTGTCAGCTGTGAGGTTTATTGATGGGAACAAACATATGCATGCACACACATTTGTTGGTCAGTCAGCTCAACTACTGAATGTTTAGTGAAACCCATTGGATTACGAGAAATAATTTCAATTAATGATGATGTTTAACCCTAGAAAGCTGAGCTGCTCTAATAAAGTTCACTTCCACCCCTGCTCAGTTTTGGCTCATTTGGTTTGGGTGCTTGGCTGTTGACCAGAAGGTCGCAGGTTTGATCACGGCTGCGGCAGTCGTACTTTGATAGAGGCAAAATGGTAGGGGTCCGTGTTCTATGAGATGTCGGCGCACGGTAAAAGGCCAGTAGACAGGCTCCGACTTTTTTTTTTTTACACCCCCCCATACAAGCTCGTCAATTCGTAGATTAGACCGCAGCAATCCTGTTTTCTGAATATTACAGTGCCGCGCGTTGGGCAGAGCCTCTATTTCGAAAAACAATTCCCGCGTATTTTTCCTACGCCCGACGGACCCCTTTGCATGGGCAGTGACGTCAACTCGGCGATCGGCGACATGATGTAGCGTGCAGCTCGCCAATTGGTCTAAATCAAGTGTGAAAAAACAGTAGTGAAGTCAACGTCGGTCCCTGCTCCCATTCACAGCTACGAAACTGCCCCTTGTTTCTTGGCTTTGTGGTGAAAGAACCAGCCTCGCAGTTGTCGCGTGCACGTGTACACTCCTCGCTCAACTACAGCACATGTGTGCGCATACGAACGTAGTTCGCCCTTGACATGAGCAACACGGGTAAAAAGCGTTGCTCTGTCGTCAGCTGCAAATCGAGCAACTGGGCAACGGAGAAGCATTGGCACCGGGTGCCTCACAATGGAGCCCTGCGTGCTGCATGGCTAAAGCGAATCGGCCATCCAGCGACGTACATCGGGGACCTGATCGTTTGTGGTCGACACTTCGTACCTGACGCTTACGCGGTTGACCCACGGCTGGTGCAGCAAATGGTAAACAACCATGCCTCGCAGCAAGCAGGAGTGCGTTGTGACTGATCGAGTTCGCCAATGACGTCAATCGCTGATGTGGTGTCATGTTGCCGAAGTGGGCAGAGTCACGACAATGGGCTACGCCTTCCCCTTCATGGAAGGAAGAAGGGGGCGAGGCCACGCGAAAACTTGAAACCAGCATAGCCCGATGTGCTAATCCCTATAACTTCCAAAGCATCGTGCACCTTCTGAATACAGCGGCCACTTTTTCGTGTGACGACGCCTTACACCGGGCCCCTCGATGTGACACAACCTTACACGCATCATTCATCGAGAGGTCGAGGCAGCACAACCGGTAGCCACGCCATTACCGACGCCTGCGCCTTCCCCGACCACGATCTCTTTAATACAAGTGGTCGTTCGTCAAGAGCTATCCAATGTCGGCCTACATCCTGTTCCTACCGTATACTCTGCTGAGCCTTCTTATCGTACCCCTTCTTCTCCTCGCATACAACGCAATCCGTCCGAATGGCGTACTTTTGATGACAGGCCCATATGTTTTAACTGTCGACGCGTTGGTCATATTGCTCGTCACTGCCGCAGCCGCTGGGCTACACCGTCCCGTTATGCACCTCAGCATCACGCCACTTCTGTTCGCCAGTCGTCCCCATCACTTTCTCCATCAACGCCGACCACATTTTCCGCTCCTGCAGCACCTCTGGCAGACCTCGCTACGACCAGTCACCGTCCCCTGCTCGTCGTCAGTCCCGGTCCCCCCCACAACGCCGTTGTCACAGAACGAGCGCTCAAAAAGGGCGCGCCGCCAAATTCCCGCGACGAAACGCCGGAGTGACGCCGCGAGGTCAAAAGAAAAAGAGAAAAAAAAAGAAAACAAGCTCCCCGGGCACGTTCCCTCTCTTCTTGGAAGTGTGGCTTCGCCGACGAACCTCCTCACCCCACATTGGCGGCCGAGCAAGCACTCGAAATTTCTAGGAGGAAAGAGGCGTGGTAATGCCGGGTTGAGTCATCCAACGGGGACGGCCCTCGTATCCTCTCAATCTTTCCCCCAGCCTTCGCTGCGCATCGCGCCGACGAAATGATAAGAACGTTCTGAAATCTCGCGCGGAAGGTATTTAATCGAGCAACCGAGACGAAAGATCAGGAGAAGACGGAAGTTAGCGCCAGAGCGCGTAGGAATTCCGCCGTGTAGTCGGCGAAGGTTTTGTCCGTAGCGACAAAGCAGGAGAAGAAGAAGAGGATTTCCACCTGAGGGGTGAAGGCTCGAGCTACAGGCAAGAGCGTGTGTCTACCACTATCGAGCGAAGACGCATGGCAACAGCTGCGTGTGTGAAGCCGACGTGTTTCCGGCGAAGAAGTTTGAAGCTTGGAGAGAGGCCAACTGAAGACGCGAGGTTTCCTGGAAGAGAAACTTCAGGGGCAGCGGAACGACAACAACGCTGGACTTTGAGTGAGTGATTCTCGGAAGAGTATCATCCAGACTTTTTGTTCCAAGAACTTTGGACTGAATAGGTTTTTTATCTCTTTAGTCTTTAAGTGTCTTGGTTGTTCAATGCATGCGACTGCATTGTAGTGCGTATTGTTGTCTGTGTCCGTAGTTTCGAGTGTGGCTGATTGTACTGTGTAGTACGTTGTTTGATTGGTGACATATTGTATGCAACTATTGTGGAGTGTGCATTGTTGTGTATTGTTTTCGATCTGCCATTATTGAGAATATAACTTTGTTTGTTTATCAACTCTCGGCTCTGACTTGTTCTTTGGGCCACAGCTGGCGTCCGCTGGCGCGCCAGAAAAGAACCACTTCTAAATTGTCCACGCTTTCGTGGTGCGATTCGGGGGGCCGATACTTCGGTTCTTGGAATTAGCCCGGCGATCGCCTCCCTAATTAACGGGACCTGTGACAGCCGTGCTGCCTCCCCAACCTATTCGCAGCTCCTCCGACCGGAAAACTAGGCCGCACGTTTTTATCAGCTATCGTTCATGAAATCCTGAGGTCTTGCCATACCAAGCACAAATTTACTACTTCCCCCAGGCAAATGGCCTCACGGAGCGCCTTAACAGGACCCTAACCGATATGCTTGCCAAATACGTTGGGCCAGACCACCATGATTGGGACATTCATTTGCCGTATGTGACGTTCGTCTACAATTCATCTCGTCACAACACAGCCGGCTATTCGCCCTTCTATCTACAATATGGCGGGGCCCAACTCTACCCTTAGACACTTTACTACCTGCAGCCACTGAATATGTTGGGGAAGCCATTGCCCGTGCCAACCACGCGTGCCAAGTCGCCCGTAACCATCTACAGTCTTCACAGGCGCGCCAACAACAGCTCTACGATTCTCACCATAGGGACGTGCACTTTTCTCCGGGTTCTCTCGTGCTCCTCTGGTCACCTACTCGGCGTGTGGGACTGTCTGAAAAACTGTTGTCACCCTACACTGGACCATTCCGTATCGTTTGCCAAGTGACAGACGTCTCGTACGAGATTGTTCCAACCGATCCAACAAAGTCATCGTCAGCTCCGAGTGACACCGTTCACGTGGCTCGGCTAAAGCCCTATTACCCCTTTTCGACATCATCTGCGTAAATCTAGCACCGGGACGGTGCTTCTACCGCCGGGGGTTATGATACATAACAGCCGCTAAACACGGCTGCATGAAAGAGGAGGACGAAGTGGGTTTCCGTGTGATGCTGGTCTGGCGCCATCTTGCTCGTCGAGTTCTGTGCGCTGTAAATAGATCATTAAACAAGTTACTCGTAACATTATAGCACAACGATGGGCTACGCCTTCCCCTTCATGGAAGGGAGAAGGGGGCAAGGCCACACGAAAATTTGAAACCAGCTTAGCTTCATGTGCTAACCCATATACTTCCTTTAATGTAGCACGTATTTGCAAAATTGTTGCGGCAGCATGTTCGCAAAGAAAAACTGCACATTTATCTCTTTTTAAAAATTTTTGGACCTCAGGGTTGTTTACTGGCCCTTTAAAGAACACCAGACGGTCAAAATTTCCTGAACGCTTCACTTCGGCGTCTTTCACGATTGCATCGTTATTTTGGGACGTTAAACCCCAGATATCAATTTTGTATTCCTCAACAATACACTCAGCTAATAGGTTGCCATACATTTCTTTAGGAAAGTACACATTTTTGACAGGGCAGTATAAGAAAGTGCTTTTCCTCAGCCTCTTTAATGAGAACTACCAAGCTTGGTCACTTTTGTTTCAGGAAGATTTTGATTCAGCAGGATCTATGCAACTAGTTCTTTAATATTGCAATGATGTGAAGTTTTTATGAATAATCTAAAAATAATGATATGGTTTACATAACTGAGCTCATATTGAATATGAGTGCATAAAAAAATGTAATGTCTGTTTTCATCTGCCTAACTTAAATCAAATTATGAAGCATCTTATGTCTAAAAAACCTCTTTCACCGTAAGCATAATAGGTAACAATTTTCAACCTTTTTGCTTGATTGAGATGAACTGCGATGCACTCATCTAGTTCTATATTGCAGAGTATTGGGAATTCTTTAACTTTCATACATGTGTGCACGGACTTGTCTACAATGCTGTTGTCCCTTTCCAGGTAAACTAAGCACTAACCAGTTCCTTGCAAAATTTATGGAAGTAAGAACGGTGAGTAGCTTTGGACCTATTGACAGCCACTGATTTTCGCGAAGTAGTTTTAGCTGGTAGAGAAAAGCAACCATTGTGATATTTCTGTTTAGTTCTTTAATGGGAAACCCCACTACCATGACTGCCTTATATATATTAAGGCATCTGCTTTCTTATGTGCTGATAATGTGCGTTATTCCAGAGAAAGAGATTGGAATGTTTGCATGAGATACAGTAATCCTGGAATATCTTTTGTTTATATTTTGTGCTTCTTATTTTGTGGGCTTGCTGCTTCTGCATAAATGATTATGTAAGCTGCCATAGCTTCTCTGGCTTTATAGCGTTTGCTTGCTGTCTTTGTGTTGGTAAATCTGTCCTGAAAAATACTGTGATTGTTATTTTATGGTGTATACAGAATATGTTGCCGATTGTCTGTTCGCAACTTTCTTGTAGTGGACTTGTTTTGTACTGTGTGTACAACACATTCATATTCAGTATTCACATTCTACAATGGGCGTAGCCCAGCCTTCGGAGCATGTTGAAACTGAATTCCACCAAGAATCAATTCTGTTTTATTCATTTATTTCTTTGTGCCCGGATTGGCTTATGTGACAGACGTGCAGTTTTCTCGTTGCATCAGCATTATTCAAGGCAGTATATTTCACTGAGGACTTTGTGGAAATTGTGCCAAGGCACTAATAAGAAAAAAAAAGGTTCTCCATCCACAATTTGTCTTTGGTTTTTATATTTCAAAACGTGTGTTTAGATTTTGAGATTCGTTCGGTTTCTTTTTTCAGGAAGTGACTATTCGGCTGGCTTAAAAGTTAGCACAATATGATGGTACTGCCGAATCTCGATAATTCAAACTCTAAGGGGACCGAAAACTTATTCGAATTAAAAGAAGTTCAAATTAATGAAAGCTAAGTAAACGGAGAGCTCCCTCTGCAGTTAACACACGAGGGGGAAGTTTCAGAAGAGTTACATTTATTCACTAGTCACAGGACATCCGTCACTAATTGAAGTAATCGGTGATGCGGGTCTGCACACGTTTGCCTTGCAGCGAGTCAATCCTCAGCACACAGCTTGCAAAGCATGTCTGCTTCGGCTTCAGCATTCTCCTGGCAAGAGAAGTTGCGCGTGGCAATGTCCAGCGCCAACACTCTCTAAAGACGACAACAACAACTGCATCTCCGCTACTACCCTCTGCGCCAAAGCAGCAGCGTGGCCAGCACGTGACGAGAAAGGAGGAGCGTCTCTACGCGGAGTACAGCAGATCGGCATCTTTTTTTTTTTTGCTCTTGTCATACAAGGAGAAGGGTTACGTGGCAGGGACGGGAAAGGGGGAAGCGTGGCACCGGCGCGCGAAAGAGAGCCACACTCCGTGACAGCTTTTTTTTCCCTCTGTCTCTTTGCACGTGGTGATTGAAGGAAAAGGGTCTTCACTTGGCAAGGGCAGAAAAGGGAGAAGCGAGGCACAGGCACGTCGCAGATCGGCATTTGAGAGAGCGCGAACATTCCACCGCAGCCTTTTCTTTCTCTATTTCCTTTCCTTAGCGCGCAGCGTTGAGGTGCCGGAGGTGCCGTCGCGGGATTAGGTGGGGTACTGAGAGCATTTTCGAAGAGCGGTATATTCGAATTAAGCGTGGCAAGTTCTTGTGCATTTGAATTACCGGGCGTTTTTGCCCATAGGAATACACGTAGCTTTGACGGGACCTCATCGTGCATTCGAATGAACCGATTTTGAAGTAAGTGTATTCAAATTAATGAGATTCGACTGTAGTTATTGTGGTGAGAATGATGGTAGAGAGGGAAACTAGCATGCGCTGCCCACGGGAGGTGCTTCTCATCAACGTTGTTTCTGTGCATGAGCCTTCTTGTGGTCATCTACTGTGGCCGTGCCACAGAAAGAGTTACTTAGCAAGCACATGTCTTGCTTGTAATATTGTTCTTTAAAAACCTTACTTTGTTCTTTTGGCAAAATCGTGGCTCTCTTGTAAATGTAAAAACTAAAGACTAAATGTGGGTGGAGAATTCGTTTTATTCTTATTTTGCCCAACCAGACTGATTTGTGTCAAATATTTTTACGTTGAAATCAAGGCAGTGATGTGATGCATGATTTTTTTTTGTTTTTTTAGTTGGGTCACGTTAGGCGAGTGAAAGAAGAACAGCTGCATGCCCAACTGCAAGAGCTGAAGAGGTACAGCTTCTGATCAAGGACGTCCTTCTTCTGGAGCATGCCGTGGCAGCCTTTTTGTATCAAGCAAGCTAACTCATGTACATACATTTATACAGATAATACTTATTTATAAATGCGAACCTTTCAGCAATGATGGAAGACGCTGTGAAAAGAAAGTGCCCAGATGTTTTTACCAGTAGGACAGCTCTTTTCTTTTTCTCACTCTCTGGCAAAGAATAAAACAAATGCTGTTTTTCAGTTTCTTGTTATTTCTCAATGTCTAAAACTTTATGGCCACTTTTCAAACCATGTGGAAGACAGAGAGACTGACGTGCCCTCGTACACGGTTTATTGATGGAACGCAACTTCTTTTTTTTTGTCCTAAGCACGCGTCGCACGCACACTGCGCCGCAACGTCCTATTCAGCTTTTATCACACTCTCGCGGCCGTGTGCATGAGTGCGCCTCTAGGAGGTAGAGTTGCTGTGCAGGACATCGGACTTGCTGACATTCAGACAGCCACATCTGGAAGGAACGCACTGTAGCGTCTTTACCCGAAAATGCTTTAACGACTCGACCCGTCTTCCATGTTAGTGGTGGAGTATTTAAATCTTCTAACAAGATGAGATTATCAGACTCTACTTTAGATAACGGCATTGTCTTGCTGTGGTAAGCAGCACGCAGAAACAGAAGATCTTTTTTCCACCGCTTCCACAAGTTCTGAAGTAGCTGTTCTTGGTGCGCGCTCTTTATCGAAGGTCGGACACAGCAGCATTGAGGAGAAGGATTTTCTGTTCTGTAGGCAAAGTGACCAGACGCTCGCCAACTAAGAAGTGGGATGGAGTCAGAGCTTCTGTTGATGTGATGTGATCCTTTAAGTACGTGAGCGGATGACAGTTAACTGCCACTTGAACTTCCGCTAGTACAGTGAGCAGCTCGTTGCAACACAAGCTGCTGCGTCCAAGGCAACGCTTGAGTGCTTCCTTTATAATGAATGATGAGTTCTGAGAAAAACCGTCTTACCATGGCGCACATTCGACTATGAAGCGCCACTGCATTCTGTGAGCACTGGCATAGTCCTGAACATCATCTTCAAAGAGCGAGCACAGATGCTTGGCACTGCAATGAAAGCTTTTCGCGTTAGACCTTCGTATATGACCGCAGGTATTCCATATTGTACTGCAAAACTTTCAAAAGTGAGTATAAATGCTCATGCTGTCAAATCGGTTGTCGTTTCCAGGTGTACTGCCTTGGTTACTGCGCAAGGAAAGACCATGATGTACACCTTTCTTGATGGGGCTAATTCATCAGCCCACACAAATAAATTCCCATCACTTTAAACGGTGTTGCCTCACTAATTCTATCCTTTGGCAGGAGTGCTACCGAAGCAGATTCGGGAAGTACGCAGTGTCACCAGCATGGTAAGCATGCTTTTAGAACGCTTTTTCCCTATAAGGCACCCCTTTATTACCCAAAAGTGCTCTTGAGGGTCTACGAGGGTGTTCCACCGTGCAGCAGTAGTCTGAGCGCTGCGTCAACCAAGAGATGGGTGAATCGGTGGTCAGCAGGAAGCAAAATAGATGCCTCAGATCTTCTCTGTTGTCCAGCTACTGAAGCCTGCCTCCTGCACAAACTGGTTGGTGCCGGTCGAGAAACAGTTGTAAAAAGAACGGTACACTGGATGACTTTGGAACTCTTAGTCCTTTCCTCAAGGCCATAATTTTACTTGCAAATGCAGTGTGTTGGACCGACTTCATTCAATACATCTCTGAAGCCGTCAGTGGTCCTGTTGAAGAGGCATTCTGACAGAATCTCATGATCCAATCAGTAATTCGAAGTAATCGGGAAAGACGTTCAGAGTTTGAAACTTTGAACAGAACCTCACAGGGGCGCGTAGGCGGCATCATGACGGCAGTGGGGCATGCTGTCGATTCAGTGGTCTCCCTAAAAGTAGTATCTGTTAAAGTAGTGAACAAAATCTTTGAAGGCCATTGAGAATGATACTGAGACAACCACAAAGGTGGGGCATGCTGTCATTTCAGTGGTCTCTCTAGGAGTAGTATCTGTTGAAGTAGTGAACAAAATCTTTGACTGCCATTGAGAATGATACTGAGACAACCACAAAGGACCAGTCCACCACAGTGTCTTGTGCATCAATACCTCAGCTGAAACTCCATGCGTGAGCAAATCCACCAAATTGTCGTTGCCTGCACAGTGCCTCCAAAAATACCCAGAAGTGAGCCATTGTATTTCGAGAACATGGTTTCTCACGAAAATCTCCGATTGTTTAGCATCAGCCACAATCCACTGGATGGCTATCGACGAGTTGCTCCAGAAAAAACTCTGGCAGTTGGCTGTTTCTGCAATTTCTCGTAAGTAGTTCCACAGCCTGGCAGCAACACGCATGCAAGCAACTCCACATGGCAGCGTAAGTTGTCTTGAGCGGTGCGACCGTGCTTTTGCTCATGAGCAGCTTAACATTGAACGTTTTCCCTTCGGTCTTGTAACGTGTGTAGACACCAACGCCGTATGCCAATGGGCTTGCATCGCAGAGCAAGTGCAGTTCAAACGGCGCAACCTCCCGAGAAGTTGAGCAAACAGTGCAGAGCGGTATGTTCAGCGAGGAGAGCGTTGGTAAATTAGAAGCCCAACTTCCCCACTGCGTCTGAATGGATCGTCCCATGGAGAGTTCATTCCCCACAGCTTAAACAATGATTTTGCTCGAATGACGAACGGCGCAATGAGTCCTAACGGATCGTGAAGTCTAGCGAATGACTGCAGAATAATGCGCTTCGTGGCTGAATGCGCAGAAATGTATGCAGAAACTGCACTGGGGCTGATCACTATTAAGCCGAGCAGCTTTGTTCTTTTTTTGGCTTCTCCCAGTTGTTGATGGATTTATTGTCCCTGAGGAATTGCCCACAAGTAAGTAAGTCTTGAATTGGAGCACCACTTTCTCAGCTCCATACCTGCATATGCTAAAATAGTCAATGCAGCACGGTAGATTTCGAGAGCCTTTTCATCAGTGGAAGCTCCTACGACGAGGTCGTCGACATAGAAGGCATTCTGTAGAAGCATATCTAGTACTGGCTCCATTTTCTTCTAGTGATCGATGCGATACTATGATGCAGCAGCCAGAAAGAACGGGCTTGATGACACTCCAAAGAGTACACGAGTCATGCATCGTTTGACAACGGAAGGTGGTATTTCCTCTTTGTCATTGATTCGGTTGACCCATAAAAAGTAGAGGGCGTCACGGTCTTCTTCTCAAATGGCTATTTGTAGGAAAGCCTTCCGGGATGTCTATTGTCAAAATAATTGGATTCAGTCTAAACTGTACCAGGAGTTGCAAGAGCTCAGAATCAAGTTTGACCCCTTTGCCTGAGATATCGTTGAGGGACGACTCACAGCATTTGTGTAAAGAAGCGTCAAACACTACACGGATCTTTGTTGTGATAGCTGCTTGGCAGACTAAGGCGTGGTGTGGAAGGTAGTAAACTGTCGCTCGTGGTTCCGCAGTGGTGTCGACACGTTCGGCGTGACCTTTGGTAAAAAATTCATGGATCATGCAGTCATACTCTTCCAAAAACTTCGGCTGTCCTTTGAAGTGCTGAAGTTGGCGCTTTAGTCTGCTTTCCGTGACACTCAGTTTGTGCTCTAGTATATTATCCTAAGAAGAACCACATACCAACCAGCATCCTTGTGCACGTACTGTCTGAACAGACAGATTGATTCTTGATCACAAATGCTAGCTGCTTCTGGACGGTCGGTGATACCTATCGCATCGAGTCGCCACATCTTTGTCAAGTCAGTCATGCAAGATGTGGCTTGGTTATGGCACTCACACAATGGTAATAGAGCTTATGTGCTGTAGTTCACGTGAAGCAAGTTTTAGTAGTGCAGACTTCGGGCACTTCCAGAGCATCCACCATGATTTCGCGTGCGTCAGAACGACTCTGCAGCTTGAGTAGCACAGTTCGGTATCGGTATGTGTGCGTTTGGAATCGCCAAACGTTAGAAAAGACAGGTCTTCTGTGCCAACGAAAGACAGCTTGAGTCTCGTGGACAAGTCCCATCTTATGTTTTCTGGCTGCCAGTGTCAAGTAGTATACAAACCAGCATGAAATTGCGCCTTTTGGACGCCCATACTGTGGATGGTTGTATGAAAACTGCTCGCGATAGCGGTGCAGAACTCCTTGCGGCTGCACTGGTGATCACTGGCACGTCATTGTTTTTCGGTGTGTTGCTGCTGTCAGCATTCCTAGTTCGATTCTGGTTTTTGGCACGAATATGCAATATGTTGAGACAGAGAAGAGAATGACACTGGCATTGCATTGCTTTGGTTGAACACTTCATTTTCTTTTTTTTTTATTGGATGAATGAATGTGTTGAGCGTCCCGTTTATGACGAAGCGTGTGTGTGTGCTCACGCGCAACGCTGCCCTAAGCCTGCTTATACGCATGCCTTGTACACTGCATGCAGTTTCGCGGCCAGCTTATCCCTGATAGATTCAACATACTCCCGGAGCTGCGACATGGTCGCTTGCCTTTAGTAGATACAGCGGATGCAAATCTGCCGTGCACTGGACTTGATGCCATCAGGATAGGCGAGTTCAAAATGCATGTCAATGCTGCCTAAAACTACTGAAATACTGTCGAGCTTGGTTTTGTGAGAATTGAGGCTAGCCCACCGCCTTTTCTGCCGTTCTCATGTCCTGACATGACTCCCCTCCTCCGCTGTCTGCTGCGCTGGAAGAGCGAGGAGTAACGCTTAACCCCTCTCACCCGGTAGCGGATGATGTTGACTGTGGCGCCACGCACGAGGTCTTTCGGGAAGATTAGCGCGAGCGTCGGGAGTGAGTCAGATTTCTCCGAGACAGCTGAGGGTGAACACGCAATCCCTTTTCTGTCCGTCGACTCCCATTGTTTGGGGCTCGTCGGACTTCGCCCACGGCGCCTCACGCCCAAGGGGAACGCTCACCTTTTGTTGCCGCTTTGCCTACGCTAGGCGGAAGAGCGGTACGGTGTCCTAGTGCGTGGTCAAACTGCGCCGACCCGTATATCTTCGAAGCCAACGCGAGCGCCTTTGCCCTCACTCGAGCAATTGGACCTTTGTCCCGGTGTCACCATGAATCACTTTTACCACAGTGACGTGCTGCTCGTGGCACCCCCTGAGTAGTACTTCTCGCCCGTGGCATGATTAAGCCCATTTGCTTTCCCGCCGTGCCTTTGCAACAGCCTGTACTGCGTTTTGGTGTTGCCACAGACAATAAAGTGTTGCGACCTTGAGCAGTATCGTGTTCCCGCCACGACGATGGTTAACGCGTGCCATGCGGCTAGCTAAGACCGGACCCACGCTAGTGGCCGTAATCCTTCGGGGTACGTGTCACTACAGTTTGTAATGCTGGCATGTCGTTCTCGCCACCGAAGCGCAGGTGCGACGAAGATGAACAGAATGCAGTGGAAGCAAGTAGTCCTTCCTTCGTTTCCACAGTCTCAGAAGCAGCTCCCTCTCGCACTTCACCCGACTTCACAATTCATGCTCGGTAAAAACAGGTCCACAGCTGCGAGATCTTTCTGGTACACCTGGACGCATTTGTCGGTTAGGAGGTGTAATACTGTCAGTGCCCATGCATCTTTGATATCCTCGCAGGGTTGCTTCAGAGGGCGGTGATGCTTTCATGCCTCAATAATCTTGAGGACTCATTGAGAGGCAACGTGAATGACCGATGGAATCAAAAGTTCTGATGGTGTCTTCCCCGACTCCTCGCCGGCAGGTGGAAGGGGCTCTTCCCAATAGATGTGCTAGTGCCCTGGCTGTCCGCACCTTCTTTCCTCGGATTGCGTAGCACGACAATCACACGTCACGAGTTTGGAGCTGCCACTGAGGGGACATAGAGTCTCTCCTGGCCTTGAAGTTGCAGGTCGCAAAAATGGCAGTGAAGTCAGTGCTAAGGCAGATGGTAGGTGATACTGCGTGAAGATGTCCATTGCCTTGTGCTTTTCTGACTATTTCCCTGAAGCGGTTTCTCCGTGTGACATTCCCTGGCTTTCTACTTCACCTTGAATGAACTTCAAGATTGGGCTCTTTTCCTGTTGTCTCGATTGAACTGCAAAGTCCGCGGCCTCCGTGTCACTCTCCGTACCTTTCGATACAGGATTGCCAGGTCATCTGGTGATGAGCGCAAGAGTTCTCGGTGTGTTAACTGCCATGTTCTCTGCAGATGGCATGCGAAGGCTGTCGGAACAACTGGTTTTGAACTGGATGTTCTTGTACTCACTCGTCCTGTTGCCTTGATACTTGCGACGATGACTCTGATGGTTCTATAGGAAGTAGGCTGGCGGAGGGTACTTGGACGAGACCTTTTCGGCCATGCCCTTCGGTAAGCACCATCGCGATCACGGTGTAGTTTCTCTTGGTCAAGCATTTTTCTTCTATAATTGCTTCATAGCACCAGATGTTTCGATGTCTATGAGCTTCGTGTATGCGCGAATGGTCGCATTGTAGTGCTCCCAGAAATTCGGCAGCTCATCGTTATCGCTGCAAAAGACGGGCATTTCGTTTAGGTAAAACGACCTGTAAGCTTTTGGCTGGTGCTGTCCGAGCAGGCAGCTCCCACGTAGTGGTTGAATCTCTAACTCGTACTCGTATACCTCGGCTGGTTGGCTTTGACGAGGGTAAAGCCAACCAGAACACTCGCGTTTCTCGAGGATCAAAGCCTGCTGATGGCTTTTGTGATCTTCTCATAGTAATCCAGAGCGGTCATAACTTCGACGTCAATCTCCTCGCCGACGAGGGCGTCGGCGATCTGTTAGTTTAGTGCGGCAAAAGCTGAGTCCCTGTCGACAAGCCTGTCGATGAGCTTCTGCAAGTTGGCGGAAGACGGTACTGTGTTTTCCAGGAAGATCTGACTTTCCACGAACAAGAGTCAGATGGTGGCATCGCGAATTATGCTGCCATGTCTGAGTAGATTGTCCATCCTGGGAACGGATTGATGCAGAGGATGTCGGCCTTCTTTCCGGTTTCAGCATTAAACTTGGTGGAAGACAATGACACTGACGTGCCCTCGTTCAGGTCAAGTTCCTTAAATATGTGGCACAAACCAACACTGTGGATTCAGCCCTCGTTCACGGTTTATTGATAAAATGCAACAACTTCTTTTTTGTCCTGTAGCGACTCTGTCCTAAGCACACGTTGCACGCACACTGTGCCGCATCGCCTTATTCAGTTTTTATCAATCCATATGTCATGAATTTATCTCGGGAGTGCTTGCAATAGATTGGACTAAGAGAGACGGGCATGGCAAAACAAACACATTATACAAAGGACGGACCAAATTAATACACATAATTCACATTGAGCACTAAAAAATTCACTCAATAACCCCAGTCTGCTACAGACTGAAACCAAAACTAACTACAATATGCGTTAGGTTCAACTTTAACCCTATCTAACAGCTATCTAAGATGGTGTCTCTAACGAAAAATTCTTACAGTTCATCGCATTGCCACGTCAACTCTGTGACCTTGCTGTGTCAACGGTTCGTCAATTCTGTCGTCGACATCCTCCCCAATTCCTACACTCCTCATCCTCTTTCGCCGAACGAGCCGCTCCACCTCATTGCCGGTTGGTCTTGGTCTTCGTTGTCTTTTCTGGCTCAATTAGACTTCACCTAACTCATCAATGCCGTCGTGACTGCGGTGTAAGCCGCGTATGCTCTGGCTCCAAGTGGAAGAGCTGTAGTCCAACCAGGAACTGCTGCGATAGGTTGTGGCAAGTCCGCGCAACCTCACACGAGCCTTCCATGATTAACGGCCACTCCCCAAGCCTCTTCGTCGACAGTCTCAGAACCGGGCGGCTCTACTGCTTCCGTCGCAGTAGCGATGCTGACCTTACAGACCTTCACAGTTCGAAGCCCCAACGCACAGTGACAGCTCATTCTCCGGGATTTCCCATTACAGCTCGGGCCGCGTGCCACGAGCCTTTCTCCGACCGATCTCGTACGTCACCGTGGCGCGTCAGTGCACCACCATTGGGGGTCTCGCTCGCGCACGGACACCGTGTTCCGGCGCCTGGCACGTGCCCTCTTAGTCATGACATTGGCCCCACATTTTAAGAGCTTTTTTTCTTAAAAACTGTTTTTGTCCTCCTCAAACATGCAGTCCTCTGTTCTCTTGCTAGGGCCATCACTTGAGATCACTCGTGCACAGGCTGGCATGTCACTTTCCATTGTTGCATGCTTTTACTTGTCACACCACCACACTTTACAAATACACACACACTTAGGGTTGCCACTGAGAGTCACCCACAAAAAGCGCATGCTTCTACTGAGAAAGGGCACGCATGCACTAACACTATCCCTGAATGCTAGCGCCTCATTCCAATAGTTTGTGGTGGTTTCAGTTGTAGCAAACACAGGGCAAAGCAGTCGCTAGAACAGGAGAAGGATTGCGGATGTAAACTTTCTGCCAGGTTAGAGAATTTCATTGCAGTGGAATCATTTGTTCGATAATCGAACAAGTTAATTACAAAACAACGGCAATAAATTCAAAAGTATATATATACACTGCATAACCATCCTAATGCCCGCACCATGTTATCTGTGCGGTCATGGTTACTTTGCACATTCATTTCAGTGCAGTTTCTTAAAGCTGCCCAAAGAAGCCGACTTCTTGGGCGGCCCAAAAAGTATGTTAATAACAAATTTATACATTACACACCAAATTAGGGGGAACTAGGGCAGTGAAGAAGCCGACAAACTATTATGACAGTTGGAGCTGCGTTTGGAAAATGCGGCCTAACCCTCACCTAGGCATTTTGGAAATGAGACATTAAAGAAGCTTCAAGCTCTTAAAACACCTTAGTAACTTAGCACACCACCACTTCGCGGCACATGAAGAAGCCTGCTGACCTAAATTTTTCTGGGAGGTTGCTGGCAGATGCACCAGTGCCTCCACGATCTTGGTAAATTGAGGAGGTAGACACAAGAAACAGGACAGACATACGTAAAGTGGGCCAAAGTGGGCCTCCCATACTGTTGAATCTAAAAGTGTAAAAATGTAAAAAATTTTTTCACCGATATGTTTTGAAGACACTGAGTATAGAATGCATAACTCAGTCGAAACCTAATCCGAAAATCACCAAAAATTTTCACGTCGTCATCGCTAAATTTCGGTTGCCATGAGCTTCCCAACAATTTGGCAAAAAGTAGCCACCAATGGCAACCCTGCACTCACTGTTCCCATGGTTCATTGTCCAGTACACATTTGTCCATCATCTCTATACGATTTCACATTAGTGCCACTTCAGTGGCAACGTTTTGCACATTTCCTCACATCTCATTGTGAATCCCCGACCAAAACACCTCCCTAGTAGCTTTTCTTAGGATCCCTACTGCCATTCGCATAGTAGTGTTCTAAAATGCCCTGCCTGTAACATGCTGGCTCCATCAGTTGACTGCCTAATGTACCATTTACCCAAAATGTCTGGAATATCGCCATGTTATTTGATTCATAGGACACTGCATGTCTGAATCCTCCTCTCCTTGGCTAGCCTCCCCTTTCTCTACTCTTTTACAAGCTCCTCTGAGGATACGCCTATACCCTCAAAGATTGGCACCTTGACCTCTGTCTGCCTTTCACTCCTCTCATTTCTCCCTGTGTTCTCTTCTTTGCCTTCTCATTTCTTATGCCCTGTTCTGCAAATAGCAGGTATCAGACACTACATGCACCATATAGGTGTGCCAGTAAATATATCACCTGAAACCAGCAGTTCAGGAATGCCACGGGTAGACTTAAAATGAGCAACGCAGCTGACATATATAGTACACTGTCTGATCAGGTGTGTGTGCTTTATGAATAGCTACATACACCATATAGGTGTGCCAGTAAATATAGCATCTGAAACGAGCAGTTCAGGAATGCCACGGGTAGATTTAAAACGAGCAACACAGCTGTAATATATAGTACTCTGTCTGATGAGGTGTGTGTGCTTTATAAATATAGTTTAACGGCAAAATGAAACAGTGCCAAGGCGTAAGTTTTATTGAGGCGACACCCTTGTCCTTACATCTTCTCCACAGTCCTGATGCCAAGGATAAAGAAGCCTTTGCTCATGATGGCTGCTGTTGCCTCGCACAGTAACAGGCGCCCCTTGTTTATGTTAACAACCTTGCCTGCACAGAACAACATCATCACCATAACTGCCAAGTTCAAAAATTTTGAATCTATCAGATCACGCACAGAAATTTCAATTTCCGCGAGATTTTTCATGACACCCATACACACCTAAGAAATGCTTGAAATACAGCAGTCTCCCGGAAAATCTGGGAGACTTGGCAGCTATGCATCACTGTTTTTTCAGTTGTAGTGCCAACCATCACGGAGCAAGCATTCATGCAACCCCCTGTGACATGCACGTGGCATGGCTTTTTATGAAATCATTTTTTACCCACATGTTTGGATGGCACAGGTGTATAGTATATAGTGTATATAGTGTATAGTATGCACATATCAGAGACAGGATTGTAATACGCAAGCTCTAAAATTAATATAAATGCTATAAAACTTTTCATAATCTCAAATTTGGTGGCACTTGCTGAGCTTATGCACATTTGTGTGCCATTTTCAAGTATGCAATTATTTTTGAGTAGTACTACATTATGTGGTTTTTAAAATATCAAACTTTTCATGTGCCTTTCCGAGACCAAGAAGTCACGAAGTAAATTGGCATGTCATGATAATTAGAATTGTATACAGTAAAACAAAAATGCAAATTTTATCTGCAATGGAACAAAAGTTATATAGCACCGTATATACTCAAAAGGTAACAAGAGCTTTTCCCCAGGTTTTTGCTCCCTGAAGTTAACACTCACGTCACAATTGAATACCGATATTAAAGTTGTATTAAAAATTCCAATAATACATCCAAACCTAGACTACTAGTTTTGACCACTGCCCGTCCATGCTAGTCCATGCATGACCATTGCTAGTCCATGCATTGCCAGTCATAACAGTATTGGGTAAAGTGCATCCCTTCCCACCAGACTGAAGGGAAGTCCAGCTATGCCTACCAGTTCAACAGCATGGCAAAGTGGACGGTAACTAGCCTCTGCGGAATGGGTAATTTTTCAGTGCTGCATTTTACCTTTGACCAGGGAACAACCAAGCAGCAGTGACAGGGTCGCGACAGCTGTAGAACTTCCTGCTGGTACCAAGCGGGCGTGGGTGTGCTGTGGATTGTGGCGACGCCAAAATGTACCTACTGTGCGATCTGCGGTGTGATGTGCGTGCATGTTCAGTGGCAAAGCAGTGTGGAGCCTGCGAAGACGCACAACGGCTACTTCAGGAAGCAGCACCACTGCAGCCCTTACGTGGCCTCTTCTGGAGGCGGATGGGCTGTTATGACTGGCAATGCTTGGACCCTGCCTGCAAGGGATGAGTATCGGCAAGCCCTCCCAATGCGATCCGCGTCTTGCTGGAGCATGAGAGGTGCCAGTGTGCGCCATATGGATCGCGCATCGGTGTCGCTGATGCTCAGTTGGCGTCAGACGAGAAGCACGTGCACGTACCAAGAGTTATAAAACGAGCGGCGCATGTGCGCTGCTTGCTCTCTCTCTGGCCTTCATTGCGCCTGGTCCTGTCTCGTGTAAAGGCACGTTTCGATGTCTAGTCTATGGAACACCTGTAAGTACGTAAATAAACCATGTGTTTTTGGTCCTCAGCAATCCTCACAAGGATTCTTCTTACCCCGGCACCTGGGTGAACGCCCGTGCCCCACTCCTCAGTCACATCAATACCAACACTGAGAACACCAGCTCTTCCGAGATCCACCAGCTGTTAGTGCAAGGCTACTTTCTTAATATTTAGCACAACAGAAGCCTGCACTGTGGTGGTGATCAGTTAAATAACTTGACGCTCAGGTGATCGCATCCCAAACCATGCAACGGAATCCCTTCATGTGCTGAACGGAGCCTAGACAAAATGCCCTTTTTAAATGCATTCTTCTACACGCGTCTGGCAATCCCCACAAAAACACCGGGCAGCTTCATGGAAGCTTTATCCGCGAGGCAGAAACCAGGTGATTTATACTGAACGGTTCCCCTCCGGTTGCAAGCAGACGGGAGTGTCTGAACGTCCCCCAGCTGCGTGTGAACGCCCTTTTCCGCCACAAGATCTAAAATTTGCAAAGAAGAGCACTCTGCAACTAGAGGCACAACTGAAAATCCAACGGCTTCGCCCCCACTGAAAAAAACTGGGCTTTTGAAGTGTATCGCCTCCTATGTCACTTTCTCCAGCTTTAGCATTGTATGCTACCAAACTGACAGTTCCAATGCGGCTATCCTGCCCATCCACATCGCTATCTACGGGCGACAGCACCTCCGGCTGCACATTTTTCGTTTCGGCGAGTGCTTCCAACCTCTTCTCCCATTCACTCGGGGAAACCATTTCTGCCCCAAGCTGAGAAAAAACTGCCTCAATGACTGAGTCATCTTGGCATTCTACCATGCTTGGGACACCTGTCTTCTCCGACTGGCGAAAGACGCTGCACTCAACAACTTCCTCAGCCGTGCGTTCCATCTTTGTCGTGCCTGGTCTATCTTTAATTTCTACATTTACAGTGCCCTGACCACTGGCATGTTTCGCCAGAAAACTGCGAATCTCCAAGCCTCAATCGTTTTATTTCCCTTTCATCAGCTGCAGCTTCCTCTTTACGCCTCACAGTCTCTCTCTCAAACGCAAGCCGCTCTCGTTCTTTGGCTCCCTTATGCCTGGACTGTATGAGCACCTAACAATTGCAAAGCCTCTCTCTCAACGCCAGAACCCATAATCAGCTGTATCAAATGTGGCTTCCTATGTATTGTCACCACGTCAATACCCAGCTCCTCGCACATGAGAACTAAATCCGGTTTTCTTAACCTGTTCAAATCCACGGTCACCCCATGCGGACTTCTGTCGCTCAAGCTGCTGTGAAAGTACCTCTAATAAATACTAGCCTTCACGAAGCAGAAACCGATCCACCCCTTTGGATAAACATCACCATCCATTTAAAACACCTGGTAGAATCTCTACGAAATGAACAGCATCGGTACCAGAAAAGAACACTGCCGAATCCAGCCGTATACCACCACTGCCAACTAGCTGATGTGACCGAAGAGCAAGGCACAGGCGTTCACCCAGGCGCCGGGGAAGGAAGGACCAAAAACACACAGTTTATTTACATGTTTACATGTGTTCAATAAACTAGGCGTCGAGATGCGGCTTTACACGAGACACGACCGGCTGCAAAAAAAGGCCAGAAAGAGAGCGAGCTGCGCACATGCGACGCTCCTTTTATAACCCCCGATCCGTGAACACGCTCTTTTTCCGACGCCAACTGCGCGTCTCAGCGACACTGATGTGCTTCCTATGTGGCACACACAGACACCTCTCGTGATCCAGCAAGGTGTGGACCGCGCTTGGAGGGCTTGCGAATAATCGTCCATTGCAGGCAGAGTCCATGCATTGCCAGTCATAACACTGGGCTGTCGTTCCACGCTGCAGCCTTTCCAGCGATGCACTTTTTTTTCGTCCACTCCAAAGTGGCGTCCCCCTCAAACTTTCGACAATGACTCCACAGCGATTGCAACTTTCCTTTCATAAGCGGCACTATAATGACACCGCCTGTATGGCGCCATTTGAGCTTCGCCACACACAGACCACTCAATAAGCAACTCGAAATGCTAACGGCTCGCCTCAACACTTGCCACAATGGAGGAAGGAAAGAGCTGTTTTCTCCCTCCATGCTTGCTACAATGCAAAATGGCGGCCTCAGGTGTGTACTAAAGCCTGGTTACAGTGTACTTGAAGAGGGTGGTGGGCTTACTCCACTGCTCCTGACGCAGTGGGTGTTGCATGTGATAAGTGGCGCCATAGGCAACTTCAATAAAAGCTTCACTTGCAGGAGCTGCTCGCCGCTGGCCGCACGCGAGTTGCGACACGAGATTCTTCGATATTTAAAGTAATCTTGCTTGTATTAACTGCCATCTGAATACATTGCGAGTGTATGTTGCTCTTGGTTTGTCTTTTTTCCATTTTCTTTAGCGATATTATTTGCTGAAAGTCAGCCCGATGGCAGACAACGCAAACCACGCCTTTCTTTCTTCTTTTAGTGCGACGCAGTTAATGCTTTTTTTTTTAATTTGGTGCGCTTGAGTTTATTGCACAGTCACTATATCTTTTTAGACCACAGCGCATTTGCCCCTATTGGTGCATTCAGACGACGGACCGAATCCGGATGTGGCGGGATGGACGGCGCGTCACGTGACCTCACATCAGCGGTTTCCCTCGTCCACGACTCGTCCGTGCGGCTCGCGGACAGATGATCCCAACCTGTTTCTCACATCGGGATTCTGGCGGGAGAAAGCCGGTTCTTCAGCGGATTAGCTTGGGGTTTGTGGCAACCAGTACACTTTTCGTCTGCTCGCGGCATGTCCTCCATGGCTCGCGGCCAGCTGCATGACTGGTCGGCATCATCTACGCTTGAGCATGATTTACTTACTTTCCGGGGGCTTTGTTCTCAGGTGATTAAATACACAGAAATCACTTTTGGTGGTTCGAGAAAGGTGGCCGCCGTTGTTTTGACATGCAAGATTCTTAGCCGTCATGGTGGGGAAATATTCTAACTTCTGCAACCGGCGATGTGCCGCTTCTAAATATGAATGGGAGACACATTCAGAAGTTCTATAGTGGGGAACAATGTAGCTGAAAGAACATTCTGCCAGCAACTACCTTTTCTCCTGAAAGAATAACACTCCTCGTTTATTTGTCACAATGCGACAGACATCGCAGCCAAGCGCCGCTTCTTGCGGGCATCCATGTTGAATACTCTCAAACCGGTCTGCTACCAGCGGGTGCAGGTGGGCGCCAAATCTGCTGTCGAGGGTAATCCGGCTGTTTTTTTCTAAGGCATCGTCCGTCATGTGGATGCGCCTACAGGCGGATCATCCGCGGATTAGCCGTCTGCGTCCATGACAAATCCCGATTCGGTCCGTCGTCTGAATGCACCATATATGGCACCTCGCATAAAAGAGTACTTCCCAAAACATGCGGTTTCATGCTGTGTAAACCTAACCTTTTGTATCAAGACTATGCCTGTATTTCGCCTTCCTGCTTGCAATCAGAAAATAGGGGCGCCGGCTTCTTTGCCAAGCTTATAAATGCAGGTATTCTTGCTGAGTTTGTGCATTTGCTATGCTTGAATGAAATATTGTAGCTGAATTATTTTTGCTCCACATTGGTTGTTGCACAAGATAGTACTGTTCTGGGGGCTGTTATTAACCATCATTACTAACCATCATTCGCAAAGAGAGATGGGGAGAGCACTGCAATGAACCTTTGCCCCCCCTACATTTGCTCTGATAGGCTTGCGTCGGCTTTTTACTGAGGTAGGCTAGCAGATTGGGAAGAATCGTGGCCCGGTATCCAAATGGAAAATGGGTCTTCCATGAGGTACTGCATCCACACTTATTTCCTATCGATAATGTGCGCACAACTTCTGAGCACATGACGCAGCTCGAAGTGGAGCTCGTGCACTGCGCTGGTGTCTTCTAGGGGCTTGTCCACTCTGACAGGTTCCTTTCGCATTCTTTACACCTGTTCTGATTTTTCAGGACACAAAACGACAGCTCTGACTCGCCCTTAATGTGCACATAACTTAGCTGTTTGGCACTGAGATGCATGGCAATGGTTTTTCTGATGTTGCGACTTGGATTAGGCACAGAAAGGCAATTTGATGCATGCTGCATATGGCTAAACGCTGCCTAAAAAAAAATCACAGCATATCCACGAAGTGAATGATGATGGGTGGGGCGAAGCATCTGTCTGTCTGTGGATATGCTGTGCTGGCTACGCCAGAGTAATGCGCTGCCCTAGACCATAAGAAGCTTTACCCCTAAAACTTGGCGCTATAGCGTCTACCACAAAGAAACATGGCTTGACAACTGCTGTTCTGGAAGAGCTAGACTACTCTTTGAGCCGCAACGCGCCTCCCAAGTTCTATTGATGATTCCAGCATCGCCACCCGGGCGAAAAGAGAAGCACAAATTGGTGACGTTTGCAGGGCCACCCCACCACATAGCGTCTGCCGGAGAATGAGCCCACTGCCCTCTTCTAGTACACTATCGTCTGGTGTTGGCTTGGCTACTAACGGCTATAATACCGTCTAGGTGGCACTAGTTGTACACCACTTTTCTACATAAAAAAATGGCGAGTTTTTCAACATCCTGGTGTGGATTTACGCCTCTAATAAGCTCCAAGCAGCAGGGATAACTGGACTTCCCATGCGAGTTTGGCGTTCCCATTCTTCTTCCTGCCCATGTTAAACTGCGCATCACTGTGGCCCTGGCTTTCTCGGCGGTCTTCTCGGTCGGCTGCTTGTTTCGTACGTGTTTTCTTACACGCGTATGTGGGGCGAATTGAATGTGATTTTTTTTTTCTCCTTCCCTTGCTTTTTTTTTTTCTTCTTACCTTTCTCCTATATTCCCACTACACCATCCCCGGTGCCGACCTGTTTAGGTGTCATCGTAATGATAGGCAGTTACAGGCAACATTTTTCTCTTCCTTTTCATTTACATAATCACATTGTAGTACAGTCGAACTCCGCTACAATGAACGCTGCTCCAACGAAATTTCCGCTACAACGAAAAATTCATGGTTCCCGGTCAGCAGTCCATAGGAGTCAATGCATAAGTATTGTCGGCACAACGAACATTTTTTCTTCTATCTTCCCGCTTCAACGAAATTTTACAATGCGATTCCAGGCTCAGATACTTATTGCTATGCAGTAAACCAAATCTTTAACATTTCGATGAGTTTTCAGAGCCTGAAAATGCGTCAAAGAAGTCTAAAATACGCGTTGGCACCACCAGAAATCGCCGCTATACCGCCGCTGTTCAACAAGCATGGGCGCCGCAATTGCTCGATAGCGATGGTAATGAGACTGCCCTACTTTTGCCACTGGCTTATTTTGAGCTGCAGGCGATCTGAAGCTGAAGCTCTGTTGCTCATTTAATGGTTTCCTTCACGCAGCTGCTGGGTGCAACTGCGGAACGATGCCTTTTCCGATGCTTATCATTATGTTCGCACTTGGCCAGTGTGATAACTAATCAGAGTGGCTGTTCGTCCGCATTATCAACAAAATGAGCTAGCCGCGAGTGATGGATGATAAGAACAGCATAGAATAATGCAAAAGACCTCGCTCCACAATACCCTGCCTTCATTCCGGCATTGTCAGATACATCTAACGGTAGACAGCTGCTGGTGTTAACTGTTTGGTTCGTTTACGAAGGTGGTTTTAGGCGTGTTTCAGCATGCTTTTCACCACGGCCTTGCTATACGTGGGTGAGAATGACGTCGTGACGCTGCTGAGAAAGAATAGGAAGCAGCGGACATTTTTTTCTATTTCACTTCAACGAAATTTTTTCCGAGCCCCGTCAGTTTCGTTGTAGCAGGGTTCGACTGTAGTCAACATCATCGAATCTAAGCCGACCCTGGAGTTTGATGCAAGGAAATTTGAAGAATTTTCTTCATCAAAAATAAAGCACCTTTGTCCCTGTCGATGTGTGCTGCAGCCCTTCACGATGCATTACCAACTATCCCACCAAGCCATCCTTGTGAAATGATCACAATTTAGAGCAGTTGCCTTAAGGCGGTCAGAGTTAAAGTGATAAGAGTTCAAAGCAAGAGATGTTGCCAGGGGGATGGGTATCCGTATCCCGTGAATGAAGTTTTATGCGCCATGTGGGTGGGGGAAAATACCGTAGTTTGAGACTGTTTGAAAAATAAATGCACTTTTTCCTGCCTCCATTGGCCCTCTGGGTACTTGTGCCTGGTTAACCTCCCTGCCTTCCCTCTTGTTCCTCCCCCCCCCCATCCTTGGTCGTCTTCTTTTTCTGCTGGATTCAATGAAAAGTCATCCCTTGCATTAAAACTGTGGGTGTATTGCTATGGGGCAAATACGGTATGTTGAACATATATGCAATGTCAAGTCAATGTCAAGATTTTGCTTATTTCAAGCACTTTTCGCTTTCTTTTTTGCCTGGCAAATAGGTGGTAGTCACTAATGGCCAGAATCAGCTATCATAATCAACCTTTATGCTTTAACACTAAGGCCCATTATAGAACACATGGATTGGCACTTGCCTGTCGTGCGGTCCTTTTCGATGCAGTAGCAATTATCGTAAAACTCAGAGAATGTCTGGGACAGATCAAAGAGGTAGTCGCAGAGAGGGTGCAAATACAGCTCTTCAAGCATGGTGGCCAACACTTCGGGAAAGCGGAGCAGGGCCTTTGCCAGTTTGCGCTCCTTGGGGTGTTCCACAGGCACACTCACATCTTCATTGCGCATCACATCCACGGACAAACCGACATTGCGTGCTATTGACCTGTAGAATAATCCAACAGCAGGCATCGTGTTACTGTGTTGCACATGATGGAGCAGCATGCATCACACACACTGCTACTGTGCTCAGCTGTTTACTTCCACCATGATGGCTATGAAACTTGCACTGGCTTTAGCAGTGTGGTGCTGATATGAATGACAAAAAATGGCAAGACAGAATGCTGGAGCAAAGTTTGCCCACCGCAGGCAAATGTCTGGCAAAGCACTACTGGTGAAGTAACTGTAGTACAGGTGGTGCAATAACTTCTTGCAACTCCTGATTGGCATGACAATTTGCTTAAATTAGTGATTTGTCCCCGTAAGCACAGTGCACATAATTTGGTGGTCACAACAGACACACAATCTTGCACACATTCTATGACAGAATGAAACGCAATTTCACGAGAGAACAAGAGGGACCAAAGAGCCCGAAGGGGAAGCACCCAAAAAAGTGAATTTGAATTCAGAAATGCTTTCGATGCACGGTAGAACTATCTGACAACAATATTGGACAGCGTAATGACATTACCAGTTTACAGTTGACCCCCTTTCGCGTAGCGAAGCCACGTCAGGCCGAATGGTCTTTAGCTTCTCTTCGTTTTTCTGTATCTCTCCAGAAATAAAATCTGTTCATTCGTTCATTCATTCAATAAGGGACCTGCACTGGGTCACAATTATTTTCTACAAGGTGTCTCTTATATGCAAGGTACAATGTATTCATTTTCTTATCAACCCCAATCATAATTTAAGCACATTGGTGTCCATTTGACACCAATCGTCTGTCGCATCAGTCTCTCTTATACAGGGGTTCGACATATGTGTTAGTATGTTGATTGAGCACTAATTGTGGGTCGGCAAACTCACTCGAAAGACAACTAACTCTCTCAGATCAGTCTGGGGCCGTTGGTAGGAGTAAGTAAAATTTTGGTGAGTCTGAGCGAGCCCAGTAAGGTGGTAGGCCACTCAAAAACAAAAATTTTTTTAAGGGCAGGCAGTGTTGAAATAACTTTTTCCTCAAAACCAGCATGTCTTATTTAATTTATCCAGCTATTTACAGTGCAAAATATTGAATATTGTGACGGGGCGAGGTCTAGGCTTATAAGATAGCGTCCACCGAGAATCGGCAGCTGAACAAGATGTATGAGTTGCCTCTCGCGCAAGCCCCTAACACACAGGCGTCTTCTTCATCTTCGCAAAGTGCCACGCTTGCTCCTGTCGATGATGCACCGTAACAATATTTATTTATTGGGAGGTAATCTTCGTCAAAAAATTGCATTAAAAGTGCTAGCCACACCAGCTGTAATAAGTTAGTAATGGGTGGCTTCATTCAGTAAAGCTTTGACATTCATGTAACTAATGGCTGAAGCTATGCAGTGAACTAAAATAAATATGCAGTGAATATCAAGGAAGTAATGCTTGAAAAAAACGGGGAAAAAGAGCCAATTTAGACTGAACCTGTTGGAGAATTCAGCTGTGAACTGAAAAATATTCAATGGATTTCTTTTGTTCTAGTTCACTGCACAGATACATATGTTGTAAATCATTGTGCGAAATCTCAGTTCAAAGTATACGCTGAGAAATACGTTATGACAGTTGGCGACGCAACATTTGGAGCAAATTTTTATATTCAGAAAAAACGTAAACAAGGATTTCCGAGCTTGTAAAAAGGGTCACAATCTTCACATGCAGGCCTAAAATGCACCAGATTCATAGCTGGGCCCTTCTGCGGAGGCATTATTGTCTCCTTTTGTTCGGGTGGCTGCTCGTCTTTTCTTCCTGGCCTGCTTTGTTTGTTGTCCCATCCGTTGACTTGCGTTTAGTATTCTGCATGCGCAGGTGATCCCTGGCGATGCAAGATTTCGTCGTGTGGTACCCTGGTTCCATGCCAGCTTGCCTCAGGATATCTAGGGTGCTTACACTGCCATTATTAAAGTGTGCCACAGCATCATGCAAGGCAAACATTACTGTAGGCAAACTTACATAGACCTCTTTGGGTGCCCGCTGCCATATAAGACCATTGAAACACTCATCAGCATTTTGAGTTTTTCCATGAAGGCACTTCATTATAAGTTCATCAGAGCACAAATCACTGTAGACAGTTTTAACTTTGTTGAGCACATCATTTGGAAGTCCTCCTTTGTGTACATATTTCCCTTGGCCGAGTGCTTCGACCCTTTGGTATCTGCACCAGCTTTTCGGTCCAAGTGGACACAGGCCATGTCTCGGCTGCTTGTCGGTAGAGCTGCAATGAAAAAGACAGGCAAGGGTAGCCTTTTTCATTGCAGAAATGTTCCCCACATTAGCCCTTATGGCGATGCCATAGTAGTTTTGCAGGCGGTCAATGAGGGCATCAGTGAGCTTTCCCTTACCACAGAGTCCATGCACTGTCTTTTTCAGTTTTCTGAGGCGGCAGCCAACACGCTTCTGGACATGCCCAATACATTCTAGTTTCTGCACACTGTCCTTTCCATACATGTCTTTGACAGCGGCATAGCTCTTGGAATCACAATCGCTGTAGCACTGCAGGTACTTCAAATCTCTTTTGCCTTTCGACCTTTCAAATATTCGGTATAGACCAACCGTCTCCATACTGCCAGCACTTCCTTCATGGTTTACTTGACAGGAAGTGTGGTTTGCCTTCCATTCCTGGTACGAAGCACTATCTTGCCTCAACTTGCTTTTGGTTTTACAAGACTTACACGAACTAGAAAGGGCCTCAACATCAATAGCCTTTCCCGTGTCAACAGAAATCACAGACACACAACCGTTCAAAAATGAATGGCCACGCTTCTGCCACGTGCCATCACCTGAAACACCACACTCGGCACTTCCCACAACACGACGAACTTCCACAGCAGCATCAGTCATCGACTTCGACGCCACTTCTCCTGCCGCTGCAGAAAGCCGAGATGACAATTTGACGTAGGCGTAGTGACGTGGAGGAGCAGGCATGTTCACCACTTTAGAAAAAGTTTTCGCACCAGCGTACCCTTTTCCTAACTGGCGCATCTCGTAAACTAGACGTAAACTGTTCTCATTGGCACGACCCACCTTTCTCGACGTATGAAATGGGCGCTTGAACCCACAGTCGGTACACACGACCGCACAAGCCAAGCATATCCCTTGGTGAGAGCGTTCCTCGAACTTCAGTGTTGTGTTCATGCATTCGGAACATGCCAGTGATGAAAACGCTGAAGAAAGAATACCAATGTTCATTATCCTGTTCCCTTGAAGTGCAGAATTCTCTAGTGGAGCCTGGTACGCCTTGTTTATGTCCCCAAGCTTCTTCACGGTCGCCAAAATACCGGCGTCTGTGTCAGTAGGCAGCCTCGTCATCGTGTAGCGATTTCCAGCAAACTTGCGCTTCCTCGTCATCTGCGTTCTGCACTTCCCCATGTTGGTTGTAATATGGTCCAGGTGGCCTAAGGATACAGCCCTAGTAGCGTTGACACGTGGAACAAATGCAGAACGAAGCCTGACATGGCCTGACCCAGGCAAACAACAAAAATTCCGACGAGCATCGTGCGACCCCCTTGTGGCTGTTGTTCAAGATTAACGAAGACTTTTGAACACAAAGTTGCATTTAATGACACCATCTTATATAACAGTCACAATAAAATGCATAAAGTATTTTGAATAGCATTGATATAGACGAAAGAACACTTGCTTTTGAAAGCGATTTTTCGAAACCGAAACCACAGTTGGGAATGTGGTGTCGGTTTTGCTATAGGAGCATAGGGTATACATAGAAAACTTCCTGTAACTCGCAAACTAATGATGCTAGGAGGATAATTTTTATTGCAACATATATGTGAATGTTTGGGTGTGCAAGAAAAACAAAACCCTAAAAACTTATTTTGCGAAAAAAAAATGACTTTTGAAGGTGGCCTACCACCTTAAAGATAATATTGATGAGTCTGAGTACAGGTGAGCCCTATGAACAAAACATATTTCTTGAGTCAGTCTGAGTGAGCTCCACCTTTTAACTGCCAACCTACCGTCCTTTCTACAAACCTCCAGCATTATCAACAGCCTTACATGTATCGGCTTACTCTATTCACACATATCTTAATGCACTAGCATTCATGCACCACCTCAAAATTTATTGATGAGAGGCGGTATATAGCCAAGAAGGGGGTGGTGCCGCGACCAACTCTTCGTAAGCTCATTCACAGATAAAAAAAAAATACCTTGTGTGAGTTGCGTGCATCATAAAAATGACCTTACAAAATTGAAGCCACTTATAATTTGTATTTGAAGTTACAAGATCAAAAGACTTACCATAGACTCAAATTCTGTGAGGTACTCGTATTAAAAAGCAACAACACCATGATCAAAACTTCAATTTTATGCTAACATACTTTGTAAAGTTCAGTTACATCACATATACTGTTCAATGGGGTCATGACAAAGCTACCTCTACTCCTAGACAATATTCCAAACGTGAAGCATGCAATCGAAGCCAATGATGTCACAATTTGGGTAAGCAAAGGGTCAGACGGCACCATTCAGGACGCACTAAAGAATGCTGTGAATCTGGTTCAAGGGTAATGCCATAGTCGTAGGACCCACTTGCGCAGCTCAGGAGTTGCAACTCCTGCTGGTGTTTAAATGTCGAAAAAAGACCAACATACCACCAGACATTACCGTGCATCTGAATGAAAACCTTATTCCAAAAGTAGATAGACTCTGCATATTAGAACTTCATATGCAAGACAGTGGCAAGGCCACATATACCCTTCAACTACCCTAGTGACTCATAATGTTAAGCTCATCACAAAGCACCAACATGGATTCTCAAAAAAAGATACTCTCCTATTGGTGCAAGCCCTCATCACAAGCAGACTGACCTACCACCTCCCTTTCTACAACCTTACACAGACCAAGACAAAGCGGACGGACACCAGTCTCCATGTGGCACTAAGGACTGCTCAAGGACTGCCCTATTACGGGTCAACGCAGCTCCTTCTATGACTTGGGATTCACAACACCATATGTGAACTACATTATCTGAAACATTTGAGCGTGCACAAAATAGATGAAAGGCAGAAAGAGAACAGCGTGTGTTCTCGCCTTTCGTTTTTCGTCTATTGTGTGCGCGTCGAAATGTTTCCAGTAATGTCCTCAAATCAACTCGCCCAGCTTCCCATACTACTATATAGGAACTACTTGCAGGACATCGTTATAGCCAAATCGAACGCCTACAGAGGACAAGACAGAGTTGTCTCATTCTCTTTTGGTTGGGATACAGCGTGCTAAACAAACCACAACAAGAACCAAATTATCTTTCGCTTGACATTAGAAGAAAAATTCAAGTACCCCATACCCCACAATATGCAACCTAATTTACATAAAGAGCGGAGTTGGGCAAGAGTTAAAGCTCTATTGTGAGTTGTAGGTGACCACACATCTAAGGCACCAGTCCCTTTACACTGACGTGTCCTGATATCCACAGAAACGGGCCATGTGTCTGGTCGTAGGGGACCATACCGACACTGTAACAATATTGTCGCGACGTCAAGAGAGAGGTCGTACTCGAAGATGCTGAGAAAACAGCAGCGGGTCGGTCTCTTTGTTAACCGCGTGAGAGAGAGTTCCTCATCTTTTTCGTTGTTGCGTTCTGCATAAAAGCGTGCAGATGCGCGTATGCGCTATTGCCTTCGTCTTTTTCGCGGGACGCATGTGACATTTGCCTCCCTCCAAAAATGGCATCGTCCCGATGCGCAGCCAAGGCACTCTACTTATAAAAACGCACATATGCACCGGCACGATCAGGACAAACGAGAGTTAGCTGGACATGTAGGGTTTGATCCGGATGACATGCACGATTTCGGGTGAGCAGTTCCGGCGACTGGAACTGCAATCGCCGTCGGGAATAACTTCGTAGTTGATGTCGTTCAATCAGTCGGGTGACTCGATATGGGCCAAAGTATCGTCGTAATAGCTTTTCTGAAAGTCCGCGTCGACGTATTGGGATCCAGACCCATACCTTGTCGCCTGGTTTGTAGGTTACCAATTTATGTCGTAGGTCGTACCGTTTCGCATCTTTGTGTTGCTGGTGACAAATACGCACGCGGGCTAGCTGTCGGGCTTCTTCGGCACGCTGACCAAATTCTTCGGCGTCAGCGTGAGTGTCGTCACACTCGTGCGGCAGCATAGCGTCCAACGTTGTAGTGACTTCGCGCCCGTGTATTAAACTAAACGGCGTCATTCCGGTAGTTTCCTGCCGGGCAGTATTATAGGCGAAGGTCACATAAGGCAAGATTTCGTCCCAGTTCTTGTGTTCTGTGTCGACATACATGCAGAGCATGTCTGCGAGGGTCTTATTAAGCCGCTCTGTTAGTCCGTTCGTTTGTGGGTGGTGTGCCGTTGTTCTCCGGTGAGCTGTACCACTGAGCCTGAGAACCGACTCCAAAAGTTCTGCCACGAATGCAGTTCCTCTATCCGTGATGAGAACTGTTGGAGCACCATGCCGAAGGACGACGTTTTCTATGAAGAAATGAGCCGCTTCTGCTGCTGTGGCCCTCGGCATGGCTTTAGTTTCTGCGTAGCGAGACAAGTAATCAGTGGCGACAATGATCCATCTGTTCCCTGTGGTAGAAGTTGGGAATGGGCCCAGGAAATCCATTCCGATTTGGGCGAATGGCTTTGCTGGCACTTGAACGGAATGTAATAAGCTTGCCGGCCTGCCGGGTGGTGCTTTGCGTCTTTGACAGTCGGCACATGTTTGGATGTTTCACAGCAGCAGGTAGGTTAGGCCAGTAGTAACTGTTTTGCAGACGGGACAATGTTCGAGTGTAACCGAGATGACCAGAGGTGACTTCATCATGGCAGGCTTCCAGAATTTCTTTTCGCAGTGATGCAGGGACGACGAGCAAGTATGGGCTGCCGGTGGGAGAAAAGTTTTTCTTGTATAGGACGTCGTTCCTTAAACAAAAAGATGGCACTCCTCTCGCAAAAATTCGTGGCACGTCTTCCCGTCGTCCTTCTAAGAAATCGATAAGCGAAAGCAGGTCAGGGTCACGGCGCTGCTCTTGTGAGATAGTGGCCGCGTTGATGACTCCCAAGAATGCGGCGTCCATAGACTCGTCATTAATAGTGGCAGGCTCAACGGGTGACCGCGAGAGACAGTCTGCGTCGGTGTGCTTCTTCCCTGATTTATAAATAATGGTCATATCAAACTCCTGAAGCCGAAGGCTCCAGCGTGCTAAACGGCCGGATGGGTCTTTCAAGTTAGTGAGCCAGCAAAGCGAGTGGTGATCACTGACGACCTTGAATGAGCGGCCGTACAGATACGGTCGAAATTTGAGAACCGCCCAAACCACGGCGAAGCACTCTTTCTCGGTAGTCGAGTAGTTCTCTTCCGTGCGAGAGAGAGCTCTGCTGGCATAGGCTATCACTTTCTCGGAGTTATCTTGCCATTGTATCAGTACGGCGCCCAGGCCTACATTGCTTGCGTCGGTGTGAAGTGCTTGCTGTTGGCGCTTCCTGGTCAAAGTGCGCCAGAACCGGAGGTGTTTGGAGGCGTTGGCGTAATTCGTTGAACGCTGTTTGTTCCTTTTCGCTCCAAAGAAAGGGGACATCCTCTCGTGTGAGCCACGTCAGAGGCGCCGCAATAGACGAAAAGTTGGCGATGAATCGTCGGTAATAAGCGCAGAGGCCTAAGAAGCGTCTCACTGCTCTTTTGTCATGCGGTGCGGGAAACTTTGCGACAGCGTCGATTTTGCCCGGGTCAGGTCGAACACCTTCGTGGCTGACCACGTGGCCTAAGAAGCAAAGTTCGTTGAAACCGAAATGGCACTTCTCTGGCATTAAAGTCAGGCCAGCCGAACGTATAGCTTCTAGAACTGCGAATAATCGACTTAGGTGTTCCTCGAATGTAGCTGAGAAGACGACAACGTCGTCTAGATAAACCAAGCATGTCTGCCACTTAAGTCCTGATAGCACAGTGTCCATTAAACGCTGAAAAGTGGCTGGCGCTGAGCATAACCCGAATGGAAGCACTTTAAATTCATAAAGACCGTCGGGCATCACGAAAGCAGTTTTCTCACGGTCTCTCTCGTCGACCTCTATTTGCCAATAGCCACTTCGCAGGTCCATCGATGAGAAATAGCGTGCATGCCGCAGCCGATCAAGAGAGTCATCTATACGTGGCAGTGGGTAGACGTCTTTCTTCGTTACTTGGTTTAACTTGCGGTAATCTATACAGAAACGCAAGCTGCCGTCTTTCTTTTTAACCAATACCACGGGGGATGCCCAGGGACTCTTGGAAGGCTGTATTACGTCATCTTGGAGCATCTTCTGAACTTGCTTTTGGATCTCCTCACGTTCTTTCGGAGCCACACGGTATGGGTTTTGACGGATCGGTCTCGTATTTTCTTCAATGATAATTCGGTGCCGGGTCAGTGGTGTTTGCTTGACTTTCGACGTGCACGAAAAACAATTTTTGAACTGGTGTATCAGCTCTAGTAGGCGCTGTTTTTCCGAGGCTGACAGGGTTGAGCAAATGTTGACAGACAAAGGTGTCAAGGCTGGGATGGTCGCCTCGTCCGGTTGCAAAGCGAAGCAATCTCTGGCTTGGTCCACGTCGTCGTAGTAGGCAATCGCGGTGCCCTTCTGGATGTGACGACGCTCGTTGCTGAAGTTGGTGATGAGGACTTCTGCCCGCCCATCAATTAGTGCCAGAATGCCTCTCGCTATTGAAACACCTTGCGTAAGCAATAGCGTGTCTATTCGCTCCGCTATCATCTCATTACGACACGGCCGTTCACACAACACCGACACAAGGCAGCAAGATCTTGGCAGGAGCATCACATCATCGGCTACACGTAAACGTTGCAGTTGTTCTTCAGTGGTGGCGTCGACGTAAGGATGAGCGGAAAAGGTGACAATACGTTCTGGGATGTTGATGATAGCACCGTACTCTCGCAGAAAATCCATGCCCAAAATCAACTCTTTACAACAGTCCGGTAAAATGACAAAAGTGGCGACGAAGTTTGAATCATCGATTACGAGCCGAGCGGTGCATTTACCGGTTGGCGTCATTAGCTGCCCACCAGCACTCCTTATGCTCGGCCCACTCCACGGCGTCTTAACCTTCTTAAGGCGGTCGGCGAGCTCTTGTCGCATAATAGAGAAGTCGGCACCAGTGTCAACCAGTGCTGTTACGTGGTATCCGTCTATAATAACGCTGAGGTCGGCACGTACAAATTCATTGGCAGTAGTACTCGTGGTTGTTGTCGTCTTCGTCATCACCGTCGTCACGTCGTCTTTGTGTAGAGGCAAGGGGGTCTTTTTGGCGTCTCGGCAATTGGCAACCTTGCCCCCGGAGGTCGCGGCAGTTAGTTTCCCTTGCAAGGGCTTGGGGAGCGGTTTCTGATGGCGTCCGCGTATCTTTGGCGATTCGGGGAATTCTGACCTCGTGCAGGTGAGGGAGACCGCCAGCGACGACTTGGTGAAGACGCTTGGTTGGTCGGTAGGCGATCAGCACCATGGTCACGAGGGTCTTCAGAATAAAAAGAAGCGGGCCGAGAAAAGTTTCCAACCCGGGTTTCTCGATGACGGCAGTAGCGCGAGATGTGGCCTGGTTCGCCACAGTGGAAACAAAGGGGTCGACGGTCGGCGGTGCGCCACAAGTCGGTCCGACGTACTGGTGGTCGCCGGACAGGTTCACGCTGCCACCACGGCAAGGTAACGGGCCGTGGCTGAAAGGGTGGTTCTTCTGGGGCAGGCGGATGACGGCGGACGGCATCAGCATAGGTCAGTGGACGTGGTTCGGGTGGTGGCGCCGGTGAGGGAAAGGCTTGCCGTAGTTCCTGGCGCACGATTTCTGCAACAGAAGCAACTAGGGGGATCGGTAGACGGAAGGCCGAGGGCCCGCAGCTCTTCCTGCAGGATTTGTCGGATCATTTGCCGTAAAGAGTTTTCAGAAACGGCGGCGTTTTGAGCGGCGGCACCAACAGGCGTTTGGTCGGGCAGGCGGTCAAAGTGGCGGCATCGTTGCCGGAGCGCCCGCTCAATGACAGTCGCCTCTTTGATGAATTCATCCACTGTTGTTGGCGGATTTCGTACAAGGCCGGCGAAAAGCGGTTCCTTAACTCCCCGCATCAGATGACGAACTTTCCTTGCCTCGGGCATGTCAGGGTTAGCGCGGCGAAATAGGCGGGCCATATCCTCAGCGAACATGGCCACGCTTTCATTCGGCTTTTGCATGCGGGCTTCGATCATCTGCTGTGCGAGATCCCGTCGGTCCGCACTCAGGAACGTCTCGAGAAGCTTTTGGCGGAAATTGTCCCAGGTTTGGAAAGTAGGCTCCCTGTTCTCGTACCATGTGCGAGCGCTATTTTCCATTGCGAAGTAGGCACGGCCAAGTTTTTCTTTCACGCTCCAACGATTCACACAGCGGTCCGCTCGAACTGGTCGAGCCAGTCCTCGACATCTTCATACGGTTCTCCACGGAAGACTTCGGGAACACGAGGAGTCTCAAAAGTTACCTGGTAAGGGTGAGTCGTCTGGGCCGGGGGAAGATTCGCAGACGCTGAAGGGGCCGCCATGTTGGTAACAGGAGATGCCGTCAAGAGTTCTGGGCTTAGGCCTAATAGGCGCCGGCTGAATCGGTGTACTGGAGTCGCAACAAGACGTTGAGGCTCCGGACTGGGTGTACGGTCCCGAACAACGCTTTCTTGCATCAGGTTGCAGGCCCCAGCACCTCCACCAGTGTCGCGACGTCAAGAGAGAGGTCGTACTCGAAGACGCTGAGAAAACAGCAGCGGGTCGGTCTCTTTGTTAACCGCGTGAGAGAGAGTTCCTCATCTTTTTCGTTGTTGCGTTCTGCATAAAAGCGTGCAGATGCGCGTATGCGCTATCGCCTTCGTCTTTTTTGCGGGACGCATGTGACAATATTAGACACGCTTAACACCATGGGCAGCTGCACAGCAGAAGAGGCTGCTATCAGTGATGTTCTGTGCAGGGAATTTTCTCTTTTCCACGGAATTTTCGCCTGTCATTTTGAGCCAAAGATAAAAAAATGAATCTTAGTGATATTGCAGGGAATTTCAGAGAATGGTTAGATTCTTTTATGACAACTGATAATTAGCGGTCACAGTGCACCTTCATCTGCTGTAATCTGTTCTGGCACATGCACCACGCAAGCATAGTCTTCGAAATTTGTTTCTATTATTTACGCGGAATGATTTCTAGTTCACTATCGGTGTTAGACTTGAAGCCCACAATGTGCAGTGTACTAACAGTATATGAATTAATAAAGTCATGCTTTTGTTGTGCAGCTGTGGAGGGGCTTGGCTAGTCATGGTTTCAATAGTCGCCAGTACGTGTGACACGTGTAGCTATAGTATGTGTGTGCGTGGATGGAGGTGGAAATTAGTACTGTTGTGCAGAAAAATATGTTGAAAATTTTGTCAACGTTTGCAGGGGAAAATCTTTGAAAGAGAAAATTTTCATGTCCCTCAATGGGAATTCTTTGACGTCGCGCTATCGCCCTTGCTATCATACACGCTTCACAAATACCGAACCAATTACAACAGTTGCTGATTCACAAACTGCCTGTCCGAGCATAGCGAAAGGAATGGTCACACCCTACACACACTTGATATCAATACAGCCCACCTTGTTAGACAGGGTGTGTACTGTCTGGACACACCTCTATCCATGGCAACAAATTACACATTTCAGCAAATGACATTTTATGAACAAGCAAGCAAGTGTGCAATGAAGACTCAATAAGCACAACATGAGTGAGAAACATTGAGTAATGTGAATACTGCATACCTGATCCTTGTGAGAGCATACAGGAGATATGCAGCAGTGTTGCCTCTGTCATCAAGCATCTAAAAGAAATACAATGTAGGTCAAAAAAAAGCAACAGCTCACTGTACTTCTCATTACAGTAGAACCTCGTTAACATGCTCACGCTTAGTATGATTTCCTGGCTCCTACACTCGAAATCGCGAAAACTAACAATGCCCCCATAGAGCTATGCGTTAATACATTCCCAGAAAATACAATTATTCAGCAGCAACGTTCGACATTGCAGCAAACTGCAGTCGCATGATACCTTCTACAGGGAAAAATTCTCATTTAACTGTGCAAAAAAACTGCTCTTGCATGCTTGTGAAGCGCCAAGTGGCAGACTGCCCCACCCGCAGCGACGGCGGTTTCTTTGCTGCGTTCAATTGTCAACCTCCCCCCACACACACACACAGAGACCCGTCTGAACCGTCAAAGTCTTCAAACGGTTTTCAAAACATGCCTGTTATGTTCTGCAGCGCAATAGTTTTTGCCATTTAGCGTGGCCTGTAAGACTGTCGGATCATCAGTACGCAGTTGCTGCCGGCTCTTGGCCTCCTAGACCTGTTTTCAGGACTGTACTGCTCCATTGGCACGGCAAATGCGAGATGTCTCATGTTTCCACTGTCAGGGCTCTGTGATAGTTTTCCATGGCCTACCCATGTGGAGGCTCTCCACAGCACGCGCACTCTGCGCCATGGCAGCAATGAGATGGACGACGTTTCTCACAACGCAGACAATAGCGCACATGGTTTACGATGCCGAAAACGACATAACTGACATCACAGCCAATGGAGACCACTCTTATAGCTTACAGATGGCTGTATCCAGGTTTTTCCACCACGTTCTTGAGCAAAGTTTTAAGGTGCAAATTTCCAGCCTCGTATCTGCGGGTTTTCTTTCCGTGTTGTTACCGACAGTATGTGAAGCTTTATTGAGAAAAGTTCTACATAATGCACCAGCGATTCAGGCACAAGGGACAAAACACAGAAAAGGCGCCCTGTTGTCATTCCCTATGTACACAGAGTGGCTTATTCATTAAAGAACGTGGCTTCTCGTTTTGTGGTCCCTGTTGTGTTCTTGGAGGTTTTCCCGCATTTAAGCTTGTTCGTGTGGCACACCAACTGCTGATTGTGTAAAAAAGCACAAAAAAAGGTTTTTGAGATGTCTTTGAAAAGGTTTTTGAAAAGGTGTACATCGGCCGGTCGGGCCAATGTATAAATGATTTTTTAAGAGAGCATGAGCTGTCAACGAGAAGCAACACGGGCTCGCATTTGCCGTATCACTGTAAGGAGTGCTCGTGTGAACCCTTCCTGAAGAGCATGAGTATCTTACAAGGAAACAAAGACAAAGTTGCACGTGGACAGGCAGAGGCAGTGTACATTAAGCAATCTGGTGAACGATGTATTAGTGTCCTATCCTTGTCTATATTTCATAATGAGTTTGCTTTTTATCTGATAGGTTGTGATGACAGTTGTTAAGTGTGTTTGTATGCATGCGTGAAGGTTTTGGAAGATGAAGTCAGTCGCGAGTGTGTGCTTTTACGTGTCTTTTCTTTTGTCTTCTTTCAAGTTTGGCGCCAACGATGTTCTACACAGCCATACATCAACTAGCATATGTTACTGAGACCACTCTCCACTCTGACACCAATGCCGAACCGGTTTAGGGATATGCAGGCCGCACCAGGTTTTTTTCTGGCCGGGCCCTGTGCGAGGCTGCACGTTGCTCAGTGTACATAGTTTGCGATGCAAGATAGTTGCGTTTAGTATGGCATCGAGGAAGTGATTAAGAAGCTGAATAACCTTGCGGTTGTCGACAGGAACCCGTAAAAGAGGCAAATCAACGTGGCAAATGAACTTAGACTGCCAGCATCTACTGTGAATGCCGTGGTGTCAAAGAGGAAAAAGATCAAGATGAACGTCTTGGTATTCGGCGGCACAGCAAAGCAAGCCCGTGGAGCCCGCCATGGGGAGCTGGAGGAGCCACTATTGAAGTGGTTTAAGCAAGCGCAGGCCTCCAGAGTTCACTTTGACGGCAGCATGCTTAAGGAGCAGCTGTTTCAGGCCGTGTAGTTTTTGGCAGCAGCTTGCATCAGAGAATACAGAGCACAACGAAGACCACCCTGTGACGTGTGCATCTGACATCGATGAGGAGTTCCTCTCCACCAGTGTCGATGCACCCTTTGCAGAGTTTGTCTCGATAGACGACGTCACGACTTGTGAGCTGCAAAGTGTTGCGGAGATTGTCGTGGAGGTGGTGGCGGGCGATGCAGTGGAGGATGTGGGGGATGAGGCTCCGGACCACAGTGGTGAGGACGAAAGCGTGCACCGACCGGCTAACTTCGCCAAAGCCCTCGCTGGACTTGAAGCTTTACAAAGCTTCTTTTGCAGGAAAACCAATGCAAATGCAGACAAGGGTCTGCAATGTGTGCAGGAGCTTTTATTGTCCAAGGGTGAGAAACAGCAGAAGAAAATCAGAATGTTTGTTTTATGAGAAATAAATGTTTTTTGCTCTTACACCTCCATATAGACTTGTCAGCCTAACCTTTTGCTGGATTCGGATCATACATTTATTTCCCGAATTTTTTTTTTTCAAAAACATATCAACAAGGTTCTACTGTATTCCAACACAAACCAGGCTCCCAAATGTTAGTTGAGCACAATGACACATAGGCATGCTTAACTACTAGGCATGTGCGAATAACAAATTTTAGGTTTAAGGGGAGATGCTACTCGGAGACATTTTTTTTTTAATATTCACCATAGAGCAATAAACCTTGAGCAGCTTATGGAACTTTTTATGATGATTTCAAATATATAATTAGTTTTCTTGCAAGTTACACACTTTTAGCTCTGCTACATGGCAAATGGAAAACCTTAACCCTTTTGCCCCCCCCCCCTCTTTTCATCCCTAAAATTTTGTAATTTTTTACCATTCATAGTTCATAATGCTTCAAATAAAGAATACAGTGCAAATAACTAATTAGGAAGCACATACAAAATATGTAATATGCGTGAAAAATAATAGACGTTAAACGTCCATATTTCACCTACCCTAGTAAAAGTATACATACATTTTTTTTATTTTACAATAAAATATTGAAAGTTAAACTACATAATTGCATTTGTCATACTTTGGAAAAAATTTGGGCAAAATTTCATGCATATCCGAGCACTAGAAGTGCCTGAAAAATGAGGGGCACATTGAAAAAAAATGGCAAAATTTATGTTTTGAGAAAAACGAGTTTTAAAGTTAAAATAGAGTTTTATTTATGAAAGATATTATTAAATCAGATGAAATTTGCACACCAAGAAGAACAATTTTTCTTGTAGCGGCCACTGTGACTAAAATACGCCAGCACCATGAGTTTGTCCCTCTCGGCGTTTTCGAGCAGACTCCTCACAGACACTTTGCTCACAGACAGGGCCATGAAACGCTTGCCAAACTTTCGCTACATCTGGCAGAACCTTGTGCCAACTGCAAGCTAGGAAGAAGCTCGACAGGACTGCGAAATGCAAACTAAGTCCAGTGTCATGCCATTTTGCAGCCATGTTTGTGCCACATACCGTCGTACATAATGGCAATGTCGTCCCTCCTAAGTTCTCTCACTGCGAGCTATTTCGACCTCTCAAGATTGGCGCTGACGTCATACATTGCCGCATCAAGAACTTTCCAGCTGACGGGTGTGAATGACTTTGATGCATTGGTTTTTGCAAGCCAACAACTGCCGCAAATCGGACCAGCTGCTCGTAGCCTATTCCTACAGAGCGCGCCGCACAACGGCTTTCACTTGCAAGCGATGTTTTTTTAGGGGCACCCGTTCGTCCCTCGTATTCGTAGTAGTAGTGTGTAGCCAGTTTTAAATTTTGACCTCCAAGATGGTGCCAGTGGGAGATTTCTTTTGTGCATTGTTGAACAATAAAAAAATTGCAGCGTGGGCGTTAACTAAAAGCCGAATTCTCCTGTCTCTCACTCCCCCTTAGCAGCCATTGGCATGTACATTGAGCACTATCTGACAAGAATGGGATGCTACGTTATACTCGCTGGGCGTAACCTCCTTGGTTTTAGAAAGGTTTAGTGAGCGTTGGGCCGCAGTGCCATAAGTACAATGAACTAGTATATACCATGAACTCGAGGTGGTTAAAGGTGGGAAGTAGACACGAAGCGCAAGCCGTAAGAAAGTGTGCGTGTGCCTCCTCTCGTTCAGTCCTTGGAATCTCCGCTGGATGGCGGTGCTTCTATATGAGGAATATATGATGAAAGGATGCGAGATGGTGGTACTTGGAGTGTTGAATATGTGGACGAACGGACACACAGACAGATGCATGAACGGACGCATGGATGGCTGCACGGATGAACGCAGGGACGGACACACAGATGGGCGTGCGGATGCACGAACAGACGCACACACGGACCGGCAGATGGACGCACGGGCAGCCACACAGACGTACCCATGGACGGACGGAAGCAAGAACGAATGGACGGACGGATGCTTCGCCCAACTCTCCATCATTCACTCCGTGGATATGCTGCCATTTTTTTTTCATTCATAACGCAGATAATTACACAAGAAAAGCATTGTTCAGCTGTGCTGCTCGACAAGACATGGACCCCGCAAATAGGTTTCACAGCGCACACAGGTGCGCAGCGGCTAATGGCGGTCACCGATTCGTACCATTTGATAAGCCAGTCGCGGCTCTCGAAAAACAATTAGAAGAGCGCTTCTTTTTATTATTTCTTGTGCTGCATCAGCGAGAGAAACTGTTAGTATTTGAAAAGTGAGGCTCGAATCTTCGACTCATGCGATCAACAATGGCGAGCGGCAGCACATTATCAGTGGCAAGGTGCTCGAAGACTGCTCACTTTCGACCTTTAATAGGCACCTTGTGCTCTTTAGATGCAATTTTAAAGCATTTCCAGTTAGGTCTCGACCTGTATTATTTTCTTCATAGCAGTAAAGATACTAATCTTATCAAAACAGGCGAAAATAAAAAATCGGTAATATTTAAAAACAACTCTCGTTTTTCGACCCACATCTCCTCTTAAAAACAACGCAAAGTGAATAGTTATTTGGTTGAATAAATTCAAATTGAATTCAATTAGTGTACATCACATATTATAAAGAAAATCTAGCATAATTTTCTTGTGGAATGTCAAACGCACTAGTTAAACATTCTTATAACAAACCTCCACATAGCTGATTCCTCAGTATAACAAATTTTTTCTATTCCCTGTCATTACTCAACACAAGCAAATGTATTTTCAGCCACTATGTAACAAAGTAACAGCGGGAGGCATCCTTGATGTAACCAATTTTGGCCCCGGACAATCTAGGAATTTTGCCCCGGATTTTGTCATTTTGACAGAGGCTTACATCTTTCACAATTGTCTCGCCGCCAACGAAGCGCAAAGCGGCGGCGTGTGCACAGCGCACTTTTAGCCCCAGTGGGTAGACACAAGGCGGGCCTCTACTCCCACAAGCCGGGATTACCGCCGTTTTTACGACTGCGGGCACATGTGCGAATGTTCCCCTGCCTACCTCCAAACCAGAAACAAAAAAAAAAGGAAACTACTTTTCCATTGCCAGTGCCATGCATTTAGTTAACGTCACATACGAGGGGCCACACTGCTAATGGAGGGTGCTTTACAGAATAGTTGTTCGCGGTGTCAGTGTCGTTCGCTCTTCTTTAGCGCCTGCCTGAACTCACTGCGCACACATGGTCTGGCACCCGACAACGTTCAGCCTTGTATTTTGTCACCACCGATAGAATATCAGATTAGGCGCTGATGGAAACTCTCTGACACTAAGGTGACAATGACTGATCTTCGGAGGTCGCCTCATCACACCCTTCTGTCTTTATGCTGCACCATGAGTTTGCAGAATCGCAGCCCTCGCGATTAGTTCCTGCAACAACACGCCAGTGCATTGAATGCAATGCAATGAATGCAATAGAAACAAATTGTCATGTTGTACGAAGTAAGACTGGCTTCCAAAACTTTTGGATCCGACATGGCGGAGCTCCTACACAATGTTGGTGTAAGCAAATACGGCTGCTCCAAAGAAAAGTGCTCTTTTCACACTGTCTCTTCGCGTTGAAAGTGCACTGACACGTGCAGAAATAGCACGCGCGCCAATGATCATGACCGCACCCTTAAAATCAAAATTTACAGTTGCTACCCGAGTGACTCCCCTCCCCGCCTCGCGTTTTTCCATGCTCGTTCAAGACAAGTGGTTTCCTTTCTGTTTGGGCATTCGACCGCAGTTCTAAAGAAGCAAGAAGGTACTATCGTATTCCAGGCGATAGAGAAGGGTGGTTCATTTGAACTTTGCTTAAAACAGCGCTAGCGCGCCTTTACACCCTCCTGAAGTTACAATGCGCGAGGACATGTTATCAATTTGGACTTGTTACAGCATATGGTGGCGATGACGAAAACCCACCGATCTGTTTCCTCTTTGTTTATTTATGCATTTATATTTGATTTTTTGCACCAAACCTAAATATAACGAAATCCTCCTTATAACAAATTTTTCCGGGAATTGGTTAATTTTGTTATATCCAGGTTTAAGTGTAGTTGTTTCTTTCCTGATACATAATATTTATTTAATTATTTATTTAAATAAATAAATAATTAAATATGTGATCATCGTGAAGGTGCTCAAAGAAGTTGGCCCGGGCGCGTGCTCTATGTGCTGCACATGGAGCATTAGACCGAGCGACGACAAAAGCATAAGACAGCATACTACAACCCAGCTCCTTAAAATGCGATGCATTAAAAAAAAGATGCCTCAGGCCAAGTAACACATTGTGATGTGCCCTCTGAGCACCCTCATTGTGTAGTTTGGTGTAGCACTTCTCTGCTCCGCATACACTAGCTGGATATCAAAGTTTTGTGGAGGGAAATTTGTGAGGCAAACAAGAGTGATAAGATCTGTCTGAAATTTCTGATTTCCGTTTGCCAACTGGCTGTTTTTGCCCATCACCAAATAAGTGTGCCCTGACTGCAAGGTGCACAGTATTAAAAATTGATATTCAAACAATACAGAAGGAGCCTGCTAGCAATCACATATGGCATGAAGCCTGCACCTCTGATAAACAGTCAAACCCTTTTACAAAAGTCTTACTGATGTAAGGCACCAGTGAGCCTGCATAGAAACTGGTTGATGAGCAAATGCTTGCCTAGAACCCTGCTTACAAGAGACACCTCATATAAAAAAACAAGAACTGCTCCTTAGTGCATGCCTCTCATAAAGGGGCTCAAGTGTGCTGCAATCTATAGGCACATGGACCAAGAAAGAGGAGTAAAAAAAAGGGAACACTTCCTATTTCAGCCAATATCATAAACCTTGTTTGTTCTGGCATAGTAATGGTGAAAGCGATGTATTAACAGCTGAAGTACCATATAATATAGCGTACTTATGTAAATCTAGTGCAGTCTTATTTATTCCAATACAAAGCCTTGGCTCACCCGATCAAATGAGAAGACATACTCGTGGACGCGATTGTGGCAAAGATCTGCGTACTTGATGCATCCATAGGCTACGGCCTCTTGTGCACGTCTCAGTTCTTCGGGTGTCAGGACCTGCAAGGAGGAAACACTCTGCATGGAGCACCACACTTGCTCCACGAAGAGTACAGTATGTGTGTTCCAGAGAGTATCTGCAAAGAACACAACACGCGCCGTGTTCTTTCCAAGTCCCTGTGCTTCAAAAACTACTGTTATTTGCCACACCAACAGGGCCAGACATCAGCAGTAGTCGAGCTACATACACAGTTGAAACGACTTATAACAATACTCAAGTGCCATGCAAATTTCATTGTTATAACCAATAATTTTTATAAACAGGTTACAAACAAAAGAAAAAATGGCAGTGGCTTAGCTCAGCTATGCCAGCATATACGTAGCGTTAGCAAAGGTTCAGCTGATTATTCTTCCTTCTCCATGGCTATACCACAGTGGCAAACGCCAGTCAGAGGCGCTATCAAGCGGCTCCAGCGCAGTGTCAGATGGCGACTGCACAGGGAAGGCGCGCGTGTCGGCGTTCATATGTCTACTAAGGCTATAACGGCACTCCTCTGGAAAGCGCACACCGGCGGCGGCAAGTCGCGCGTGGCCGCGGCCGAGTGCGAGGGAGGTGCCGGCTCCGGTGCGTGACACCACTGATCGTCTGCACAGCGCATTGAATTGCGCACACCGGTGGCGAGCCACGCGCGGCAGCGGCGGAGTATCATTGCGCATGCGCAGACCAGTGCCACGCGAAATTGGCTCAGCGAGGCCAGTGTAGCTAACGCTACAAAAGCAAAGTAGGGGTATGGCAACTTGGCAAGGCAGCCTGTTGAGAGAAAACTTTCGGATGGGATATGCCACCAGATATCAGTGGCAATTAAGAATGACAAAGCTGAAGATTTTTTGGGCATGTATGAATATTCAGATGCTTTCAAAAGACCACCACAATATGGCAAGGCAGCCTGTTGAGAGAAAACTCTCGGATGGTATATGCCGCCAGATATTAGTGGCAATTAAGAATGACAAAGCTGAAAATTTTTCGGAGATATTAGAAAATTCAGATGCTTTCACGGGACCACCACAGATCCCGTAGAGCCAATGTATGAGAGCATCTGAAGTTTCGAACACTGAAACTCTTTGCAGTCCTAACTGTTTACTCAAATTGCATGCAACCACCGTAACATCCGTGCTGTAGCAAAGCTCAAAAGTCAGCTTTACTGCAATGCCCCAATGCCATGTAGCAAAACATACTGTAAATCTGAAAGGGTGCCGGGGTTAGTCGGGGGTTGTGGGCAGGAACGGCTTCAAGAGACACTACAGGCGTTTATTAACTCGTCGTTGATCACTGAAACAATGATCTAGAAACCACACAGTGCTACCTTTGTACCAAGAAAATGCTTATTTTGAAAAAAATCACAGTTTAGTGGTCTGCACGGCATTAGCACACTTCAAGTCACCCTCCTGAAATATGGCTTCAGCAGTTGCCATGCCCAACATCGCCCCCCTTTACTGCGTGATCACCGACATGCCCAAAGGGTTGTGGGAATTCAGGGTTACTAGATGATAGTGTTGACATCTTGTAATGCTCTGTGCAACCACAGTCATAGACACGTTTGCATTTGTCTAGCATTTCTGTGAAAAAAAGTTATTGGAAAGCAACTTATTTGTAATAATATCACGGTAACACATTCACACCAAAGGTAGAATGCACGATGTTTCTACAATAAAAATTTCGTGCGCCTGGTTCAACGTGTGCCCTGCTGTATAGCATTAGCTATCCAACCTAACCAGGTGGAAATGGAACTTTTGAACCAATTGTGCTATTCTCCATGGTAATGCCAAGCGGTTATTTTATCCATGAATCAAACATAAACAGAGAAGCAGCATTTTATTACATGTTGTAATAGACAGCAGGTGCTTTCTTTTTATTGCAAGTGGATTGATTACTAGAGGTTAATTGTGATTGGACACTTTGACATCATTGCAATCATATCAAAATGTCCAACTCGTGGCACATACGGTGTCGTCCATTTACCCTGATTTCTATAAGTAGAGCACTGCTCTTGATAATAATGACGTTTTAGACGTTCTCAAATACGAAGATTTCACTCTGATATAAACTGTTATTTGCCTTTGTTTCCCTTTCAGCAGCTTGAATTTTCTCGTTTTCTTCTGTCTTTTCAAGGATTTCACGTTTATTCCATTTCATTTCGTGTTATCAGTCCGGCAATCACTCCTATCCTGAACCTTGTGAGCGTTTCACGAATGTGGAGGAGCGAATCCTCCTTTGCCTTTACACCAAAACTCTATTGTGCCTGGCAATCACCAAACACTTCTACCCTGCTAGCATGGGTAAAAGCCCGCACTATGAGGAAAATATATGCCCGCGCTATGAGGAAAATTCCAGTGACATTTTCTGCATAGTGTGGGCACGCCGAAAAACTGCAAACCTCCTCTTTCTACCCAACTGTTCCAGGGAGCACTGGGAGGCAGCACTGATTGGCTGCTTTGACTCGAGAATCAAACGAGCCTTGGTAGAGCGGGCCAATGGGCTTCTGTAAGAGAAAGCCTGCCTATTGTTTGTAAGGATCGACTACTTAAGAGCGGGTTCTCACCCATCTCCTCTGTCAATCTTTAAATAAATGTTTTCTAGTAGTAGTAGTTACGTGTAGAATGACTAACTTTGGCAACTAATGGTCAATGTAAACACTGTTGTAGTATCACCCAAAATGTTAAAGCATGACAATATTGCGGGGGATGTAAGAACCCCCTCAACACCCCCTTGTTACAGCCCTGTACTACACCATAACTGTATCTATGAGCTGCATACACCAACATGTCCAGTACCGATTTGCACTAAAGTGATTGTACTCATGACAGTGAGAGCTATTAACTTGCCAATACAGCCAATGACAACTGACAACCAGTACAATGAAAATTATGATCATGACACACCAAATTGGAGAGCGAAGCAAAGAAAGCTTCTTAGCAAAACCAGGGTTAGTGCAGTATTTGCACTCCGTAGACTGACGCGTGGCACAACGAATAAAGAGAAAATGCCTTGAGGAGGATCAATCGAGGACGTGACGCTTTCACGCGGCTAGTGCAGGCCCTGCCAACACCTGCCATGTAGACAGCGAGCTTTCGTCAGCCTTTTTCACGAATGAGTGGCAATATCTAACATACGGCACTGTGCGGCAAAGCGCGAACCAGATTCGCAGCGAAAATATTGTCACATTCATTCTAGTGAAATATATGAATGTAAAACACGAGGTGATTGGATGTGTGATAATCTGTTGGCAAGTCTGTGCCGCTTCAATATGCTTTGGTGGTGGGTTTCCCTTGCATTCCCAAAATGTGATGTTGGGTAGCCTTCAGGCAGTGTCCAAAACAATACTGCCAGCTTCCTTCCTCAAGGTGTGAGAGGTACTCTTGTCGTCAACCGACACAGTGTTCATGCAGAAGTGATTATCAGGGCCAAAACAGTCGTGGCGAGCTTTTGGCCCCCACCCTTCGAACCGCTGGTAAGATGAAATCAACAACCTCATAGTACTGTCAATAAAGTCTCTCTCTCTCAATACGCTTGATTGTATGCCCTTCTAAGTAGTATAGGTGGGGGAAAAAAAAAGCACAAACTAGGCATGTGGCAATAAAAGCTTACGCATGCGCTACGTTTGTATATGTTTAAGTGCAATTTTTCTGTTCTGAGCACCATTCAGAAATGAGCTGCTAGATGTTGCGAAGCCATCTTTATTGAAGCTTATGTGTTGTAGTATTAATGTTAAGATAAGGTTATATGTGTTATTATTGCCTGAGCGCTTCCTGATTTCAGCCAACCGCCCAACCGTTCACCCTATAAACATGTGTCTTTGCTAACAGGACTGCGAAAACTTCCTTACGAAATCGGCGACACCAGTGCTTCACGAGCTTAATGCTTATAATAAATTAAATAAATCCTAGGATTGTATTCTCGTCGTTGAAATAATTCAATTTCTAAATGCTTCCAATTATTGAGAGATAACTGTATTCTTTCACAACATTAGAGCTTAAAGCAATATGTTTTGCGAGCGACAAAGCATCGCGTATAGCATAGATGGTGCATTTCTATCTCTTTCGCCTTTGTAAACTGCTCATGAGACCTTTCAAGACACCAAGTGTGCGAACTGGGGTCACACTACAGAAAATAATGCAGCCGCGGATGAATTAGCAGAGAGTGGCATGTGGCAGCCGCAAATGCTGTGCATCGTCGCAACATTTATTCATGGGAAGCCAAAGCGACATCTGCGCACACAAGTGGGTCAGTGCAATGGAGAATGAAGCGGTAATCAGTGCTCGCATATTGTGCTGAGGTCTCATCTTCACCACCATATAAATGGTTGGTTTGCGAATTGCTACTCATTTACTCTTTATTTTGCGTATAATTTTAATTTATTTCGATGTGGAACTCGATGTCACGTCATGAAATAGGCCTAGAGTGATTACATTTGTCAAAACAAGTTCTACAAAATGCTTCTATGCCCTCCTACTCGCTCACTATCATTCTCCAGACCCCCATGTTGGTTTAATGGGTACGGCGGGTCTCTTTAGGGTAGCTGGCTGCCTGGCGTCGTCTACATAGCCGATGCTCGCCAGTGAGGAGATGTGCATGCGCTTGCCGCTTCGAAAAGTCCACTTTGCTGCCCTGCCTTCAATGTACGTTTGTCTACAACTAAGATGGCACAGCAAAGCAGCCTTTTTGAAGCAGAGAGGCGACAAGTACTTGCACCTGTTCAGACAGCACGCCTCTTTTGACTGGCCGCGTGGCTGCGTGCAGGAAGCAGAGTTCGCAATCTCAGTGGAACTCAGTTGGCTTGTCGGAATGATGTCCATTGCAGTGTGGCTGGCTAGCTGATGCACAGTGATAAAACTTTAAAATAAAAAAATATATATATATTTTATACGAGCTGGCAGACTCCAATGTGTGGAGGGTGGTAACACTCCATACCAAGGAAACGAAAAACGTCATTTTTTTGATGGCTCAAAATAATGTCAGCACTCCTTTATTAAGAGAGCAGGGCAATTGCCTTGTTGACAGATAAGCGAGCCTTTGCACCAGCGCTAACGCGGCTACAGTGAACTAGAGCAACTAGCATGTCTCCGGCTGTGCGCGGCTCAACATAGCATGTGCAATCCCGTCCTTATCAACTGCGCTTAAGAGTTTCCTGTCGGGAAAATCGTCGCCGTTATCGAGCGTGTTACAGATATCGCGTTTGCTACCTCACCTGTAAATTTAAGAACGTTTACAGCTTTCTGACGCGATCTTTACTGCCAGTACACTGTCTCCCGTAAGCCATCTTCGTCGTTGGTGATCTTGCGGCCGTGAACTTCATATCACGCATGCTGTTCTTGGTTCAGTACTAGAGTGCAATCTTTTTAATGCCGGATCTTCATGTATTGGAGGAACTTCCCGCAACAACATACCGAACAGCATAGAGGAAGGAAAACCTTAGGAGAGGCCCTGACGTCACTCATTGTGAAGCCGTGGTGAAGCCGGAAGTTGGCTATATTGACTGGGCAAATTCTCCTCTCTTGTTTACATCCGAATGAAAATCAGAAGGCGCGATTCTCTCTCCAGCTCGGAAAGCACATGGGCTGCGCAGCGTGCGTGCCGTGACGATTCGAAACCAACGTAATGGAGCTCAACCCTGTGGGCCAGCGCGACACCTTCGCGAATTCATTTCGTCAGAGTATTAACAGCGAGTAACAGCTCGCCGACAACGAAGCAAGTACAAGGTGCACTGACAACGGCGAGTGTTTTCATGGCATTAACTGTACAGACAACACGATCGGTCGTGTGCCTTCTACGGTTGCATTCAACCATTCGGCTGACGCGACGCAAGGCCACTGTGCCCGTATTCCTTGTGAAACTCACCGGCTTCAGAATTATGCGACCACAGTGACTTTGAGCACTGTTCAAGTGACACTTAAATGCGGTTGCTTTAACACTGAGATTACAATGCTGGGTGCGAGTAATAACAAGCGGAACGGAAAAGGTGTTTTAATACACACATGCAAGTTGATACTGAACACATACTGAACATGAAACTACGTATGTGCACATGGTCCTCATTGCGTCTTGCTGGGCACAACAGTTTCGTCCATTGTCACAAACAGGAGCACTACACAACCGTCAATGTCCTGCAAGGCGTTTGTCGTCATTTCGCTTCGTCATGGTGCCTAATCCAATTTTGCTGAACACTTCAAATGCTTCAATTGCGTCATCCGCCGCCCGACACATGGATATGCACTTGTTCTATGCACTGTTGACGCCCCGTGGTGAACGAAAAGTTATGTAAACGTTGCTATGAGTACAGTAACTGCCAGGAGAGCACTGCGTAACCAATAATGCGGCACAGGGAACGAATATTGTCCGTCACGGCTCAGCACGAGATCTGCGGAGGCACCCATGCCGCACATGCCTCCGCTAGCCGCGGCCGCTCACTGCTGGACCCATTCCTCCATGGCCAGACCAGCTAGACTACCCAACACGTAACCATAGCAACGCCGCCATTGTGCCCACTAAATAAGGCCGCCATGATGTCATTCCCTCCACACTTTTCATGTAGTCCGCCGGCTGGGCATGCTCTCTCCTATCTTTCCTTCCTCCTTCCGAACGGCAAGCTAGGCCTAATCCTGTCAGATGACTGTGGTGTTAGATGACTTCGGTAGCAATCATGTGCTATCTAAGTTGCAGTGTGGCACGGATCAACGAAACTATTTGCGGTGGCTGCACTTGAAGAGAAGGGATATACATCGCTAATGAAAACGAGGGTGAAACGCGCAGCACTAAAATGGTGGTTCGCAATTCGAATGCAATGCCCTGACATTGGGTGCACACTCGTGATATCAAACGATTGGAGTCTTTCAGCACATGAAATTGCAGATGTGATTCGAGATAGTTTCTGTTAACGAACTTGCTCATCACTCTTGTGAAAGTAAGCAGACGACCACAGTTGTTATTTGTACGTGTAGTAACGCGTTGCTCGTGTTTCCTTTAGAAAATAGCAACGTTCCCCGTATGTGTGGTGGCTGAAATTTCTAGATATGTATAATAATTGCTCTGGGGTGGAGTGCTCACCATTTACAAAAGCTTGATAGCAATACGGTTTTACTCATTTACTGCAAGGCCTTATCAGGAAGCGATGGAAGCAATGGATCGCCACCGGGCCTTGGGACAGACGAGCCGCTCCGACATTGTGAGAGTTATTGCGTCGCTTCTGAGTGTCAACATGATCGAGTGGACGCACTCGATCATGTTGACACTGGTAAATGATGATACTTATTGTAGCCTAAGCATGTGTTGGTAGTTGGTTCGACGGTCATGCAAGGGCACTTCACTCGAACGTTATGTATTTTTTTACTTACAGAAACAGCAATGCGGCAATCGTTGACTTCGGAAAGAACAAGCAGTGATTAAGATGTTGCATTTGAAACCAAAACAAATCGAATGTTCACCACGAGCTCCAACTTATATCTGGGCCTTGTTACGCTGGTCTGCGTGAAGCTCCTATCATATTCGTCGGCTTGACGATTCACTTCACCTAGACAGCAGCACTGACGGTTCACTCTCTTTCATAGTAAAAGGCGATCACATGTCGCCTAAGCGACCCTCTTGAAAACTTGTCACTGCTCCCACGGCATCAACTATTAATACTTTTCAACAGTCCGACAGACAGCCCTACATCATCAAACACATCTCCTCTGGTTGAACAAACCACGCTGTCCCTTGAGCAACAAACTTCACTAATTGATGCCTCCATGCCTATGTCGCCGCACTTGGGCCCGGGCCAGGAAGCCAGGAAAGCTTCTCCATGATTCGTGTATGTGTAGCCCAGCAAAAGCTGTAGGGAAAGGGCCACATCCTTTTAACAGATTCTTCTGTGGAATCAGACGGGGCTACTTCGATTTCTCCAGTTATCCCGATCTTGCGCGATGTTGGGGGTGCTGGGGCTCGAGGGTCACGAGAATTTCACCGCTGCCTCTAGTTGGTTGGGACCAGGTACGGCCGGTCTCGGCTGCTAGGAGGCCCGCTCTCCAGACCCATTCCTTGTAGTGAGGAGACGTACTCTTGCAGAACAGACGGAGGTTTATTTACATCTCATGAGGATTGAGAAGAAGAAAAGGAGGAAGGAGAAGAGAAGAAGAGAGTAATGTATAATAGTCTTTAGCTTAAATGGGCAGCCGTTGGAGAACCCTGAAGCACCCGGTGTCCGCAACTCCCGCTAATCGGATGGCTCGACAGCCCAGCGGCAAGAATGAGAATCCAAGAGAGTGGAAAGGGAGGAAAGAGTGTCATAGACCTCCAGGGGAAGAAGGGCGCGCTCGCTGTACCCCACTTCTGTGTTGTCAGAGTATAATCCCAAGCAAACAGAACCCCGCCAGGTAAGTTGGTCGAGATGCCTGGTTGATTGTTGTATGTGACTTCGCAGATGGTTTGATAGCTGTCAGTCCTCCTTGTCATAATGATATCGGAATGTTTGTCAATAACACTGATATAGGCGATTACATCAGAAAACGGGCATACTCAAACAAATGGATGCTGCCACCGAGCTACAAGTTTGAAGTCTCGATAGAAAAGAACAATAAAGGGTGCACACTTTAGTCTCCCTGGCTGCAGCGATATGGGTAGCATGCATTTTCTCATGAGAGGAAGGCAGCTTTCTGCAAAACCTGCATACTTTTCTGTCGTAAGAGCAGAGCGGGTAGTCATGTATGAACCTCGTAACAGTTTCATTTACGAAGTGAAAGATGCCATTGAGACATTGGAGAATCATGCACGATCTGAATACCACAAGACAGCAACGGTTGATGCGGAATTCTTTCTCAGAGTCGCCAAAGAAAAATCAAGCAGTGTCCAGGTACAGCTAAATCAGCAAGTAAAGGGTGAGCTATGCGGGGGTACCGACATTCCACTGTAAAGTTGTTTGCACCGCGTGGCGCACGTATCTCGGCCAAAAGCCGCATTTCGGGTTACAACTACTGGACGGTAGGTGGTGTTGTGTTCGCGAGAGTTGGCCACCACTATCGTCATCGTCATCATGGCGTAGCACCGGCAGTGACCCCTGGCGGAAGCAAGCTTTGGTGGCGGGCGAGAGTTGAGCGAGTCTCTTCTGCGCGTGGTGATTGCCGCGAACGGTTGTCTCAAGCGTGGGTCCTCGGCGCGTGGCATCGCGAGCCTGCACGCCGGGGGCCCTCGTGGTAGGTTAAGCGTTGGCGCCGCCGCCTTGGGTGCGTTAGTGTGTTTCTCATGTTGTGTTTTTGTCGTGTTATTGTGTAAGGATGTCCTAACGTGCTAATTACAATTGATGTATTGATTCGGCAGACGATATCGTCCTACTAAATTAGTTAAGTAAATGTATGTGTTTGTTTGGTTTGTACTGACCGCGTCCACAGTGTCCGTTCACTTCAAGAGCATGGGGACGCGCTCGCCTCGTCGAGACCCCACAGCTCAAAAACGACAAGGCAAAGTAGCACGTTATTGTAAAGACAGTTGTAGTGCGTGGCCATCAGGACCTCGCGCTGATAGGTGATAATGAATCGAGGCGTCCCTCTTTCGAGGAATCCTTACAGAACGACTGCAACTTCAGGGCACTTCTACGTTATAGAGCGAAAGAAGGAGACACCATTTTGGCCAATCACACACACACACAGCAGGCAGCAATGATCTCTACTCCAGCTAGCACATTCAAAATGAGGTTATTTTGGATTATTGGCAAGCTTATATAAAATAAATTTGTCATACAGGTAAGCAAGGCTAGATTTTTTTCGGTGCTGGCAGGAGAAACACTGAAAAGGGAGCTGCTGAATCTAGGCCTGCACTTGGACATGATGAGAGGCCAAGGATACAATGGAACAGCGGTGATGAGTAAGGCATTTAACAGTGTGCAGGGTGCTCATCTGGACCGACTTCCCAATGGCTTTGTACATGCACTGCTCGTCGCACATCTGAACCTTTGTTTGAGCGAGGCCTCAGCTGTCCAAAACATTCGACGGGCTTTTGCCACAATTAGTGCAGTGTGAACTTTTTTCAGATGTCACCCAAAACTGCAGCAGTCTGAAAAACCACGTAGAAGCATTTACAAATTCATTTGGCCGGTTGAGCCAATATTGTAACACGAGGTGGGTGAAACGTGAGGATTCAGTTGCGCTGTTCGGAGAAGCGCTTTCCGAGATTGTTCGCTCCCTTAAAGAGTTCATGAAAACCTTCTATGACAAAGCAACAGCGTCCAATGCTCATTGCCTCCATCGGTGAATCTATTCGCCGAACTTTCTTATACGACTCGCTGTTATTGAGACATTCCTAGGCCTCACTCACGACTTGTCTGTGTATCTGCAAAGCTCATCTATTGACATGAGTGTCGCTTTCGAGCAGGTTGACTTGATGCTGACTAAAGCTGGAAGAGATACAAACTAACGTGGAGGCAGAATTCCACAAATTATTTTTTCTATGTCAAGACAGAGTGGTGGAGTTCGAAGCGCAAGATTCCACTGGTGGTATGAACACAGAAATACCACGCAAGCTACAGTTGAATCTCATTAATTCGAACACGCCATATTCAAACTTCCAGTTAATTAGAACTGATGCTGTGGTCCCGTCAAAACTATGTGTATTCCAATGGCGAAAATGCCCTCTAATTAGAATTCGCAAGCACTTGCGACAGTTAATTCGAACATACCGTGCTCCGAAAATGCTCTCAGCACCACGGCCAATCATGCAGCGGCACCTCTGACACCTCAACGCTGCGTGTGAATAAGGAAAAGAAGAAAGGAAAAAAAAGGGCTTCGGCGGAATGTTTGCTCACTCTCAAATGCCGATCTGCACGCGCCTGTGCCACGCTTCTTTCTTTTCCATCTCTGCCCCATAGAGACACTTCTCCTTTCAATGTCGCACGTGAAGAGAGAAAGAGAGAAAAAAAAAAAGCTGTCGCGAAGTGTTGGTTCTCTTTCAAAGCCAATCTGCTTCTCTCCTCGTGGAGACGCACTGCGCCGTGCTCCCTACCGAGCTGCAGAAATTAGGCGCCTTCTTCCTCTTTTAACCACTACCACCACCTCCTTTTTCGTCATGTGCCGGCTATGCTTGGTAGCAGCAGAGACGCAGTCATCGTCCTCTTTAGAGAGTGTCGGCGCTAGACATTGCCACGCGCAATTTCTCTTGCCAAGAGAATTCTAAAGCCAAAGTAGAAATGCCTTGGAAACTGCACACGAAATTGATTGACTCGCTGCAAGGCAAACGTGTGCAGATGCGCATCCCCAATTACTTCAATTAATGATGGATCGCCTGTGATTTGTGAATAAATGGAAGTATTCTGAAACTTCCTCCTCGTGCGTTAGCTCAATGCACATGCGCCACTGCATGGTGAGCCCTCTATTCATTTAGCTGTCATTATTTTGAACTCCTTTTAGTTTGAAGAAAACTTCCAGGCCCCTTTGAGTTTGCATTAATGAGATTCGATTGTATATACGATTATAGTTCAGCGGAAGAGTACTACAGGCGAGCCTTGTTTATTCCGTACATAGATGACCTGAATGCTTTTCTCGAATGGCGCTTTGTAAACCATCTAAAAACACTGCAAAGTTTGCAATTTGTGTTGCCAAAACAAGCCTCCAAAAGCGAAATTTGAGTCCGTGCCAGCCAGCCTTCGATTTTTACCGGATATGACAACATCTCGTATCCTTAAACTAAAAGGTGAATGTGCAATCTGCAAAACTAAATGGTAAGCCATGCAGGACAAATTGCCGCGCTCGCGACGGACGCTTTAGCTGAATGCCACAAAGCCCTCCTCTCGATCATTCACAGACTCCTCAATATACTGGCAATGCTCCACGTTAGTATACGGCTGCTGCAGAAAGCAGCTTCTGGACATTGAAAAGAGGAAAGTCTATTCGAGGAACCGGACGACTGAGGAGCGGCTTGATGGTCTGGCCATAATGTCCATTCACCAAATACAAGTCAGTGTCGATGAAGTTATCACTGTGTTTATGGAGAAACCGCGACGCATGAAAATTGTAGCGTGAACCCCTCTCATCGGCCAGACTACATGTTAGTTTATTTCTTCTGCACTAACCTTTATTGTAAGGTGAAACCATTTGCAATGCCATTTTTTAATATTGCTTGCTAAAATTAGTGTCAACTTTTTGCCTGTTTTTTCTTTTTCTGCATCAGGGAAGCACCAGTGTTTTATAGTTCTTTTTTGTCCGATAAAAGTGTTTTCCCGAATGTGCGAGTTCTTTGTTAAAAAATTCCTATCATAAAATGGCTCCCATTCTTCTTGCAGGCCTGTTGTTAAGAGTGTGAGAACTTCAGCAGAAAAAGCGTCCGGTACTTTTTTTTTTTTTTTGCTGCACATGCTCAAGTGGATGACTGATTCTATTGCAATCCCTCATCCCCCTACCCCTTTTTTTTGTTGCCACTGGTTTTCTCGTTACTGACTGTATGGGCCTTCTTGGTTGAGATCATTTGGTAGGAATGCATTCTTTCTTGTGCACACGCACTAGCTTTACTGCAGTGTCAAAATTTGCTTTCCATCGCTTACTAACTCACCTCTTGTCCTGCATTCCACTTTGTTCTCATTTTCTTCTAATAATTAAGAACCTGCTATATTCCCGGGAAAATTTCTTTTTATTTGCCATGAAAGTACTTTCTTTTGAACAATAAGGCCTCGGGCCCCCCCTGGAAAAAATATCCTGGCTACGTGCCTGATCAGCAGTCTATACATATGAGGACTTTGGGACGGGAATGCATGATGATAGACTGCATGTGCATATGCTCATTAACTTAAACTTACAACTTAGAATTCCTCTTGACAGGAGCACAGAGCACTTAGTTAACAAAACGGTATCGGAAAGCTGTATAAACGCTAATGAAATAGTGTCTACTGCAAGCTGAATACCCATATTTGAAGCACATACATGCAAAGCCACACCTACTGGTTATGAATGTTTTGTGCTTGTCTTGATAAAATAAATGGCTCTCAATAATAGCCTTGATGAGCATATCCTTCCGTCATCTAGTGTGATGCTTTGGACAACGACATTTATATTCCACGCAAAAAAAAAAGTGGCCTAACTCCACATACACGTAAGGTTGCATAACATTAAGAATAAAATAAACAGAAGAATGAGCGCTGAGAAAGTGAGGTCAGATTTCACGTGTGTTTTTTTTTTTTTTACCAGCTTTATATATCCTTCGTGGGTGTGCATGCTTGCAAGGAAAATGCTAAAAGAAACAGACTAAATTAGGCTATATTCATATCTACCGTATGCCTTTTCATTCTTGGAAACTTCCCCCTTAATGTCTGCCATCGTCTTTAAAAACCACGATGCAGAGACAATGCGAGTGCACTTTGGGTCCCATATCTGGCTTATAGCAAGATGGCCACCGCACATGCAGTGTAGCTTCACTGCAGCCCATTAGTATGTACAGGCAGGCTCCACTCCAGTAAGATTTATTGAAAAGTCCTTGGCAGCCACCATATCCACGCTAACTCACAGTCCATCGTCATTATGTAAAGGCAATGGCACTACATCCGACTCTTCTCACGGGAGGCTGTTGGCAATGCGGTTTCGGTTTAGTTTTCACGCACAGGCGATATTAGGACTCAATTTATCAGGAAAAAAATGCTTGTAGGATTTGATTTCTTCAAGTTGAAAAAAAAAAAGATTCGCTCACACCTCCTTCAACTAAATAATACTACCATTAGCAAAGCGAGAATAATTTAATCTACCTACCTTAGAGAAGCACAAGGTCCTGGCACGAATTTATTCAGGCGGTCTGCACCTGTTTTTTGGGGAGCAAGGCTGAGTGTCACTGCCTATATTCTTAATTTTTTATTATATATGACGCCAGGATTGTACTACGATTCTGTGTGGCCCCCTGAAAGTCATATAATTGGGGTTCCACTATACTCGTGTAAGTCTTAACTTGTTTTCATATTGGGCCGAATTTGAAATTAAAAGGCACAGCAGAAAAGAAGGAAGCTTCCAGCTATGGAAAATGCTGCTATCCACATTGCTGCACAGCGCGACAAGGATCCTCGGAGAGGAGCATCGTCACTCACCTTGTCTCGCTCTTTCTCAAGCAGCTTTTGCATTGAACGCTGCAGCCCCTCATCAAGCAGGTCTGCCAATTTGACAGTGTCACCCGAGCGTGTCTTGAACTTTTTCCTGCATGCAACCACCATGTCAGACAGCACTGCCAATTCAATTATGACAGAACGTAAATGCCACACCAACATCTCTGCATGGCTACCAGTACAATTTTTGTCATCACGGTGCTTGCACCGCGATTAGAAATGTGCATAATATAAGCTTGACTAGACCCCTTAGCTTTCAGTGATAACTTCAGAATAAGCTTTTTTCCCATGGGAATGCCGAAAGTGTTCACTCAAATGCAATTTTTTTTTTCTCTATGAAAGTAGGGGAGTATTTATCATGTGGAGTCAATTACACGAAAACTTTTTCAGAATGAGCAGAAATCTTGCAATTGAAAAAAAATGTTAGCTCGCCTTTTCCAGCAATTACAAGTACCCACTATATTTGCAAGTGAGAACAGATTTCACTGCAATGGCAAGTACAGTCCATTCTGGATAATTTGAAGTTGCTTAACTTGAATTTTCTGTTCATTAGAAGTGAACAAGAAAAATGGCTAGACTTTGAGAACATTTCGATTCTCTGAAAGGCTACTCCGGCCTTCATCTCGCAGCCCGCTGTAGGGAATGTGGCTGCGTGCCACTCTTTGATTACACTTCTGTGCTGTTTCGGCATAAAAACCATAGTGCACGCGACCTTATTGAGGCTGCGCATATTCACAAAATTTCTGAGTCATGCGTCAGTGTTCCCTCAGTGGCCACACACGATAAGGAGTTGAGCTTTTTTGGTTTTGTATCACGTGCGTGCTATTTTTTATGTGGCCTAGGTTTTGTTGCTTCGGCCTCTCGTGCCTTTTTCTCCTCCCCCTTTGCCCCCCTTGCTGTTTATCCTTTTATCTATATATTCCCTTGGTCTTGCAATAAAGCTTAAGTTGATAGCCTGTGCTTGGCTGTCCTTTTTCACTACTTCGTGTTTCCATGCGTTTTTTGTGCAGTACATTATGTGTCAACAAGTAGTCCCATCAGTTTTGAATGCAGGCTTATAGAAAGATATGCTCAATAATTCGAAATTAAAAAACCCGTAGCGTTGGTTAATTAGAAGTTATATTTCAGTCGAGAGGCCTTCAACGAAATGGGGAAATTTTCATGTGCCAAGACAGCTGTTGGACCACGCGGTTGTCGCCATTGCCCCTGCCCACAGCACCACAGCTCGTTAAGCAGCAATCTTGTTTAGTCAACGCTGAAGCATCATATTGATTGCATTGGTTGACTAGGTTTTTTTTTGTGTGTGATTTGTCAGTGCTTCAACCATGCACTGGGTTGAAGTTATAACAGCGCAACTGGACGCGGGCGGAGAAGAATGTGCAAATACACACACAGCACTATGCGTGTGTGTGCGTGATCTGCTATACTTGCGTCCAGTTGCGCTGTTCAAACTTAGCATGATGAGCCAACTAGCCTGCCAAGGTGCTGTAGGTTGATTCCACACCTGTTTCCACGTCTGATTCTGAGTGTTGTGGTGGCAGCATTTGATAATGGCGACTCGCAGCCCCTACGCTCGCTTGACCTGACGACGAAAGTCGGAAGTCTTGAAAAAAGTTGACGAGGGAGGCACTGCCAAGCAAGACATTGCACGAAATTACAGCGTTAAGCCTAACAGGCTCTCAAACTTCATCAATCGCAAACACGTGAATTCGACAATGGTAGTTTTGGAAACACTCCAGGTGCATTTTGGCCATCACCATCAAGTTCCATAAACAATTTAGGATAATGTCAATTTTATCCTTTGACATTAATGCTGCAGACTGTAAAACTAACATGAAGCAGCCAATAACTTACTTGTCCTCGCCCAGAACAACACCAAAGCAGCAATGGTCCAACCGCACCTTAGAAATGTCCACATAGCCAGCCCTTTGTCCACAGGCAAACACAGTGTTGAAATGCTGTGCCTGAAAACGCAGTATGTACAATGATGAGCTATTGCACGAGGCATGAATCAACAAAAAGAAAGAAAAACCAATGAGTCAGCAATACTGGAATGTGCTTTCGCTCAATGAATAATCAAACCTAAACGAGGCTAATTCGCGAGATGTGAGTGTGCCATGAGACACAAACAACCATACAGGGGCTGTTAGAACCCCCACAGTGTCTACATACAGTGTCTGCCGACAGAACCTTCCTCCTATCAAAGCTCGCCCTGGGCAGAAAAGGAAGGCTGCCTCGGAAACCTTCTTATCCCACTTCGGTCTCGCTCTGCACAACCAGCAATGTGCATTAGCTTTTGTTGGTGGTTTTTGTTTGTGTGCAGAAGGCCTAAAATCTTAGCAACAGACAGCCTCGCCGTTTCAGAATGAGAGCACCACCGATCTATCACAGACTTACTTGGCCGGCATCCACAACGTATATGATCCAGTCAGCTTTCTCTTGCTGAACTCTGTGCCTGAGTGCAGCCATGTCTGATGTGTCGTATGTGTACCCACCATCGCTCTTCACAATATTCAATGGAACTGGCATGTCCTTGGCAAACATCACTTTGCGACCGTCGTCTTCTTCCAGAAACTCTGCGCAAGGCACACACTACCTTCACTACACTGAAGCAAGGTTCAGTTCAATGGCAGACAAGCACTATGTCTACACGTTTTACACTTAGCTTCAACCTGTACCATCGAATAATATGCATTACCAAACTGTAAATACAATAAAACCTTGTTAATTCAATGTTACTGAGACCTTGAGAAATTTAAGAATTAAGCAGGTTTTCAAATCAACAACACATAGAAAAAAAGGGATGCAAGAAAATTGAAATTGTTTAAAGTATAACCAGGGCTGGTCATTCACTGTGCTGGCTCGTTTGCGGCTCCAAGGGTCATGTTTTCCAGCAATACAAGGTCACAGTTTTGCCGCAAACAAGGGGGAACACTGAGCCTCGCTGCTGCAACCGCTAAAAAAAACAAGAAAAAAGAAAAAAAAAACGTGATCAACTAAAATGTGCGCTTGCAAAAAATAAGATATCTTCACTGCAACACTGTAATGACACGCAGGCAAAGAGTCACCTGCTCCTCGCTGCATTAGCACGTTATGATGAGACTATTCGCCCATTCTTTCTAGTAAATTAAACAATTTAATAATATGCTGTGTGATGAAGTTCGCGATGTTTTGACTGGAAAACATGATCACTGAAGCTTTCCAACCGAGTTTCCGAAGTAGGCGCAGCAGGCAAGAACTGCGCCAGCAGTGCAAGTGCGCAAATTGCTGGAGCGGCCAGCACTCAGAGGTTCGCATACATCACAAATTCCGCCAGACTGTATTTTATTAATTTCTTTATATTTCCACCAAGAATGGGTAAATCATGACGTGCTGACCTTTTGAGAACCATGTAACATGCTGCTCGCGCGTCATCACTGTGTTGCAGTGAAGCACGTCTTCTTTTCCGCAAGCGCACCTTTCAGCTTATTACGAGACATTTTTTTTTTACAATTTTATTTTTCGTGCTGGAAGTATCGAGGTTGGGGTACTTCAGCTGCCACTCATTAGTATCGCTACAGTATATTGCCTAGTGTCTTTTAAGGACTGTCGTTCTCGCGGTTTTGTCGTGAAATCGGGATACGAAATGGGTACACTGCACCCAAAGTTTTCTAATTAACTGGACTGGTACTGACCACTACTTCAAACTATTTGTCCAAACTTGCATTGCAAAATACAGGATCACTAAATACTTCGAATTAAGCATGATTTCAGTATAACCGAGTATGAAATGATTAGGTTTTATTGTACATACGTTTTGTGCTATCACTATTGTGCACTTTCTAGACCATTTGTTTTCAATCAATTGCAAGACATTCTAGGCAGAATGTACATGCTCTGCCCCACACTGAACACACTAAGCTTTATGAAAATTCTGTAGCTATTTTCTTACAGCAACATTTGTACATAGGGCTAATAATCTGTGCAGTTAAGCCAATTTTCTGACCACAAATGCCATTTTTGCTACTGTTCTCCAAATATGTATTGCATCAAAGATTATTAATTTGATTCTAGTTGATTTAGCAAATTGAATCACTTTAATGAATTCCCTCGTCTTGGCCAGCATATGCTTTGTTTAAGGCCGCGGTTCCACTCCCTCCTTCTTGCCAATAAATCAAAACAAGACACCAGACGATGCCACTCATCCACGTTTGCAAATAGCGAGAAAATTGCGCATGCACGTATTTTCAGCGTCGCCTCGCATGTCTTGCATGTCGCGCAGGGTGACGAAAATTGGCCGACGAAAAGCAATGGCATCAGCAATGACAAACGCAAACGGCATCTTTCACCTACAATCAGCCGAGTGTTGCCGTTGTTTCAACGACACGACCAAAAGTGCCCCATTGACTGCTGGCAGACTGAAAACGGCGTCATTTCGCTCAAGTGCAAACACGCATGTATACGCACATACACAAACGCACTTTTTCTGTCTCTCTCACCTACGTTCATAGAACAACGATTGAACATAACATGAATCAAGTGCTTCGAAGCGTTTGAGTCACTGGCATGGCCTCTAACCTTTTTGATGTTGCGGCCTTGGCACTGGCTTGATGTAGCATCGCACGAGCGCGTCTTCTTTCTTTTTTTTTTTCTTGGCATGTTTTGCATATCAGGAACATTATTACAGTGGCTTAACTCGGTTATGCCAGGATATACGTATCATGAGTTATGGACGGACAAACTATAGCGAGTGAGCGAGCGATTTCACACGAGGCAAGCACCAGCCCACTAGTAACACGTCACTCCAAAGACTTGCAGGCCTTCAGCGTGGCAGGTCTGCGCCGTGTTACGTCACTGCGCTTGCGCAGAACTGCTTAGCGTAATCCATGTGAAACTGATGAACCTCAGTCAATGTAATTTACCCTACAAAAACAGCCAGGCACATTTCAGCACAAGATAACTTTAGGATCCTGAAGTTATTAGCTAAATTTGACCCTCTCCGACTACAATCAAAGGGTTATCTAAATAAAGAGCACTACGCTCACGATTAGCTGAACACATTACTTCCATAATATAGAGGAGTTGGAACCTGCTAGAGCACAAGGTCTTTCTAAAACTTTTCATCAGAATTACGTGGGACACCTAGAGTAAGAGATGACGTGAGATAATCAAGAAGTGGCTTCGCATTGTTTCCCATCTTGCTTTCACCATCTTTATGCTACTGCCTCGATTATGGTAAACTAAGCTCCCACGAAGTGTTTGCTTTAGCAAAATCTTCATTTACGCCGACAGTCGATTCCAGATACCATAGAATCACACAAACACACAAACCAGCAAGTAGCAGCCCAGTCGGGCTCAGCATCGCACTTATTGGAAGGGCGGCAGGGGAAGTATGTATATTCGTAAATCATAGGGGATTATGACGGCACCCACATAAGAGCGATATCTCTGAGCCCATGTGCATGTGTTCTACGAATAACTTTTCTCCATTCCATACATCAAATGCAACGCTGTGAAGGCTAGCGAGACTTCTTGCAAAAAATGCCTTCACACTAAGAAATAGCTTGCTAATTTTTGCATCTGAAACATGATATAGTTTCTCTTTTGTGCTTTGTACGTCGTAGAAAAAAATGCCTCGTTATACGGCTTTTCTTTGTTCTCATTTCTTGGATGTTTTATGTGTAGGCTTTCACGACGCTGTGCAGGAGCGTTCATGCTCATCTCGCACAAGTGTATACAACGATGAAAGCCAAGCGCGAGAAGCACTACATCACAAGAATTTCCGACTGAGCTTCTTGCACAGCTTCCGCAGCGTTGCACACCCGCCCCTCTATCCTTTGAAGGAGAACCCTCCGCACATGTATATTCACCAGACGACACCAGCGATGCTAAGACGGCCTATGAGAGTTACATAGCACCCTGTGGTCACTCAAGGGTGCTTATAAAGTAAGATATTTGGTCTAAACATGCAGTGGCTACATAAGGTATAGTTATTTGCTAAATTTTTTCATTGTATAGATTATCAAATTTGTGTAGCGTAAATTGTGCATGTACTTTAACTTTTACGTGCTATCGAAGATTTAGTTCTTGTCTGCTAGATCAGTTTCCATCCTCTGCAAAAGGCAAAGCACACTTCGATCGTTGATTTTCGAATGTACGATGAACACCCGAAAAAAAGGAACAAGTTGATGTATTAAAGTTATGCAAGTTTAATTATTATGAACGTAGATACATGTGTCAACAAGAATACGGTCCACAGAAAATCACATGTTGAATATTTCCGCCTTCCTTCAGTGCCATATGCTTTTACTGTAAAGGTGTTGTGCAGAGTAGTGTGCTTGCGAAAATAGCGGAACGTCTCAGGAGGGGTGCAGATCGGTGAATATATTATGCACTCTTGAGGAGGAGGTTCTATGCGTAATAGCCGTTTTATTTTTTTCTAGCAAGCACAAGCATGCCGGCATTTCATAAGAAATCTGGACGCAAACCTTTTCTGAAAGCGAAAGAGTTACAAATTCCAGTTTTGTTTTATGTTCTTGCTATATCAGCAGCAATACACCTATTAAACGCGAAGCATTTTTTAGTAAACTTCGGCAACTTTGAGCGTCTGTCTGACTGTCTGGCTTTGGGAGAAACCTGCTTTACGTAGAAGTCACCCAGTTATACGTTCAGGGTTCGTACAGGTTTCCAAAGAAAAAATTCAAGGGTATTCAAGGACTTTCCAGGACCTATTTCAAGTTTTTCAAGGACTCAAAGCGGCATGCTAAGTTGGAATTCCTCACTCTAAAATTTTCAAAAATGGCCACTTTCATGGCACTTATAATATATGGATATCGCAATTATAAAAAAAGGGCAGTCTTAATAACTTCTCGCACCCTCTCCATAAGGAAGACATGATGTCATGTTGGAAAGTTACGCGGTCATGGGCATGTGTAGTCAAGCCTTAAAGGGGTCATGCCACAATATTTGTGGCTTGCGTGTTTTTTGCTGCTTTAATTATAGCTCCAATAAGTACAATCACGGACCAAGATTCATTTTTTTTTTTCTATATAATTTGTCACCTTTTCAATATGGACAATTTTAAGTTCCTGTTTGTGGGGAACGAGTTGTGCAGGTACATAGCAGTGTAGCTGATTTAGTCATGTGATCACAAAGCTTTGCAGGCGTCATGCTGAGTATTGTCAGCTGTCGCACACATGTGCCACACAAGCACCTGCAAAACAAACTCGCCGCTACCTACAGCAGTCGTGATGCTTTGCCGGTATGTACGGGGCAAAAGTCCTCGGAAGTCATTCAACTGACTACAGATCTGGTGTGACGTCCCTAGAACTTTTGTTGCCTTTTCCTATAGAGTTACATCAGTGTTGGACGCACTTGCGATGGGCCCCATTCAGGAGAATGAGCATTTAGGTACACTTGGGAAGTGACTTAAAATATATTCTTAAACCAACAAGGTACTTGCTTATAGCCTTGAGATTTAATGGTGCCACCCCATCAAGAGTGCCAACTTGTGCGCAGTTGACACTCACAGCACGTTGCTCAACAACCAAGAAGTAACAACTGTGACAGTGGTTAATTTACACTCATCCTGTGGATACATATCTGTTCTTTTCTAGCACCGTTCTTGGTTTGATTTAGCAGCATGCTTCCAGTGTCAAGCTATGACAGTCGTTCATCAACACTCGTCCTGTGTGCTTTCTTTTCTTGTGTCCTTCGTCTTTGAGCGACACGTTACATGTATGGGGTTGCTTGGCCTTCTTCGCGTGACATTCTGGTTTCTTGCTATCACATTCACTGCTTCACCCTTGCCACAAACTAACTTTTTTTTTTCACATGCTCTTTTTGGGATCATGTGCACCCACGCCGCAATACTGCTTCAGAAATGGGGAGTTTGACAGGCTCATACACCGATGTACCACATTTAGGAGGTGCAATGTCGATATGAGAGTGCACTGCTCAGGTAATTCAAAGATTTTCAAGGATGGCGAAAAATTCTAGGACTTTCAAGGGCCTTGAATGTGCATTTTTCAAATTCAAGGTTTTTCAAGGATTGCAAGGACCTGTACAAACCCTGTACGTTTCATTACCTTAACAAAACATACGCAAAACACACGCCTACATACGCTACACATTTTAGCTTTAACATGCCGCAACGCATACTCTACACTATGGCTTGGATTAGACTGGGGCTCCATGTGTTGATAATATGCATGATGCTTAGGAGATCGCGCTAGGCTGTCATGCATTATCATCACCAGCACATTGCTGCTACAATTCTCGGGGGTGCGATAACTACTTGCAGAAAAAAAAAAAACACGTATTTTTGCTGATGATTCAGGAGAGTGTGAGAATTATGCGAGTGCTAGAATTATGCAAGTAAATACGGTAAATACATTCAAACCTCGATATAACTAACCCGGATATAACAAAATATCTGTTATAACAAAGTAAATGAAGAATAGTCTTGCAATAGATATACTGTTGGAATATACCTTTATAACAATTTTTTTGATATAAAAATGTATTTTCGTGTAAGGTGCAACTTTTTTATAAGAATGTTTGAGTGGAAATAAATCAATGAATCAAGCAGGCCGCTAACTCTGCCTGCACATGAGCTTGAGTTCAGCCAGGGCTTTCCAGTTGAGCCAAACGGAAAGACCATGTCTGAAAGCTAAAAACAAGCCATTTTCCCTTGCACGAAGAAGTAAATTTGACAATGAGATAATAAATAACTTTCCAGGTAGAAACCTTCAGTGCTTTTTTTGATGCTATCCAAAAAAATGCAGTGTGCAATAGAAAAAACCGATGTGACCTTAGCGAAAATCACATGAAGATCTGGGATCACATCAGAATCTATTTATTTATTTATTTATTGTACCCTCAGGGCTTTACAGCATTGCAGAGGGGAGCGGGCACTGACGAACAATGTTAAAGAAAAGAACACATAGACGAGACACTAGAACATTATTAAACACTGGAAGCAACTATTATCAACTGCAACTATGTTATACAGCCAGTAGATTATACAAGAAAACTAACAACAAAATCAAACGTTTACATTTCCAACACCAAGTATGTTATCGAGCGATGTTTTAAAACTGCAAGGTGAGGTGATGGATGCAAGTGATTGTGGGAGGTAGTTCCAATCCTTGCAAGTTTTAGGCAGGAATGAGTGGTAATATGTTGATGTCATGAAGCGAGGAACAGCAACTTTCTGCGCATGGTCAGTACGAGTTGAAATGTATGACGGTGGGGTTATTAAAAGTGAACGCAGAAGGGAGTTGTAAATTTTGTGGAAGAGTACGAGACGGGATATCTTACGGCGTGTAGCGAGTAAAGGAATGTTAATAATTGATTTCATGTTAGTTACGCTAGCGGTACGGCGATAATCTGATAATATAAATCTAACAGCGCGATTCTGAATGCTCTCAAGTTCATTAACTAAAGTGATATTATCAGGGTCCCATATTGATGACGCGTATTCCAAATGCGGACGAACGTACGTAATGTAAAGAAGCTTTTTTAAATCAACAGGGGCCATGTAAAAGTTTCTTCGCATGAATCCCAGAACCCGGTTTGCCTTACATGTGACAGAGTTGATATGATGTTTCCAAGATGAGTTGTTAGTAATATGGACACCAAGGTATTTATAAGAGAGGACGGGATCGAGTACGGTGCTGTTAAGGAATTAATTTGGACATGCGGTAGTATTACGTGATATGCGCATAGACTTGCACTTCGAAACATTTAATTCCATTTGCCATAATTTACACCAGTTTAGCACGTTAGTCCCATCTGTTTGGAGGGTAGTGATGTCATTATTACATATTTGGCAATAAATTACACAATCATCCGCGAATAGGGGCATTGTTGAAGAAATATTGTTAGGCAAGTCGTTAATGTAAATTAGGAACAGCAATGGCCCAAGGACACACCCCTGTGGCACTCCGGAGCGAACTAGTGTAGTAGACGAGTAGAAATTATTAGCCGATACGTATTGAAAGCGGTTAGTAAGAAAGCTACGGATCCAAGCGAGCACATATGAGTCAATGTTTAATAGGCTTAGTTTATGTAGTAGTAGGGAGTGTGTTACATTATCAAAGGCTTTGCTGAAATCTAGAAAGATGCAGTCAGTTATTGTTCCAGAGTCAAGGGATATGTGTAAGTCATTAGTAAAAAGTAGAAGCTGTGTTTCACACGAATACTGTTTTCGGAAGCCATGCTGAGCGGGTGTAAAGAAATCATTGTCTCGAAGAAACTTGATAAGGTGAGAGTAAATGACATGTTCTAAAATTTTGCATGGTACTGATGTGAGAGAGATGGGACGAAAGTCACCTGGATCGTGGGTTGTTCCGGACTTATGTAAAGGTACCACCCTATTAATTAACCAGTTGTTAGGAAGCACTGCCGTAAGAAGAAAATGTGTGAATATTCGTTCAAGGATTAGAGAAGAATACTCTGCCGTGTTTTTCAAAAATTTTGTGGTGATACCATCGCAGCCGCATGAAGATGAAATCTTCAGTTTTTTGATGACGGACCGTATTCCTTCCGAGCGAATGACAATGATGTCCATTGAGGGAAAATTAAACGGCTTTGCAGAAAGTATGTCATTACTACTGGATGGTTCAGAGAAAGTTTCAGCAAAAGTACGGTTAAGTAAACATGCACACTGATGATCCGGAATTACATTACCTTGGGATATTAAAGACAGGTTGCTATGCTTGTTACCTCGTATAATGTTCCAAAATTGTTTGGGATTTTTCCCAGAATCAAACTCAGAAATTCTGTATGGCAGAAGAATGTTTTACCACAAAGCCATTTCAGTGCTTGAAACCACTTGGGAAACACCCTATACAGCCGTCATATTGAGCAAGAAGCCACACTTACAGATGTGATGTTGCGAGAGGCAGAAGCCTTGAATTGCACCAGGCATCAAATCATGTGAATTGCATTACAAGTGGGCAGTTTAAAGCTGCCAGTCAATTACAATGGAGTGAGCTCCAATGCATCATTATAAGCAGCTACAGCATCAATGAGTATGCCAATATAAAGACACAGTGAGCAGTACAGAAAATTAACATGACCTTCATATTTAACGAAACCAACACAGAGGAAATTAGAGGACGTGTTTCCTTCGTTTCTGTGTAGTAGTATATTTCTGCACTTTCTAGAAATACGAACTTGCACACATTCGCCTAGCTACCCCTGCTAGTTTGGTGGTCTTTCAAGCTTCGATGGTGGTGGTGATGATAGATTTCAGCCGCAATCGTGTGTTGGCATCAAACTCTTTTGCAAAAACACAACTGATCAACTATCAGTTGCTGGTAATATTATCTGCGAAAGAACTATCTTCACGTGTGCTTGTTGTTGGTGGTGGTGGTACATAATAAGAGAAAGGTTCACAGCACAATTTGGGCTAATTAAACACTGACAATGAAACATGGGCTAATAAAAGTTCACAAAGCAAAGTGTATGACCATGGCAGTGGCCTTGCATACCTCGCTCTTCAAGGTCCTTCACAACTTCTCCCATCATGTCTTGGTAGAAGGATTCACCTCTTTCTATTAGTGTCGCATCCAAACGTTCATAAATGGTTTGGAACTCTAGTTGAACAGACAAAACCATGTTTTCACCAAATGTGAATTTGAGACACGTACGTCACAATGCTCAGTCACTGCTTATCCTGCAGGCTAAGGGAGGGGCAGATGAAAAAGGCTGCGTTAGGATCCTTAGGCATTCACAGAGTTAAAGCCTCATAATAAATTACACACTTTAGGCAGAGTGCTTAAAATGATCTGAAAATTATCCTAGATACTTGCTCTCCAGCTCACTGCTTTTGTGCTTCATCGTCAGAACCTTTAAAAATGGCTTACAGTACACATGCATGCTTCTTTACAGTAACTACAGATGTGGCACATTCACAGTAACTTCACGCGAAGAACATACGCGAAGAACATAAGCAATCTAGTCAGAAACAAGCAGCACACAGTTCTTTCAGTTGCAGTGACCTTCTCGAAAACACTGCAGGTATCGATTTTCCAATAGTATTTGGCACGAATAAATCTTTTGAAGTTGGGTTCCCTTTGGCGAAGCACCTTGCAAGACAGTTTTTCATAGAATACGCGTTTCAAAGACACGGCTTGCAAACACTGGCACAAGAGAGAAGTCAAGACACCACAGACATCGACTATCAACTGCCAAGGCACACAACGACACGAAAAATTATCTGAGCATGACCATGCAATAGGCGAACCTACCCGTCCGGCACGCATCGGGGTCTGGGTAAAATATTTTGACATTTGATTTCACCTTTATGCCGGTTAATCGAGGGTTGGCTTATGCGTGCGTCAAGCCTCAACCACTGACCATGTTTCTTAAGCTTGTGCGAATATTCGAATGCTTCGAATATTTGAACTAATAGGTGAATATTCGAATTCGCTTCGATTCGAATTTAAATTATCGAATATTTTCGAAGTATTCGCAATGAACAAAGAAATGTACATTAGTCTGCCTGTAAAGGTGGTTTCACTGCAATGTAGTAATTCAAAGCCGTGAAAACACCTACTCAAAAGAAATTTGCTTTGTCGCGAAGCCCCCCTTCAGCTTTAAAGGGGCCCTGCGACACTTGCTGAGCAAGGTCAGAAAACGCTGCCGATCGGTAGTAGAGGCTACCGAGAACACGTGAGGCAAGTATTATTGCGCAGCACGCGGCCTGAAGTTAACAATTAATATTCAAAGCTAAAAATTGCTCTCTTCCCTCAGCAAATGACACTACAAGCTCAAAAATCACTTGTCACAGCCAAGAAAGAAAATAGGGCTATGGTCAGAGTCATTGACTGATTTGAGCATGGCGCGCTCGTCGTTATCGGACCACCGCCTGAGGCCGCCGCTTCTCCACAAGTACATGCACAATCGCACTGAGAGGCCTCGTATTCGAAGAAAAAAGAGAGAGAAAAGACGCTCAAGGCTCAAGGTCGCTAGGCGCTCATGATGTTTTTTTTTTCTATTCTCGTGCCATCCTTCCCTACTTAGCTTCCAGATCTTTTGACGGGTCGAGAATGGAGAATGCAATTGCAGAATGCGACAAATTTTTGGAACTCCGCTCGTACTGAACCGATTCTAGATACTTTGCGGCAGTAAATTTGTAAGGCGACAAGTACGTTTACTGGCTCCATGGATACTTGAAAAAGTATGCAGGGCCCCTTTAAAGGAACATATTGCCCTCAAATCAATTCGTTTTATTAAGCTTGTTATGATGGTTTATATGATTTAAGTATAATAAATTTTAAAACGTTATGTATCTTAGAGGCTATCACTCGGATCCTACGGAAACTACTAATCAAGGTTGTTTTGACTTCCTTTCAACGAAAAAAAAAAAATGGCATTTGCATAGAGCCCCTATTTCAATTCAAAAGAAATATCATGCAGGTTAGTTAGGTTATGATAAATATTACCTTTTTTTTATATGTCATACATACTATTCGAATTCGATTCGAAATTATTCGACCAAAATCACTATTCGCTTCGAATTCCCTTCGACCCTGAAATTCACTATTCGCACAAGCCTAATGTTTCCTCATTCTTATGATGCTACAAAATCAGGCAGCCATCAACACTCTCAACAATGTACAGAAAGATGGAATGATGAGCCTCTCGTTAGCAATCACTTATATTCCTTTAATCTCTAACGCAGCAGGCCTGCCTTACGTAGTAGTGGCTGCAGTTGTATGCCTCATTAACTTAACAAAACAATTGCACGATAAGCTTCGATGTGCAAACTTTAAGATAAAACTCTGCGACTTTGGCATGCATCTCGTGTGCAATGTTTCCTGACCATTTGAACAAGAAAATCACACAGAAAGTGAAGCAGGAGTACCTCGCCTTGAGACATCACAGATCAGCTTCCATGCAGAGATCATGTCCTGGTCATGTGACTGGAGCTTGACAACACAAGCATAAGCCCGCTTCTTGAATTCTTCATCCGAGTCAAAACGCACCTTTGACTCCTAAGGTGGCAAACAGCAATGTACATCGAGAGCAGCCATGGCTGGCTAGCCATATTTGCAACAAAGTTTAAGAACAGCAAGCTATTACAAGCTTCTTAAGCCGAACACAAATGTTTGAGGGCATGGCACACAAAAATGCACACAAATTTTCGCAGTAAGTCAACTGGCTTTTCATTTCTTTAATATTATCGATGCACAAAAAAAACACTTCCATGCTGCCTGTAGCATAGCATCACATTTATGAATAGCTGTGCATTTAGGATCCCTACGGTCAACAGTACTTCACAACACTACAAGAGGGGACACCATATCCAAAGTGTAGCACGCCATGTGTAACTGATGCCACAGGGATTGTCTGCTGTTATGCATGCAGTAGCACTACGTGTTGGTGATCACAGCAGTCAGCTAATACCCTGGTCACACGGCAAATCTAATGTAATTTACAGCAAATGTCATTCATTTGTAATGTAATTTGTTTGCTGTCACATAGTGACAGTAATGCCATTCGATGAAAATGACATTTTCAGTCGAACGAGTTGCTGAAACACATTTGCATTTGATTTTGGACCAATGCGTAGTCTCAACTCCACGGACTTTTAGAGAAATGGTTGTTAACTTGCATATACAGTAGACTCTTATTAAACGGAATGTGAAGAGACAAAGACATTGTATTCCATTTGTGGGGATCTGAGGCGCGCCCGCGACCATTTTCGCGGGCATTCCGCCACACGGCCACACCCTTTTGCTTTCCCGCTCTCTTAACACCACGTGACGATAGATGGCGCCACGTGCGGGCACGGCGCGCGCCGAGGGAGCGGCCTCTTGCTCCGTGGACAGCGCCGGGTAAGCACGTGTTTCCCTTCGTCCGCGTCCCCTTTGGGAATCGCGGACGGTAGCCTGCCTGGGGTGACCTTGGGCACCCCGGCAGGCGTGTTTACTTGAGTGCTAGCTTCGGTAGCGTACGCTAAGCCCAGAGCGGTGCCTAGTGCTTGAAGTGGTCGTACCACAACGAGCCGCACTTGCGTTAGGCCTACGCGTACGAGGTTTGCCCTAACACTCGCGACCAGGCCCAGTGGCCATCGTGAGAGTGCGCAGCATAGCCGCGAGGGACCTTTTCCCGACCGGCGTGTCAAAGCTCGCCATTGCCAGCTGTGACGTGCTCGCGGTTTTCCCCTTATTGTGAACGTCCGCGTGCGGGTGCCTTTGCTACCCGCGTCCCGGGAGCGGACGTTGTACTGTTTGTTCGGGGTGCCGCCAGAGGCAATAAAGTGTTGTGTACTTTTACATTAGAACACTGTCTGTTTGCCGCGCCGCGCTAAACGCCTTATCAGTTGAGCGCGCGCGGAGCGGTGCGCTACACGCGAGTGAACGGAGTAGCGGCCCTGTGGCTCGCTAAGCGTGAACCCGCGGTGATCGTCCGCTGCAGTTAGGAGCGGGTCACCATACTGGCCCCCAACGGACGGCGGGCTTATTTCCGCTACCGAAGGCCCTCATTTTTACTGTCTAGTCTCAGTTAGCTAACTTCTTTGCAGCCAGTGCTTGCAAAGAAGTCGGTTCCGCCCAGTTACTGCTGCTGATTGTCAAGTGAGTGTTGTTGTTTACTTGATGTTTTTTTCCGTGTTTTCTTTTTTTTTCTTCTCGCTGAAGGAGGGGATTGTGAATTGGTGCTTTAGCGTGGGGAGAGGGACAAATGACACTTTGCGCTTCCTTTGCGGTGCGCGTTTGGAGAGACCCGACCATCGGAGGTGTGTGTGCGTGTGTGTGTGCGTGTGGCGACAGCTTAAGGAGTCACCGACCCCTACACCACTTTGGACTCTGGAGGTGTTCGGAGACCTGCGGTCCTTAGGCAGTCCGGTTGCGCCCTGCTCCCGACCGTCGCTGATAAGCTCTGCTGGCCTTTCTATCACGGCTCCTGTACGAGGCCAGCTCTCGCAGACGCTGTGCACGACTCGACCGACGCCGCAGGACGCTTCGCAGCCAGTAGATTTGGCGACCTTGATTCCACCAGAAGGGTCGGCTGTCGCAGCGAGGTCCATCCGAACCTCCACCGAGGCGGCGTTCGTCGGACTCGCAGGGCTGTCGTCAACATCGACGAGACGAAGTCACCCAAGTCCAACATTACGTGACGCTTCCCCTCCGAGCTGTGGACGCGCTCTTGCGTGAGCATCATGAACTCCCGTTACCCCTTTTCCGCGGAGCCATTGTATTTCTAGAGTGTATTCTTGTGTTGTGTTTTTTCTTCAGCAGCAGTTGCAGAGCGAGGCTGAGGCTAGCTGTTGCCCATTGCATGACGCCTTTGCATGCATGGGTGACGACCGGCTGCCTTTGCAGACCGGTATATAGGGTGAATTAAGGAGAGGAGGATGTGGGGATCTGAGGCGCGCCCGCGACCATTTTCGCGGGCATTCCGCCACACGGCCACACCCTTTTGCTTTCCCGCTCTCTTAACACCACGTGACGATAGATGGCGCCACGTGCGGGCACGGCGCGCGCCGAGGGAGCGGCCTCTTGCTCCGTGGACAGCGCCGGGTAAGCACGTGTTTCCCTTCGTCCGCGTCCCCTTTGGGAATCGCGGACGGTAGCCTGCCTGGGGTGACCTTGGGCACCCCGGCAGGCGTGTTTACTTGAGTGCTAGCTTCGGTAGCGTACGCTAAGCCCAGAGCGGTGCCTAGTGCTTGAAGTGGTCGTACCACAACGAGCCGCACTTGCGTTAGGCCTACGCGTACGAGGTTTGCCCTAACACTCGCGACCAGGCCCAGTGGCCATCGTGAGAGTGCGCAGCATAGCCGCGAGGGACCTTTTCCCGACCGGCGTGTCAAAGCTCGCCATTGCCAGCTGTGACGTGCTCGCGGTTTTCCCCTTATTGTGAACGTCCGCGTGCGGGTGCCTTTGCTGCCCGCGTCCCGGGAGCGGACGTTGTACTGTTTGTTCGGGGTGCCGCCAGAGGCAATAAAGTGTTGTGTACTTTTACATTAGAACACTGTCTGTTTGCCGCGCCGCGCTAAACGCCTTATCAGTTGAGCGCGCGCGGAGCGGTGCGCTACACGCGAGTGAACGGAGTAGCGGCCCTGTGGCTCGCTAAGCGTGAACCCCCGGTGATCGTCCGCTGCAGTTAGGAGCGGGTCACCATACATTTAACAGGAGTTCCGTTTATTCAGAGGTGGAGTGGGTTGCAGCATTCAAGTATGAAACCAATCATATCAGAAGAAGCAGTTCCATTTAAGTAGCTGTTTCGTTTAACGAATTTCCGTTTACTGAGAGCCTACTGTAGACAACTTTTGTAATTTGTAAATATCTTATTCTTTACCAAATTACTTTATTACTGGTTTTATGATGTAATTGCACTGCGAAAGGGCGAAAATATTTAAAAGAAAGCTACTCTCAACTACAGTGGCCCGAGGCCGGCCATGTTTCGTTCGTGCTCTAGTGCCGTTGTTGCCTGTATCACAGATGTTGATCGTCTGATTGCACATGCTGTTGTGGTGATCAAGGTCGTGACTACACAAAACTGCTGCTGCAGTCTCATTTCTGCGGCAGGGGAGTCCATCGTGCGCTTGCGCTTCTGTTCACTCATGCCACCCTGTCATATTGAGTGGGCTCTCAGCTTGACTCTGTGTTGTGCAGCTGTAACAAGGTGCGTAAAACAGCTACATTTACACTCTAGGAGAACCTTTTTAGTTATAAAAATTTCTTTTTTAGGATTTGCATGTGTTACATAGAAGATTTAATGCCCTTTGATTTCTCCCAAAAGCCACGGCTCAGAAGGGCTAGGCCATGGTCATCATTTCAATATGACATTTGCTTTCCTCATGTGACAGCATGCAGGTAAAATAACATTAGGTCTACTTAATGTCATTCATTGTAAATGACATTAGACTTGCTGTGCGACAGGGGTATAAACTAATCATGTGACCCAACCATGACTAACGATAAAGCCGACACGTTCCACAGCTGGCCACTTGCTTTTTGTAGCACTGTACTAGTGGCACGATGCAGTAATAAAGTTTGTAAGGGAAAGTCAACTACCTGAGAAGTGCTTGACGCCACAAAAAACATGTAAGGGATGGAGCATCCATGCAATGCTTGTCTGCACGAAGGACAGCAATAGCTGAAGGCAGATAATCCTAGGTTGTAACCAAGTCTAGCTTGCTTAATTTAAAACCTTGCTTATTTAGTAAGCTGGATGCACAGCTTTGCCTTTTGCCTGAAGAGGGCACTAGACTGAGTAACTTATTTGGACAAAAAGGCACAGACCTTGTAGAAAGCCTGCAGGTCTCCAATGGGAGGCGAATGCACCAAATAGTCGGGAAAGCGGTCCTGCAGATGAGCAATGAGCATGCCAAACTGGGTGCCCCAGTCTCCCACATGGTTCAGTCGCAACACACTGTGGCCCGCAAACTCCAGCAGCCGGCTCAGGCTTTCCCCAATAATGGTTGACCTGCAGAGCCAGTGACTGTGCTTCACTAAAAACAAGCTGCAGTACATGAGCAAAGGAGAACGGTTTTGAAGTTTTCAATCCCACCAGTTGCAAACATCCACTGCGATATCTAGACGTGCCATTGAAAAATTTGCAGAGAATAGAAATGCTAGCCAGGAGCGACGCTAGACAACATGATCGTTGCAGTTCTCAATGCCCTTGCGCAAGTTTTGGTGGCAAGAATGAGGAGTACGTTTAAAAAAGGCAAATGAGCGCCATGGCTGCAGAATCATATGCAAAATGTAAGCCACAAACGTGAGCACACTGCCTGCTTTATCAACACAGTGTTGTTTCCTGGCTTGTGTGACACCATGCACAAAGATGCCATAGTAAGACCTTGTTGATACATTTTCGAAAAATATACGAGGAAAATAAACGAACGATCCGGGAAAACGTACAATCTGAATCCAGCAAGAAATAAGACTGACAAGTCCATATAGAGGTGTGAAACCAAAAAACATTTATTTTTCATAAAACAAACATTCTGATTTTCTGCTACCCTTGGACAAGAAAAGCTCCTTCTGCACACACAATAGACCCTTGTCCGCATTTTCATTGTTTTTCCAGCAAAAGAAGCTTTGTAAAGCTAACAGTCTAACAAAGGCTTCGGTGAACTTAGCCAGTCGGTGCAAGCTTTTGTTCTCGCCACTGTCTTCCGGTGCCTCGATCCCAACATCCTCCGCTGCGTTGCCCCACCCCACGTAAGTTAAGACATCCTCGTCTATCTAGACGAACTTGGCGAAGGGTGCATCGGCACCTGTGGAGAGGTACTCCTCACCAGTGTCATCCTCGCTGCGCTCTGTATCCTCTAATGCAAGCTGCCGCTGAAATCAGCACTTTCTGAAACAGCAGCACGCTGCCATCAACATTGACTTCGCAGGCCCGTCCTTGCTTCCAGCTCCCCATGGCGGGCTCCACGGGCTTGCTTTATTACGCCGCCGACTACCATCGTGTTCCTCTCGATCTCTTTCCGCTTCGACACCATGATATTCACAGTAGACGCTCGCAGTCCAAGTTTGTTCGCTATGTCAATTCGCTTCCTCTTCGGGTTCCTGTCGACAGCCGCAAGGATATTCAGCTTCACCTTAATCGACAAGGGCTAGCGCTTCTTCGACGCCGCCCCGCCACGGTGGTCTAGTGGCTAAGGTACTCGGCTGCTGACCCGCAGGTCGCGGGATCGAATCCCGGCTGTGGTGGTGCATTTCCGATGGAGGCGGAAATGTTGTAGGCCCGTGTACTCAGATTTGGGTGCACGTTAAAGAACCCCAGGTGGTCAAAATTTCCGGAGCCCTCCACTACGGCGTCTCTCATAATCATATGGTGGTTTTGGGACGTTAAACCCCACAAATCAATCAATCAATCTTCTTCGACGCCATGCTAAACTGCTAGACGCAACAGTCTCGAATCGCAAACTGCTAAGCACAAGACTAAGCGCAAGGCCCGGCGCGGTGTGCATATCCCTAAACCGTTCGGCATCGATGTAAAAGTGGAGAGCAGTCTCCATTGGCTGTGATATCAGTTACATAGTTTTCAGCGTAATAAACCACACGCGCCATTGGCTGCGTCCATCTTGTTGCTGCCGTAGCACAAAGGGCGCACGCTGTGGAGAGCCTCCACATGGGTACGCCACTGACAACTATCGCAGAGCGCCGACAGTGGAAACATGAAAGAGCTCAAATTCACCGGGTTGACGGAGCAGTACAGGCATGAAAACAAGACTGGGAGGCCGAGTGCCGGCAGCAACTGCGTGCCCATAATCCAGCAGCCTTACAGGTCGCGCTAAATAACGAAAACCACTGCGCTGCAGACAATAACAGGCATGTTTTGAAAATTGTTTAAAGACTTTGACGGCTCAGACGGGTCTCTGTGTGGGAGGGATGTGACAACTGAACACAGCAAAAAAATTGCCATCGATGCGTGGCAGCATTGTGCCACTTGGAGTTTCACAAGCATGCGAGAATGGGATTTCTCGCACACCTAAAAGAGAATTTTTGTCTGCGAAACGTATCATACGACTGCAGTTTTCCGCAATGCCGAACGTTGCTGCCGAATGATCACATTTTCCGGGAATGTATTAAGCGGAACGTATTAACACAACTCTATGGGTTGTGGAATCAAGGCTAGCCCGCTGCCGTTGCGGGAGCTTTGCCGCCTATATCTGCCATTCTCATGTCCAGACATGACTGCCCTCCTCCGCAGTATCCCGCGCTAGGGGAGCGGGGAGTGAAGTTTAACCCCTCTCACCCGGTTGCGGGCGTCGACTGTGGCGCCGTGCGCGGAGTCTCTCGGGGCGTTTTGCACGCACACGTCGGGAGTGAGAGTACCTCTCCGAGGCGTCATGGGGTAAGCAAGCATTTTTTTCCGTCCATCAGCTCCCTTTGTTTGGGGTTCATTTCATTCGAACTTCTCCAACGGCACCTTGCACCCGCGACGAAGGTTTACCTTTTGTTGCCTCCCCCCCCCCCGCTTCCGAGAATTACCTTCCCACAGAGACGTGCTCGCGGCACCCTGTGTAGTAGGTGTAGTACTTTCGCCCAGGGCATGAATAAGCCCACTTGCTTTCCCACCGCCCCAGTTGCAACGGGCTCTGTACTGCATCTTTGGTGTTGCCACAGGCAATAAAGTGTTGCAACCTTGAACAGTATCGTGTTTTCACCAGGGCGACGGTTAACGTGTGCCCTGCGGCTCGCTAAGACTGGACCCACGCTAATGGCCGTACTCGTTCGGGATACGTGTATACTGCACTGGTGCCCAGCGTGGTATCAAAAGCTCTAAGATTTTGACTGCTCTTACCGAGTCAGTTTGCCTATGTGATTCGGGTTCGTCGCAACATGTCTGCTTCGTGAAATATTTCTTCGCTGTTCTTTTCAGCGGATGCCGCGTTGCACAAGGAGGCCATTGCCTCTATTGACGGGCACCCTTTGGCACCCGTCCATGTCCTCACCCCCTATTGTGGTCAACACACAATCAACGTGGTAGCTGACGCGCTATCCCGCGCCCCATTGTCTGCCGAGGACTTTAATCCCAGTGCGACAGCCGCTAGCAGTGCATTTGCAGATGCAAGTGTCGGTGGCTAAACAGCGGCTTCGCCCCCATTTTGCGAGAAGGGTGAGCCCACATGCGGATGAACCTTGGCTGCTATCCAGGTAAGTGGCGCACCGCGATGCGGCTGAGCGGGGGAGCTTTCCGAAGGCCACGATGTCCAGAGCGAACCGGTGACACTGACGCAAGCAGCTGTTGCTGCGGTCCTGAGTGGACGCGATCCCCAACTCCCCCATTTTGGGAGAATGGGAATCGCTTTCAGCAGAGAAGAGCTACTGAAGGCTCCGCAAAGTGATCCGTTTTGTCGCGAAATGTGCGAGGGAACTCAGAGAGACAGAGTGCAGTGACGCTGCTTGCCCTGCAGCGGGCGCCGATAGTGACTGTTTCGGCGAGACGGAACGCCAACACGCTGCTTGCCTAGCAGTGGGCGCCGATAGGGGGCTGGAACCAGCGTGTGTCGCGGAGTCCCTGGCGGATTCATGTTTGCTGGACCATGACGGGCTCCTGCTAAAGTATATAGCCACTGATGACGAACCCACGCCTGGTCACCTGAGTGGCTCGAAAGTTTTTGCAAAACTGAGCCGCGTTGTGACTTAGCCCGGCATGAAGCGTGACATTTTTCACTAATGCCATTCTTGCCGCGTCTGTGAAACGGTGAAATCAAGGGGGGACAAACTGCCCAGTCTGGTGAAACTGATTGTCAGTGAGCGTCCGTGGCAAGTAGCCACCTGCGATCTAAAGGGCCCGTTTTCCAGAAGTAAGCAGGGATTCATTCAGCTGATGGTAGTCGTTGATCACTTTTCGAAGTGGGTGGAATTGTTTCCTCTTTGGAAGGTGACAGCACGAGCGGTGCTTGAGAAGCTGAAGAAAGTGTTTTGCCGGTTCAGCTTCCCAGAAAGGCTTATCACGGACAATGCTTTGTGTTATTCCCTAGGAATTGATCATTGCACCACTTTGCCTTACCATCCCTAGTCCAATTTGACGGAGCGAATCGATCGCACGCTCAAACCGATGTTGGTGGCCTTTGCCGAAAGCCAAAAGGACTGGGCAGACTATTTGAGTGAACTCGCGTTTGCAATCCAAGCCTCCAAGAGTCGCTCTACTGGTTTCTCTCCCACTTTCGATAACTTCGGAACGGAGTTGGCAAATCCGGTGACCAATGTCATGCAATGCCAGCTTGGAGACGAGGAAGAACCAGCAAACTGTTCTGGTTACGCTTCAACACATCGGGACAGGCTTTGTCGAGCTCTCAGTAAAGCAAGACAAAGCTTGGCATCATCCAGGGCTGAGCAGAAGGCCCAGTACGACCGAAAACATTGCCACCTTTCATCTAAGATAGGCGATCTTGTCCTGCAGCGCAACCACGCTCTTAGCAACGCGAGCAAGGGTTGCTCAACTTCGCTTGCTCTTTAATGGCTTGGTCCGTACCGAACGGGGAAAGCTTGGACTTGCTGAAAGATCCCCTTTCGGGAAAACTCGGCCGTGCCCACATCGCAGATCTGAAAGCCTTTGCGTCAAGGTCTGACGAACCTGCGCCAGCGCCCAGTGGCACTTCGCGCAAGACACTGCGCACACCCGACGTGACGGATCGCATTCAGACCATACACTGGTATAAACTGAGGAAGCGGTCACCTTAGTGATTTCACACCAGACAATGGGCCTATTTCCGCAACCGAAGGCCCTTATTTTTACTGTCTAGCCTCACTTAGCTAAGTTCTTCAGAACTTAGCTAAGTGAGGCTAGACAGTAAGAATACCCCCAAGGAACTTAGCTAAGTTCTTCAGAGCCAGTGCTTGCAAAGAAGTCGGCTTTGCCCAGTTGTTGCTGTTTAGTTTATGTTTACTTTATGTTTTTTTTTTCTTTTCCCTTGCTGGCGGAAGGGGTCGTGATTTGGTGCTTTCGCGTGGGAAGACTGTCTGCGCCTTCCTTCGCGCGGCACGTTAGGAGAGGCCTGATCATCAGAGGTGTACGCGCGTGGTGCTTCTGTGCATAATAGCGATGACAACTTAGGAAGTCACCGATCCCACACCGCCTTGGACTCTGGAGGCGTTCGGAGATCCACTGTTGTCGGCTGTGCCTTGCTCCCAGCCGTCACTGAAAAGCTCTGCTGCCCTTTCCATCATGGCTGCTGCATGAGGCCAGCTGTTGCAAACGCTGGGCACGACTCTCTATCAAATCCCAGACGCCTCACAGCTAGTTTGGTTTGGCAACCATGATTCCGGCAGAAGGGCAAGCTGTCCCAGCATGGTCCATCCAAACCACCACCGAGGCGGCGTTCGTCGGACTCGCTGGCCCTGGCCTGTCCTCGATCTCGACACGCCGAAGGTGAGCTCGTTCCTCCCATGAGGGCCTCGACAAGTCTTCTCACTTTGCACTCTTGCATCCACCCGGTAACCCCGCCAAAATATTACGCGACGCCTCCCCTACGCTATCTATCTCATGTGAGCATCATGTGGACACTATTTCATGTGAGCATCGCGAACCTCCTTCCGCGGCGCCATTTTATTTTTCAAGTGCATTGTTTGTTGTTGTTTCATACTTTAGCAGCAGTTGTAGGGCTAGGCTGAGGCTAGCTGTTGCCCATTGCATTACGTTTTTGCTTGTATGGGCGACGACTAACTGCCTTTGCAGACCGTTATATAGAGTGAATTGAAGAGAGGTGGATGTGGGGATTTGCGGCGTGCCCGAAACTATATGGCGGGCATTTTTGCCATACAGCCGCTTCCTTTCCTTCTCCAGTGCTCTGGTAACAGCGCATGGTGCATGTTGTCGGGGGCTATGAGAACCAGCGAGACCGAGTCACATGCGCTCCAGGAGGGCTCTCTCCTTCTCGTCCAACAATCGTTAAGCACATGTTTTTTCTTCGTCTGCGTCCCCCTTGGAAATTGATAGTCTGAAGCCTGCCTGGGTGCCTAGGCATCCCCAGTGGGTGTGTTTATCGGTGCATTAGCTTCGGTATCGTACGCTAAGGCAAACAGCGATGCCAAGTGCTTGATGTGATGGTACCACGCCAAGTCGCACTTTCCGGAGGCATACGCGTACGAGGTTTGCCCAAACTCTTGCGACCAGGCCCAGTGGCCATCGCGAGAGTATGCAGCATACCCCCCAGGGACTTTTTTTCTGACCAGCGTGTCAAATCAAGCCATTGCCAGCTGCGACGTGCTGTGATATCTACTTTCTCGTGAATGTCCGCGTGTGGGAGCCAGGGAGCGGACGTTGAACTGTTGTTTGGGGGTGCCGCCATAGGCAATAAAGCGTTTGTCTGTTGCTGTTAAGATCAAAAACTGCCTGTTTCGCCGCAGTGCCCTACACTTGAGCAGGGGACGGAGACGCAGCCCTGCGGCTCACTAAGCCTGAACCCGTGGCGATCTTCCGTTATGGTGAGTAGCAAGGTCACCGCAGACTGTAGTGCCTATTCTTGGTTCTCTGCATCCGATTACAAGGCAAAGAAACAATTAAACTAAAGTTTTTGAGGAGACACTTATGAGAGATTCTCTATGATACCAGATACCATCAGCATCAACACATCTCACAGAGGGTGTCCTGGGGTCCCTATGGTAGCAAGAAATAAAATTACTACTTGATCTACTTTCCAAGCAAGGACTGAGCACAAATCAACCACGCAAACACTGATCCACACTGCCTACCATAATCCACTTACCTGAGGTGCCCAACGTGCATTTGCTTTGCAATGTTTGGCGACGAGAAGTCAACGACTACCCGCTTCTTAGGCCCCTTTCTGGCTGGTGGCAGCACCCCTGTTGTCACAATGCGGCGCACAGATGATGCAATGTAGGCTGGGTTCAGTGTTATATTTATGAATCCCGGGGGAGCCAAGGAAGCCTCGCCGATCACATTACTTGCTGGAAGTTCTGCCAGGATACGCTTGGCGACCTCCATAGGAGCCATGGGCTTTCCTGCCTTCTTTAGTGCCTGCAAACAGAACAATGCTAAGCTTGGTACCAAAAGAAATGTTCAGCAGGCTATCGGTAAACAAAGATCTTTTAAAACTGCTGCTTAATGAAATGAAACAAGTAGTGCTTCCGACAAGATTTTGTTCTTGCATTCAGCACTTTTGTTCATCTCTCAGTAAACGAAACTCCTGTTAATCGAAACATATTTTGCTGGTCCCTTCCGAAGGGTTTCATTAATCAGTCTACTGTAGTACCACTAGGTGCTTGAATAATGGCACTAAGAGTACTGTGATAAGTAAATAAATAAATAAATCTGACACCCAAATGTTCTCAGTCTTTTGTGACAGCATGCAAATAAACTGTCTTTTTTCTGAAACTTTGCTGCTTATTCTGTTCTAATAACTCACCCCGACAGAAAAGATGGGTTTAATGACAGAAAAAAATTTTTACAAAATGGAACCTCTCGAGCAAATTTACTGTACCTATTGGGACTTCCCCACTTAAAGGGGAGGCTATCATCAGATACCAACTTTTTTATTTATAGAGATATCTCAATGAAATTTTCAAGACAGACTAATAGCAAAAGCATTAGAATAACTACAAAATTTCGTGAAGTTATGTTCACTGGTTCTCCAGTTACAGCAGTATGTCAGAATAGTGCACATGGTTCTCTTATTCCAGGCCTGGAAAAATTTCAAAAGATGCTAGAACTGCGAAATTGACAATGATGATTTCCGGATTGATGCCTCAGGCGATAACAGAGCTCTTTTTTTTTAATTTCCTTACAGAAAAGTTTTAGCAGACCATCAAATTAAATGTTGGTGATTGGGCTATTACTAATCAAATTTTGATTAGGTATCATAAATAACGAAACAATATATATTAAATATAGGCTTGTCTGCCCCTCAAAAATTTATTCACGTACATAATAAAAAAAGACTTATGAAAATAGGATAAGTGATTCCCCAAATATGGCTGGAACAAGCAGCCTCACTAGCTAAAAAAAGTCGTTTTGAGAAAACGACTTTTGAAAATTTTGGGCACATATGCAAACCTAAAACAATCTTGCAGCATAACTGTAGGTGTCTTTTGGCACTCTCTTTCTTTGCCACCTTTCTATCTTTTCTAAAAATGTCTTCTTAGCCTTTTTCAAGCACAGTGAATCTTTCTCGGCTTCCCGTTGAATGGCCACAGGCCAGGTGGTAGCCCCACTGATGAAACTAGCACTTGGGTGGCCCTGCAGCAGCTGGCATTGTATTGCAGCACTGTCTCATGCACTGCTGTCTCTAGAGCAATCAGTGATGCATGCTGCTCCTTAGGCATCAGAGACCATAGCACTGAGTGGAAAGCCTCTTACGGATTATGCGTCTTAGCTACCAGGCAACTCCGCAGAAGAGAAGCCTGTCAGGGCCATTCATAAACGAGCAGAAGTGCATCTGCAATATAGCATGACAGATTGTACAAGTGCTTCGGTGGTGAAACGCCGTTAATCTTGCTGGCATTGTGACAACACCAAGAGTCGCTATGTCTAAAGCAGTTTGCGACTACTGCAGGCGGTGTGTTGTTCCACACGTATTTGAGCATGTGAATTGCGCTTAGCAGGCTTACTTCATACTGTTTGCCTGACTCCATGCAGAGCAACATTCCCTCGAGTACCTGCCGTCAATAGCGACTTTTCATGAACTGTATGATTCCCTGGTCCATCGGCTGCAGGGAAGCCGTTGTGTTTGGAGGCAGAAATAGCAGTTCAGTTTTATCGAGCCTGGACACTTTCGTGTGTGCACTACAGTTGTCTAGCATGAACAACACCTTGTGAGCCTTGGTCATAAACCTGCGGTCAAGCTGACTCAGCCAGGCTTGAAAGAATTTGGCAGTCATTCAAGCCTTTCTATGGAACCGGTAGTCGACAGGCAGCTGCTTCATATTCTTAAAACACCGTGGCTTTGCAGCCTTCCCGATCACCAGCAGTGGCAGCCACTCTGTGCCGGTCATGTAAGCAGCCAGAACTGTCACGCGCTCTTCATTTCCCACCGACGCACGGGTCACCCCTTAAACGCGATTGTCTTTTCAGGCAGAGCCTAACAGAACAGCTCTGTCTCATCAGCGTTGAAAATGTTGCACTGCTCGTACGTAGAAAGGCACGCAGAAAGTCTAGACCGCCAGTCCTGCACAACACTTTCGTCAACCACACCTGTTTCATCACACACGTTACGGAACACCTGTCCGTGTCACTTCTTGAAGCGGTCGAAACAACCTTCCAACGCATTGAAAGAGTCAATGTTCATGGTCACCGCGAACTTTTCTGCTTGTGCGCAGATAAGGGGGCCGCTCAAGGGCAAACGCGCATCGCCCGAAACAGCAATCCAACGCAACAGCACTTCTTCTAGCTTGGGATGCGCTGCCGTTCGAAGCCTCTTCCTTTGGTCGCCAAACATCTCCCTGTCATACGCTTGCATTATCTGCTCTTCGTTCTTCACGTAAGTGCTCAGCGTGCTTTTCTTCACATTGAACTTTTCCATTCCTTCCTTTCAAGATGCTCCCGCTTGCAACGCCTTCAATATTTTCACCTTCGCAGCCAAATCCTTTGCTTCATACTTCGGCCTCTTCGTTGCAGTAGTTGGGGCGGTTGGGGCCACAGGAGACAGAGGGGAAGCCATCCCGGCATCGCTCGCGCGGTAGTCACACACACACGAAGTAGACAACACTAACACACACACACACACAAAAAAATGCACGGTGATAAAAACAAAATAAAAACTGGCGAACTTTTCAAAAAACAGCAAACAGTAAGACTGCAGATGGCACTGATCCCGTACGTACGATAAATAATTTAAAGCATACTAGAGGTGAGCAATCCAACTCAACCGTCACGCAAACGTGTTCGACACGCAAGGAAAAAGGAAAGGCAAATCCGTGAATTGCCTGTTGCTGATGACAGTAGCGATGCACTGCCTTCCATTTTGGTTGCTTAAACCTTCATGTGGTTTTTTTTTTGTTTGTTTGGGTGCCTCCGAGGTGTACTACCCATGGAAGAAGTTTTGAATCTCAGAGGCCGCAATCCAATCACAAAGTTGTTAAGGTGCGTCGTTGATTTGGCCAGCAAAATCCGCTGCTGCTTCCCCATCATGACTCGACCACGGTCGGGCGTACAAATTAACTGAAGCATGGCCGAATTGGTTCGCATTAATTAGTTTTCAGTCATAGAACAATGTACATTTTGAACGGGACCAGACGCCGTGGCCAAATTACCCGAAATTCTAAATTAACAGGGGTCGAATTAACAAGATTTTACTGTATGTATATGAAGCTATATATGTGTGAAAACTAAAAAAAAAAGAAAAAAGCCACCCGCGCCAACGCACGCTTATCTCCCACGCGTAGTTATGGGGGGTAGATGATTGCGTCTACACGCTTATCGTTTGGTAGAGAGAATCGTGCACATTCGACTTTGACCGAAACGAATTCACCGAAACGAATGCACTTAGTTGCCGCGTGCACAAAGATCACTTCGCTTGCTGGACAAGCGTCGTTTACGAAAAGAGTGCACTAATCAAAGACAGCAAAGCAAAAACTGGGGTACTTGTTAGTTCGCACTCATATATGCACCTGCGATTACGTTTAGTGCCTCGTTTTATGTTTAAGTAATGCGTTAAGTGTCGATCGGTAAACGTTGTTAGCTCGCTTTCATCCTGCGCATGTTGTTTTCATGCGTAATTTGTGCACGAGCAGCGAGCTGCAGGTTTTGATCTGCTTGCCGTTCTCAGCGTTACATTCCAAGTTGTCGTTATAGCATTTATTGCTTCGCCCTTGCGGCTAAACTGTAACTTTTCTTGTGTCCCCACCACCGAGAGGATGTCAGATTAGGCGCTGATGGAAACTCTTCAAGACCACGGTGACGACGGATCTTCGAGGGTCGACTCATCGTGCGCTTCCATTTTGCACCGCACCGCGAGTTCACATTTGCACTGCGCCCCGAGTTCGCGACTAGCCGATTAATTCTGGCAACACGACGGCGCATTGAATTCAATGCAATGAACGCGATAGCAAAAAATTGTAATGTTATAAGAAGTAAGGCTGGCAGCCAACTCTTTTGGATCCGATATCGCGGAACTCCAACAAAATGCTCGTGTGAGCAAATACGGCCGCTCCAGGAAAAAGGTCTCTTTTCACACGGTCCCTTCGCGTTGAAACCGCACCGATAGTCGCAGAGATGGAAAGTGCGCCAGCAATAATGACCCCGCCCTTAAAATCCAAGTTCATTATTGCTACTCAAGTGACCCCCTCACCACGTTGTTTCATGCTCATTCACGACGGGTGGTTTACTTTCTGTTTGAGTATTTGACGGCACTTCTAGAACGCGGGAGATGTTATCTTATGCACTTTCCAGGTGATAAAGATGGGCTGACTCATTTGATCTCTGCTTCAGCAGCGCTCGCACGCTTTTACCCGCTCGTGAAAGTTAGGATGTGCCAGGGCATGTTATCAATTTGGACTTGTTACAGAACATGACGGCGATGGCAAAAACCCGTCAAGAGTGCTCATATAATTTCTACCCCAACAATAAAGCAGTTTTTTACTGTAAACGAGGTATTTTGGTTAGCTCTGCCTTCAGTTCCCTTTTTGTTTAATTTGCATGTTTTGCGAATTTTCGTACCGGATCTACATATAACGAAATCCTCTTATAGCGAATTTTTCCAGAAATTATCAACTTCGTTAAATCTGGGTTTAATTGTATAAGGCATCATTTGTAGCAAAAAGAGAATGTTTGCTTGATGATTTTGAGAATTATTTCTCAATTCCAGGCTACCTGCTGTGCTATAATCTGGCTCACTTTTTGAAAGGAGCCTCGATTACCCATGCGCAGTGTCCTCCTACCATGCTGAAAAAGTGCTGCAGGGTCTCTTAAACAGGTTACAAACACTACTGAGCAGTGTGCCTGAAACACTTCCGCAGTGCATGCACAAAATTTTACAAAGGCGACCGAGGTTCCGCTATCGCTAGGTGAATGTCTCTTTGCCTTTCTCCATCATCTTTGTACCCCCTACACTATGGAGCACAAGTCATACACAACTGTCTGTAAAAATATAGCGTGATAAAAATGGGCGAAGTCATTTGCCGAGTGGTCACGTGAGGTATATTACACTGCCTTCTAATAAAACAAGAATGTGTGTCTTGTACCAACAGCACCTATTTTCAAGAGCGATCGAGAAGCATACCATACCTGTGACAGAGGCATTGCAGCATTGCACTGGTAGTCACCAAACTTGTCGCTGGTGCTTGGCAGCACTGGCACCAGTGGTTCTTGAACGTCAGGGAAGGCAGTATGAACTGCATGCACAAACAGCTTCAGCAGGCACTCGCGGGGGCACTCCATGAACTTCCCTTGTTTGGCCTCCTCCTCTTCAGCACTCTGTCATTAACATAGAATTCATCGGTAACATCATAAGTGTAACCCCCTCCATAGAGTTTCCTACAATATTTACTAGAGGGGCACTACACTCGTTGAGCCACCATGGGAACATGGGTAGTACACGAATTTGCATAGTGTTCATATTAGCAGTTTTGAATGTGCTATAGCCTTTATTTATTATTGTGTTATGCATTTGGTTTGCATAAAAGAACGAATCAATGTGAACTTTGTGAGCCGATTTGAATTGGGGAGCCTAAAGACATTCAGGAGGTGACGTGAAAATGTTGAACTGGGCCTTGCAACTAAGCGACTCCAGGCCACACAGAGCCAAATATGAAGTTGTGGTTTCGCATGCTTTTTTACGAACATGCGGCACCATGCAAACAAAAAACGCCATGTAGTGTTGCATAATGTGATGCGCAGCCATAGAGGTTGCCGGAACACAAGAGTTCACTAGAAGGTGACACACACGTTGCTCAACACTGTGCAACATATGGACACACTTCATGACACCATTTTTTTTTCAGGCATAAATATATGTCTACTACAAAAATGCTGAGGCTCAATATGTAAGCATGCCCTCAATAGCGCTGCATGACAACAAAATTTCTTTCCTCAATTGTTTCATCATATAGTAAAAAGTGAACACATCATTACTTGTCTTTTGAGCTGCTCCCAATTTTTGCAGGGGCACATTTTCTCTTTCTTTTGGCTGCCAATGATGTAAAAGCCTACGGCAATTGGTCATGGTTTCAATAGTGTAGTGTACACATATATCCTGAAGGAGTACGGCCACTAGCGTGCGCTTGGTCTTATCGAGCCGCAGGGCACGCGTTTATCGCCGCCTCTGCACACGCGCGTTCGAACAGCCATGGTTACGAGCGCAGCGTGGCAAGAACACGTAGTGCTCTCAACAGAAGTCGCCACACTTTATTGCCTGCGGCAACCATAATGCAGTACAGAGCCTGTAGCAACAGGGGTGGCCGAAAAGCGAATAGGCTTATCCACACCACCAACGAGAAGTACTACACAGTGTGCCGCGAGCACGTCTCCGTGGGCAAAAGTGATTTACGGTGACACCAGGACAACAGGGCCCAGTCGCTCGAGCGAGGGCAAAACGACACTCAGAGTGGCTTCAAGAGGTACGGGTCAGCGTAGTATGATCACGCGCACAGCCGCCGCACCGCTCTTCGGCTTGGCGTTCGAAAAAGGCAACAAAAGGTGAGCGTTCGCCGCGGGCACAAGGCGCCATTGACAAGGTCGGACGTTTTCCAAACAATAAGAGCCGACAGGCGGGAAAGAAAGGCATGCTCACCCTAAGTTGTCTCAGAGAAATCTGACTCACTCCCGACGCGCGCACGCAAATCGTCCCGAGAGACTCTGGGCATGGTGCCACAGTCGACATCTGCTACCAGGTGGGAGGGGTTAATTGCCACTCCCGCTCCCCCAGTGCGACAGACCGCAGAGGAGGGGAGAGTCATGTCAGGTCATGAGAACAGCAGAAATAGGCGGCAGAGCCTGCGCAATGGAGGCGGGCTAGCCTCAATTTCCACAATAGTGAGCATTCTATTCAATGAAGTTGGTTGTGAGAAGGCGCTGAGTGGTGTATTGTACTTTTTCCTGTGTCCTTGTTTTTTGCGCTGCCCACATCAAAGATTCATAACTAATTTCAACTTGCCCAAACGTCAATTCTTCAGGACAGGAAGAACAACTACCAATTTATGTGATGAAATTCCGGCATTATGTGACTGCTTTTGCAAACTTATACGAAGAGTCATGTAAGCTACAGTATGTTTCAGTATTTACAGCACACTGGTTGACTAATGTGAGGCGCTGAACACTTTCATCGCGTAGGACGGCCTGCATGATGCCATGTCCTTACCAGGCTTCCACTCATATGTAGAAAAATACTAAGTCACTTCCAGTATCTGTATTTTCAAAGTGCTTTGCATTTAGGCATAACAGTTACATGATATAAGCGCTCTGTGCTGGCAAAACATCACCACAAGCACTAAAGCTGGTGCCAGCAAACAGATGATGACTACAGTGCCAGAAGGCTAGGTATGAACAAGAACGTGGGATCTGGAAAGGGGTCAGAAGCACAATAGGTCATGCTTGTTTCCCTACTCCAAAGGATTTGATTGATTGATTTGTGGGGTTTAACGTTTCAAAACCACGATATGATTATGAGAGACGCCGTAGTGGAGAACTCCGGAAATTTCGACCACCTGGGGTTCTTTAACGTGCACCCAAACCTGAGCACACGGGCCTACAACATTTCCGCCTCCAACAAAAATGCAGCCGCCGCAGCCGGGATTCGATCCCGCGACATGCGAGTCAGCAGCCGATTACCTTAGCCACTAGACCACCGCGGCGGGGCCCTATTCCAAAGGACTTCCTCTTTTTGATGTTCTATGCAACAAGCTCACTCTCTCGCCCCCTTCGTAATATGTGCACGGGTAAATAGAAGTAAACAATGTGGTAGCAACTTACTACGCATGAAATCATGCCTTTCGTTTTTACGTACTATAGGGAACCAGCGCTCAAGTTTTCGCAGTGCCCTGGTGGTCAAAGCGCGCACTTCTCAGTCGCTCCCGCAGGTGAGAGTGGCGGCTGGTAGAAGCGTTGAGGGCACGCATCACCATAACAAAATTAAAGGGCGCTGGTGGTACTGCTGGTATTCAAGTGCGACATTAGTTACAAATTATGGAGGACATATCCTCCCTGCACATTTTTCCTTTTTTCCTCCAATAAGAAAGGAGGCGGCGTTGTGAGCAAGCAGTCAGACGAGCAAAGTATGTTCTGCTCTCGCTCTCCTGTCTAGTGGTGTTGGGTTGGTTTCTAAACAGAATTGCGCCTGTCTGCTAGATTTATTCAATAATGAAGATGGCCACCAGTGAAAACTAGAACCAAACAGCAGAATTTATACGGTGTTTTGCCGGAAATAAAAGAAGCACATTATGCAGCATACGACATACGTAAAAAAAATTTTACCCGATTACCACCATCACATAACCCAATCAGATGCTTCCATGTTAAGTGATTGATTTGTGGAGTTTTACGTTCCAAAACCATGCTATGATTATGAGAGACACCGTAGTGGAGGGCTCCGGAAATTTCGACCCCCGGGGTTTCTTTAACGTGCACCCAAATCTGAGCACACGGGCCTACAACACTTTCGCCTCCATTGGAAATGAAGCCGCCGCAGCCGGGATTTGATCCCGCGCCCTGTGGGTCAGCAGCCGAGTGAGTACCTTAGCCACTAGACCACCGTGGCGGGGCCTTCCACGTTAAGTGAATGATGCAAGTATATAGTCTAAATATTTTGCGAACGGTAATATAGAAGGAAAGTTGCCTTGTCCCCAAGATTTGTGTGGGGCCATGTTTGCCTAAGCCGCTGAACTGTTATAAAAGATGCTCTCGCTATTAATACTCACTGCTAAGATGCCTCTGTTTAACTTAGTGCTGAATAAAGGGTTCTTATTACAATGACTTGGCACGTCAGGAATGTGGCACAGCGCGTCACGCAGAGGCCCGAAAGGCCTGGAAAGGAGGAGAGATTGCTTCTTGGAATTTGGGACGTGCCGACAGCCCATAGCGCTGCCAGGTGTAGAATCATTGATTGCGACGGCATTCTGCACATGATGCGCGCATTTACCTGAAAGGCTTGAGAAAATGTGGGAGGTAGTTTATGAGCCCTTTTACTAAAAACGGGTCTCGTACTTCGTGAAGACTAAGTTTGTCTAATAAAAAAGCAGCGATTTACTTTTGCCAGGTACCTATTTTTGAGACTATGACTACAAAAGAAATGATAACTTCGTGCGTTTTTGCACTAAAAAATACGTTCAGGCTATTCTTCTTACTCTTTTAAATACTATTCAGAATTCGAACAACGTTCATGTTTTTGCCCAACTGGATAGCCTTTGCTTTCACTTTGTTCAATGATATGCCATATTTTACATTGGACACCCCAGAAATAGGGTCACTAGCTTTTTCCAAGAAGCATGAATGTGAAACACTGCTTGTCTGCTTGGCGATTATGGCTTTCGAAAATAAACATGTTGTTGCTAGTAGCGCTCTGTCCTCTCAGTCTATCCCTTCCTGTTTCCATATTTCACCTCGCGCTACAAAAAATTCATTCAAGTTCACCACCAACAAGCCCACATTGCAACTCTTGACCACTTCCTGGGGCTTTTTTGTTGTTGTTGTTTTGCTACAGAATTGGGCAGCATGGTATCGTAATGGAACGGATTTATCAATAGGGCATGTTAGCCTGCAGTAGCTTAACACAAAACCCAGCACACAACTAAAATATTATCACGAGGGAGTCGCCATCATGGCACAGCCCTATTACTTTGATGCCATATACATAGATGCAGTCCGCTTTGCAGAGGTTCTCTCTGTTTTCTGGTACTTTTTATGTGAGAGTAACCTTCAAAGTTTTTTTCTAAACCATGGTGCACAATTACTGGTGCAATGACCTTTTGAGCCGTTCGTCCCAAAATCAAGCATAGCAGCGGCGCACGCGCTTGCTCTCACAGCAGTACACTGTGGCCGGTCATCTGGATGCGAGCGGCTGAGTTGTGTCGCAACTCTCAGCCAGGTGCTCTTTTTCGGTGCGCCCCCTATCTAGCGCTACTCTTTCATTGCCGTCAAATGAACCGCAAGCAGTGGAGCACATGAAGCAAGCACTAGCGAAGGTATAGTGAGTGCAGTCCAGTCATTCATAATGACAGGCACGTGCATCTGCTTTGGCAGCACTGTGTGATCCTAGTCCTATATGTTCGCATCTGTTCTAGTTCTGACATTTGGAACGAACTACAATATAAATGAAACAAAAGACAGCAAAGTGAAACTGCCAAGAGCATTTGGCGCACACACGCTCGCCACTGTTGTCACCTTATGAGAAAAAGAACACGAGTGAAAATTTCGGACTGGGGTTGTGCAGTGAGCCAAACCAGATGTGCACGCCTGGCTTGACTGCTCTCGCTATACCTTCGCCAGTGCTTGCTTCACGCGCTCCGCTGTTTGCGTTTCATTTGACGCGAGTGTTGCCAGATGGTGAAATTCGGCACCAGGTGTCAACATTCCGGCAAGTTGGCATACCACTACACACGGCCAGTGTTCGAACCACGACCTGCTATATGAACTTTCGACTGCTCACGGCGTCGCTCCCCCTGTCGCCAGATTTGCTTTTGCATGTTTAGTTTTTTTAGTTCTCGAAACGGCCACAGCACGACGTGGCACACCACTAACCCCCATTGTGTTAGCGGCCACTTCCCTCTCCGGGCGCTCCCAGTCGCCGCCAACACAGAGTCTGAAGTTTACTGCGTGCGATAGGTGCTCCTTTGTGAAGCTGTTGCGTGTAATCAGTTGCTATACATAGTCGGCAATATCGTCAAGGGACAGCAGCAGTATAAATACCATTTTCTGCGATGGTATACTGCTGCGTTCCTTACTGCAAGTCCAGTGGGGCGACTTTCTAGGAAGGGCAACGAAAAAAACTACGTTAGTGTCGGCAGCGCTAGTGATGGGTAATTGGGAGAATGAGCATTTGGGTACACTTTGGAAGTAAATTAAACTATATTTTGAACGTTTGTTGCGCGTTCATAGAAAACCCAGAGAAAACTCAGAGAGAAAATACAGAGAAAACCCATGACAGGCTTGTTATATATAGCCTTAATGTTAGGTGTCGCCACCCCCTTTAAATGATGCTTTAAACTCGAGGAGTTGCATAAAATATTTTGCCATCTGCCCCCCTCACACCAAATTCCACTTCAGAACAGCCTTTTTCCTGCCACAAAAATTAGAATGTATATTCCATCGCTGATAATGACTGCAACATTCAATGTTGGAAATGTTAACTGGAATGTGCCTGTCAAATGCAGGTGTTTCAGTGTATGCTGAGTGAAATAAACTCATTTAAATTGTGATGATTGATGTGTGGGGTTTAACATCCCAAAACCACTATATGATTATGAGAGACGCCGTAGTGGAGGGCTCCGGAAATTTCGACCACCTGGGGTTCTTTAACGTGCACCCGAATCTGAGCACACGGGCCCACATTTCCACCTCCATCGGAAATGCAGCCGCCGCAGCCGGGATTCGAACCCGCAGCTGCGGGTCAGCAGCCAAGTACCTTAGCCACTAGACCACCGCGGCAGGGCTCATTTAAATTGTAAACTTGCTTCTTGCAGTGGGAAAACTCGCACAGGTACCGGCAATAGCTTCCGAGAATCCACTTTTGTATCTTCAGTACCAAGCATGGAATTTATGAGCTTGCATAGTAGTGAAATACATATGAGACTTGTCTAGTAAATTGCCAGAGTGAATGTGTAAACAGCATTGAAATTTCGTTCTTCGAAATTATTGCCAAACAGGCCTTCAGGATGCATTATGTGAATGATGTCATCCAAGAAATTTGGAAAGGCAGCCTTTGATCAGAAACAGTGCATGCACAGTAGGTATTGCTGTGTAGGTTAACATAGTTTTGCAAACTGTAAAACTTGTGGAAGATATAAAATTTCGTGAAACAAGAAAGTTACATTGCAAAGTGGATAGTGGGAGTATATAAAATGATAAGGAGAGCACTGATTAAGATGGGTTTGTCTCATAATGCTTTTATATGAAGCATATTCTCAAGACGGTGTACCAGCAGTCACGAGAAATCGTCGTGGCCCCCGCGATGCAAGATACGTGGTAATTTTATTGAAGTCGCGTCAACGTTTCAACTGACTGTAACCGCGATGACTACATTTTGATGGTGGACGTTTGAAAATACTGTTGCCGTGAACTGTCGTTGTAGCGGCAAGCCGCTACGTCGCTAAAACTTTGACATGTGCAAGGGCCGCACGTTAACGTCGCCTTAAATTTGCTTGAACCTGACGGTTACAATTATCACTCCTCACACACCCTTCACATCTGGACAGCGTGGGAATGGTGTGTCTTGAAACAGAAGTTCTTGCAAGCAGCAACAAGTTGGTCCTGAAGACAGGCGACAGCGTGGGTCCAGCAAAGCAGAGTGCCCTGCCGAAACTCCTGTTTCAAGATGTGCCGTCAACCCCTGAATTACCTTTTCACAGCTGATGTGAGGCTACGCAAAGCGAAGTTAGAAATGTAAACGGTTGCATTCGCCACTTCATTTTAGTATATTATTTGTTTTTGCGGCCTACGTGTTCCCGACAGTCTGTTGGCTGTCTGACGGAAAGTCGGCTGATCAAGATCAATTCCACTCGACTCCTGTGCTCATTATGACGAGCATGTTGCCTCGAGATATTAAACCCCGTGAATCAGTCAGGGCACCGCATCAAAAGCAGAAACACACACACATGAACGCACGCACCAGTGCACAGGGACTTCGCCGCACGCTCAATGTAAACGACGGCGCATCGCCTGCTATGATGATAATAGGTGGCTGTTCCCTTTGAATCGGGTGGTCACAGATAGTGTGACCTAGCCAGTAAGAAATAAAAAGAAGAAGAAAGTGAGAGATAGAAAGTCTCGGTAGAGAAAGCGGGGGCACACACTTGTCACATCAGTCTTTTTGCACTATATAAGTGCCGTGTCTGTCCTGTCAGTCCGTATCGCATCATAACCTTCACCACATTTGTAGACGAGCCTTTGTTGTCGCCACGGCGGTTGGCGTCGTGGCGTCATGATCTTCTGCTGCAAATCCAAGCGCTTGAGGCAGAGTGGTGCCCTCTGCTGGCCGTGGAGAAAAACGGGCGCAATCCAGATCAGGTGCTCAGCCGTCTCGTTCGTTTCGGAGCAGCAGCGACTGATGGCAGCTTGAACCTATGGTCCTGATCGAAACGACGACGGTACGTGAGCGTACGCAACGCTCCTGCACGTGCCTCAAATAGCAGAGCACTGCCTACGCTGTTGTCATAGAGTTTTTCTCTGCCTAGTTCAAGCCTTGTATTTGCCATACATCCAGCAAGGTATACTTACGCAGCACTCCTGATCGCCATTGGGCGCTTGTCCTACCTCTCGAACTTGAGTGCGCATCGAACCGTGTTGCGAGACCTTCGGGTTAACCAACTGTCTGTTTCACCGAAGAAAACCGAATTTCCAAGTAGCTGGTGAACTCTATTCGACCACTGGGTCCAAATACCCTTGAGGGAGAGGGTACCGGAAAAATGTGCCTGGCCCACCGTGATTCGCTCAGGACACCGGAGGCAAGCCTCAAACGCTATTTTGCTACATGCCTCCCTGGCTTCGAATGATGACCAGCCGATGTCTCCCTGGACTGCCTCCGTGGCCACCTTTCCATGACAGCGGAGGGCCATCCGGCCCACCTCTTTCTGCGCACACTCAAAGCTATTCGTGGGTGCTCGTCGATAGGCACAGGACAGTGTTAGCAAAAGTCAGGCAAGGACACATGTACCGCCTTCCATAGCTCGCATACAATTACATACCGGTTGAAACCCCCACAGGCAGAACTTCGTAGGGTGCCGATTGCTCGTTGTGACGACAGCCTCATCTTGGCCCCCGTGGACATCGGTAACACTATCACAAGGTGTCACCCCGAGGGTATCGGTACTCGGTGCTGCGAGGGATCGGCTGGTCATTCGATAGCACCAGATCGCGTTCGTCTGCTGGCCCGGAAAAACCTTAGCACCGCCGATTTCTTTCGTTCAGTTTCGTATCGTTCGTTCTTTCAGTGCCAGTTTCAGCCGGCGCCAGTGGGTAGGCGGATATATCTATGAGGGTCTGCAGCTGATCGGTGTTTTTCCGCTAAGAGCACAAGGTCATCCGCGAAGACCAGTCCCCGGTAGTGTCCAGACCTGTGCGACCCGGCATATTGGAACCGTAGCGCAGAAGCCAAGGCTCGAACCAATGAGGTCCCGCTCTAGCCCCGCAGTGTAAAGCATGTACAGTAGGCGGGGAGAGCGGACAACTTGTTTTAGGACCTCGGCGAACCGACACTGGCTTCGTATGGTCCTGGCTAAAAGTCCGCAATCACCATGTTGTTACTGTAGAGCAACAACATGGTGATTGCTCTACAGAACTTACCTACTATGTGGGCAAGTCCCGCCAGCCACATCAATTATCTAGCTCATGCGCCACCGTAAGGAAGCGCGCCGGTGAGCAGGTCGGAAGTTTATATAGAAGGTCGTGGTTCGAACACCTTATCTAAATAATATCAAGAAACACCAGCAGTTATTACTTCTTATGACATGTACATGCTTACCCTTTTGAGTATTTGGAGCCTGTACTTAAGTTTGGCATTTTCAGTACGGAGGGCAGCCAATTCGGGGGATTGCGATACATCATCGAAAACGCCGTTCTCGTACTGCAATTTTTTTATTTCCAGGGAAATGGCTTCTGCTTCAGCTTCCTGCGTGGAAAAAAAATGGCTATCAGTACGCGCTTTCACCCTTCTTAGATTTTCTGTCCACGTCCGAGAACTATTAGGACATAACCGACGAAACGAAGGCATAGCACGATCACCGGTAATCGCTACTAAACGTACAATCGTCAGCAAGCTTAACACGAACGCTGCGACGCATGACTTGGGCTACTTTTACTGGTCCCAGCTGCGAAACGCTGGGCGCTGTTGCGAGTAACTCGGCATGCATAGTATGTCGGCACGCATAGGTAATATCGACAACAGAACCCAAAGCTACTCGGCGCTAGCGTCAATCAAACTTTCGGGACACGTGCAGAATTTTCGTGTTAAGCTTGAGGACGATTGTACAACGCTTTATAGAAAAGCGACAATAATTTGCCGCGCCTTCTGGGGCCACAACTGGGTGTTTGCTCGGGCGTTTAACGTCACAATGCGGGGACTGCCTCGATGTCAGCAGCGCTCACATGGTGCGCAAACAAGCGCCGGCCGTTAGTCTCGTTTCAGTTGCCCAGCACTGCACGTACTCAAATCAGCGCAAGCACTTTCGTACTCGTTATCATAAAATTGAACGGTAAAGTAAATCGGGAGTCACGAAAACGCACGGCCTTTTCAACGTGTTTCATATACTTGGTCAACTCCGCCGGTCCATGTTAGTTTTCACGGCTTGAACAAGCTTGAATCCACAGAACACCTATAACTAAAGTCACAGAACACCAACCTGCTACAGTGTACTAGAAGGGGAAGCGTGCCGTGCGGCGCCGGAAAAAGAATTATTCTAGCGATGAACTACTTCGCGCGCCGCTAAAGGGCGCTGCTGGCTAAAGGAGCGCTACGCTCGCTGCTGTTATTGCTCTGTGAGCGGGCCAGTAGCGGGCTGTGTGGCTGATTTGTGTATTGTTCCGAGTTGTCGTCGCTGCTTTTTATGCGATAAATGTCACTTAATGGTGAAATTCAGCCCTTCCACATAGGCACTAGCTGTTCTCCGCTATAACGAGCGTACACAAAAACACCCGACTATTCGGTGGTCGTTTACACCAGCCGAACTTGTTTCTTCTTTCTTGAAGTTCCTAAATTTTATATAGTAGTGATGTACTTTCAAATAGCATTGGGTGAATTTCAGCGTATTAACTTATAAAGCTTAAATGTCTATTAAAAGTGTCTGTGTTTGGTCCTGTGTGTTTAATATTTCTTATATTACTTCGCATACTAAACGGTCGGGAAGCGAAGTCCTCTGATTCTTTCAACAACTGTGTCTTCACATAACTGCTCATTTTTGTTTTCAATCAAGTCAAGTCAAGCTAATTTTGCGCTGCGAAGCTTGGCTTTCATTTTCCGAAGCTTATGTCGTATATTGCGAGGAATTTGTTTCATAAACATCTTCTGACATTGTCTTCTGAAAAGCTAGTTGAGTATCAGCTTTCTCTGATACTTGCAGTGAACACAAGCACTGAAGACATTTACTACAAGCGTGCAGTTCCTCGAAGAGAACAACCCAACTAGGAGCATTTACAGCTAAAAACCATTCCCACGCCAGGACACAAAGTAAGTTTGCCCACATTGCATGTTTATCAACAACTCTGCCTCTTCTCGTGCTACGAGTTCCTCTTGGCGCCTCTTCTTTCCTTTTATGAGAATTTCGGTGTTTACAGCACTTTCAGCAGCTTGCTTCTTAATCAGAACGACTTTTTTATTTTTTTTTTCAATTCTACCTTGTTATGTTCAACAGCGTCGGCTTCCAACTCGGCATAAAGAAATGAGTCCCCGACACACGGCAGGAAAATTTCCGACCACTCATTTGGAATCGTGAGACTTTAAAATGACAGCTCTTGAAATTCTCGATCACGAGCTTCATCAGCGGCACCGTCTCGGCCAACGTCATTCGACATTCTTTGGCGTTCCTGTTCCAGAACATCATCGACTGAACTTCCTTGATCAACATCGTTCGATTCAACTTCTGACAACGTGTTGCTCTACAAGTCTTCGCTTCGGTTTGGAGATAATCTGATCGCTAAGGTTGCGATCCTTCGGTATATTTTTTTTTTTTTTTTTTTTGCAGCGATTTTGAAAGGTACTTGGGAGCATCCATGAAAATTGTAGCAGGTGTCTGGGGATCTCAATCATAGAGTTTCTCAAAATTAACTAGAGAGCACTCTGGCGCTGCGATCGTTCAGCGACCATGGGAATGATGGTAGTACTAGAGTGTACTAGAATTTTCTAGTACTAGTGTACTAGAATAGTTCTAGTACACTCTAGTAGTACACACATTTGCCTAGTCTTCGTACTTGTGGGCGGTGAATTGTACTTGCGGCTTCATTTATTGCTGTGTTTCGGTTTTGTTTTAAAAAAAAGAACAAAACCTTTGAACTTAGGGGACTTGATTCAAAATAGTAAACTAAAAAGAATAACGTTGTGAAGTGCAAACGGTGAACATTTGCTAATTAATGTTTTCGTGAAAAAAACAGCTCCAAGCCACACGAACACACACGGAGCCGGAAGCAGGGCCGCGTTTGCTGCCACCGCACCGGGTGGCACGAACCTTTTCGAAGCAAAACGGTTTGGTTCCCCAATAGCCGCTTAAAACCGGCTTGACTTGGCTGAAAACGTATGAATAGACGACGACAGAATCGCCGTGTTGGACATTTTTTGAGGGACGTTTTAGGTGGTGTGACATTGCATTGCTGAGTAACTCGGGGGACGATTGCAACTAATGATTACGGAGT